>VWZX01002818.1:0-50000 GCA_013399015.1 Galbula dea
CCCCGCCTTTCTGAAAGTGCTTCAGGAAGAGAGAGTTGTTAGAAATTGACCCTTCCCTTTGGTTTTAATGAATTGATCCTTTGCAAAGTAAGAGGTTTTCATGGAAAATTTGCACATGGCTGTAGAGGGGGGAAAAAAAATCATGTTCTATCACCAGTTCTGGAGATTTTAATTTTTTTCACACCATCCCAACATCATATGGCCAGATGAACTGTGAGCTTTAAACTCAAGAACAGAAAGAAATGTCTTTCTAATCTTGTACAAAAGAATGAAAACTAGAGTCCCACAGACCAGGTTCTCTGAAGGTGTGTAAGTCCTCCTGCATATCCTTGTTGAAGGTGTCATGATTTTTTAAACCAATCTCATGATTTTGGAATGGGGAGGTGGTCTGATTCATCATTTTTAAATGCTTAGTTTTAACAATACTGCATTATTCCCAGATAGCAGATGGGGAAATGGAGAAATGTGGTGAATTGCCAGCAGCAGAGCCAGAAATAGAACCCAGATGTCCTGGTCTTGTGTTGAAGCTCCCCAGTCTCTCTGGGAGGGCAATGCGCAGGCAGCAATGCAGGGAGATCTTCCAGTAAAAAGCAAGGTCCTGATGGGCAGGGTGAATCTCCCCTAGCTCACTGATGGGTTGTGAAACACTGGAACTCCATTCGTCTCTCTGTCGGCACAGCCCGGCACTGGTGCAGAGAGGGGGCAGAGCAGCCCAGTGGGTCCCTGCCAGCTTTGTTGTCTGTGTCTCTATGCCATGATGTGTGACTCTGCCATTTCATTGCAAGGAGCAAGCAGGTCAGCTCACGTGTGCCTTTTCCACCTCGCTGCATGTACTGCACAGGTCAGCTCGCCTGTGGTTTAGCGTGGCTGTGGGAAGCTGCTGGCTCCTGTGTTTAGCTGCCTTCAGGCCTAGCTAAGCTGAGGCAGTGTCTGGCTCCCCAGCCACAATCTCTCGTTAGAAAGAAATTAAAAGCCACTCAATTTTGGCTAATATCCCTCTGTAGGCCTTTAACTCCACCTGTGACTAACCCATTCATAATAGCTCTGTTTTAGTGGCTTGGGTTGATGTATCCTCGATTAATTTGGGAGGAAAGTGGCAGGGCCATATCTCTTTGTCTCCCCCTCTCTTACTCCCTGTCCTGCAGTCTGTCTTCTCCCACTATTTCGTCTCTGCTATCATTTCTCCATTCATTCATCCTCTTCTGCCTCCCAGCCACCTTTTTCCTCCCTCTCACTTTTTGGCATTTTCTTCCCCAACTCCTGTTTGTTTGCCTTTCTCCTTTGTTCTCCTTATGTCCTTTAGCCTTCCTGCTCTGACTCTTTCCTCCTTCTCTTTTTTGCTTTGCTGGCATCACTTCCTTTTCATTTTTCAGCTTTCCCTTCTCTTCTTGTCCTTCTCCCCTCATTTGGACCCCTTTCTCTGATCTTCTCCCTCAGCTCTCCCCTTGCTGCCTCTTCCTCCTTTCCCAGGTTTTAGATGCTTATGCGATTTCTTCCCCTCTTTGTTTCAGCGCCCCCACACCGCTCCCCTCTCTCGATTATTATTAATGATAAAGGCTAAAACATCACATCAGTAATTTCTGAGTGAGTTTTGCAATGAAGCTGGGGCCTTATCAGCCCCTCCCGAGTGCCACAAATTTTACTTTTGCAATTTCACGCCTTTGGTTATTATCACGCTGCTTCGTCCCTGCTCTGCCTCGCACTTTCCCTCCCCCCCTCCTCTGGAGAGAGTACTTAAACTTGTTTTCATTCCCTTATTCTTTATTTTTTTAATGTCCACTCTCTCTGGAGCCAGTAATGTTCTTCCTCTTTTTTCCTCTCCCATTTTCTGTTAATTCTGTGCCATCTGCCTTAGCATCTGTTAAAAATAAAATTTCCCTCACAATGAGAAGCCCTCCCTGCCTTGCCTCCATCCCCTCCCCCACAGCCTCAGCCCCCTTACTTTTCCTACCAGGGTTGTTGGAGGCTGATGCTCTCCCACCTTGGGGTACCTCTTCATGCCTCTTCCCAGCTCTCTGCCTGACTTCCCAGGCCAGCTCAGCAGGATGTGCTGGGCCATGGAGTGGGAGTAGGAGGAGAAGAGATGAAGAAGGTGGTGCTGGGTGCAGCTCAATTACTCTCATCCCACATGTGCATGCATGTGTGTATGCACGGGTGTCTTCCATGTGAGTGTTTCTGTGAGTTTGGGCAGTGTATGACTAGCACTGATACAGTGAATCTGCACTGGGTCAAAGGGTGAGTCGTGTCCCTGGGACTTGATGTGTGGGGCCACTCTGGGAATAGGAGAGAGTCTGGCTGCTGTGTAATGCACCAACTCTCCACCATCCACACTCAGAGGATGAAGACTATTTTGAACAGAGCTGTGATCAGACATGGATTTGGCCTCAGTGGAGCAAAGCCCCTACCAATCTGGTTGATATGAGCATGAAGAAAATTCCCTGGTCCAGAAGGAAGATGACTTTTATGAGTTTTTCTCAGAGTAATTTCCTTCAATGGCCAAGACTAGAGTACGAAGTGGGCCAGGCCTCTGGTATATCCCACTTCTGTCAACATCTTGTGGATCTGATATACATGTGGAACCTCCCTCTGGCACAGTGCCTTGGAGAGGCTTTGGTTGGTACTTTTTGGACTATAAAGAGATAGAGGCTCGGGTCTCTATTAGAAGTTTCTCTTGTGATTTCATGTCTGATGGCTTGGTTCCCACAGCAGGAGGTTGGATCCCTCATGGAGTCTGTGGGACTTGGGCTTTGGGAACTGCCTTGTGTCAGTGCTCACTTGTCCCTGATCCAAGTCAGGCCAGAGTCTGAATGGAGATTTGGCTCTTCCTCCCTGCTCACCCTGACTCTGTGGTCCCTTGGGAGACATCTCAGTTTTGGTGTCAGGTCTTTCCTCTGGTCAGTTAGAATCTTTGGAAAGTGTTTGGAGCACAGTGTTCTGGGACATTCTTATTCCTTTCAGTATTTGAAAAACTGTTGACAACATACTCCTGCTCACAAGCCCCTTCCTGAGGCTTTCACTCCCCAAGAGCTTTCAGCTTCTCCTTTCCGGTGATGCAGATCAAGCTTTTAAAACAATGTGGCTTAGCATCCCTTCTGCCAATTCCACCATGTGCTCATGATCTCTGAGATAGGACCTCAAGACTTTCTCATTTGTGCAATCCAGGAAAAGTGTGCTTACAGACCGTTCTGCATGTTTTTTTCTGACTGTGTTTGGGTTAAGGACTTACACCCAGATATTGAGGGTGTGCATATAAGCCATCAGGTGTGTCTATATGTCCAACTGTATATGCCTTCAGTGATGAATTGTTGCCTGAGCAGATCTGTGCATGTATTTATCTCTGAATCTGTGAGTATCCGGTTGGTGCATCTGTGTGTGTCTGAGCCTGTGTCCACAGCAGGTGTGTCAGTGGGAGCATAAGTGAGCCCAGCTCCCCTGGCAGGTGTCTTTGAATGCCAGTGGATATGGGAAAGGAGGGTGCAGGGCCACCTGTCTCCCTCCACACATGCCTGCTCTGAGCCAGAGAGTGTGAGTGAGAAAAGCGTGCGCAGAGGGAGACCCCGGTGAGTTTACGTGGAGCAAATCCCACCCTCGGTCTCCCTGCAACGCCTCCATTAACAGCCACACTGAAGGGCTCAGAAGCTGCGCGATTCTGCTCCAGCACAATAACCTCTACGGCTTTGATAACAACAAACCCCCTTAAGCCCTCTTCCTCCCCCCCAGCTCCCCTTTTCTCTCCCCTGCTCCCTTTGAGCCCTGCCGACAATAGGCAGGCCTGCTGCAGTGCTGCCCACAGCCCAGGCAGGCACACAAAGCCGCCGAGAGCTTACAGGAATTCTTTGGCAGGCTGCTGGTTGCTGCGGAGAAGAAGAAGGGCCCTTCATACTCGGAAGCTGTCTCATTGCCCCTGGCCCTATTCTCTTCCCGTGTTTGATAGACACTGAGCCACGGTAATCTCTCTCTGCCCCGAGGGGAACAACAGCTTTTGTGAAACAGATTTTTACAAACTGTTTTGACCCCACATCCCCGGCCCCCCCACTTGCCTCCCCCCTTCCCTCCCCTCCAGTTCACTGGCTGTATCAGTGTCACATAATTAAATCAGCTTTCCTGTTTGCCTCTGCTTCCTGCTAATTGTTTGCTCACAGCTAGGATTAGCAAGTCAGGGTTATTTTTCACATATCCTCACACAGGTTTTTCTGCTGCAGGAGGCCACTTCATGGTTCTTGGCCACCTTACTAGCCTGCTTCTCATGCTCTATGGACAAAGCTGTGGGCCTTGGAGGTTCAGGGAGATTGCTGGACTTCCCAAGAGACAACCTGGCAGTTCTACAGGCTGGAGAGGGGAGAGAATATGTGTCAATATTTTTTTTTCCCTTACTGTCATTAGTAAAACATGCTGAAGATTTTCCTTAAGGAGAAGGAGTTCGAGAGTGGGGGTGACCTCACTGGTCCCTTGGGGAGCATAACACCCATTCTGCAGATCAAGTTGCAGCTCAGGGGCCAGCCAAATGAGTTGCTCCTCAAATGGAGACTCGTGATAATCCCTTTGGGAACTGCTGAGCCACACCATTTTAATGGCATTAGCATGAGGGGTAAGCCTAAAGCAAATACTTCGTGTCAGTATTGCAAGTGCATCACAGTATAGGAAGTTATTTCCCATTAGCTAAGCCCACATAACTGCTCAGAAGCCCTGCTTGCAGCTTGCCCCAGCCAGGAGGCAAAACGAACTGGCTTACACCACCTTTATGGTGTCTCTTTGCTCTACAGTTCACAGAGGCTAAAAGTGGGTCGCAGAGCTCAGCTAAGAGATTGCAAATTGTTAAGATGTGGTTACATCATCTTTTATGAACCTGGATTTACATCTTCAAACCTGATGTAAAATGCTTTAATGAAATATTTTTTGGAAGGTGGAAAATAATAATTTGATTAATGAAAAAAAGTATCTTTCTACAACAAGCACGTGGAAAAATTCACTCTGATTTTCAGGAGGAAGGAACAGAATATGTACAATGTCATACTCTCTGCTCTGTCCTGCAGCACTGCTGCTGGTGTGGTCTTGGTCTTTCAGGAGTCCAAGTGATTTTAATTTTTTTTTCTTTATTGGGAGAAATTTGTACTGAAATCCCTCAGATGTTAAAGTTTACATAAAGATAACCGCAAGATTCTGTTCATCACCTACTTTGTTTTCAGAGTTTAAAATGTTTTTTCCCAGTGCTACCAATTAGTATTTCACTCATTGATGGCATGGGCTAAGAATCTAAAGTAACTCTAAATATAAATTTAGCTGCACTTTCCTTTTTGCTCTATGCTAGAGAGACCCAAACGATTTTAGCTGGACACTTGAGGGCTCTTAGCTAACTGTTAGAATGGTCTTGAAGATATGAATTTTTATTTCCCTGTAAGCTCAGAGGATAATCATAACAACTGAAATAACTCTCTTATCCAAAAAATCTCTCTAGATGCTTCAGTCTGAAGGCTTTACCCGCAGAGAAAACCTTTCTCCTTCATACAGACCTTTTTGACTTTTCACTGCAGCTGCTTTCTGACTTCAAACTGCTTGGTGAGTAATCTTGGGCCCTTGGTATTCCCCAGCCACCCTGAATGGAAATGCCCAACCTTTCCTGCTTTGCCACATTTTCTGTTGGGAGGTTCCCTCCCTGCTCTCAATATTCTTATGTCCCTGTCAGTTCAGTAGTAATCTGGTAGTTTCCATGTGGGAAAATGTGTCTAGTAGGAAGGGCTTGAACAGGAAGATGGCTAATACATGAAGCCCTGTATAATAAAGTCAGATTCCTTTTTTATTATGCTCCAAACACTGCACTACACTGAAGGAATACCACTTAGATGTAGTCTGTGAAAGTACAGCTGAAATTTTGCCTGCTCCCTGTATGCAGCAAAGGATGTGCATTGCCCCTGGCCCCTCGGAAAACGTGTAGCGACTCAGGTTCAAAACTGGCTTTCCAGTTTTCCCCTTCCTTGGCCAAAGGATTTTCTTCTCCATCAGGGCCTGGGAATGTGGGCCTGCATCCATTACCCACCAAGAAACTCAGCTGCAGTGCTAGACCCTAAAGCCAACCATTGTTCCCTGTTATCAAGCTGGCAAGGGCCTGGCACGTGGTAAAGTTCTACTATTCCATTCCTTCTCTAGATTCCCACATTGAACTTTCTTTCTAGTACAGTGTTAGATGGAGCCCTGAGTAAATGAATCTGGTTTGGGTGGTTGCTAATTGATTGGCTAATTATTAGGCTGGCTGATGGTTTAGTTGACGATTCAGTAGTTGCTGATATCTTCATCATGTGGCTAAAAGCATCATTCATGTGTTTCCCAGAGAATGGAGTGAATACAAGTCTTGGAACCAGGAGTTTCTTCTAGCTCTTCCTTTGCCCCAGCTGCATTTTGTAGCCTGGGACTAAGCTCTTTGCCTCAGTTTCCCTAATAGTAAGTTGGATGTAAACATTCATAGCTCATTGGGGTGTTATGGACATTAATTAGTTCCCAGTTGTTAAGGGTTATTTGAAAATGTAAAATGCAATTATTTGATTACCCAGGTAACAGGCTGGTTTTCTGTTTGACAGGATGGCTAGCAAATTGGAGAGTTACTTAACTAGCTCGGTTAATGACCTGGTGCCATTTACAGTGGGAACAAAATGATGTTAGAAGGCTTCAGTGATACGGAGCTATGTGACTTTTTCCCTGAGATAATGAATGGTAGGAACCCGTTTATTAAATATAATAATTTTAGATCAAAAATTAGTGCAAGGTTAAACTATAATTTAGAGTTCTGTTTTGGAAGCAGTTATCATTCAGATATGTGTATTTCCTCAGAATAGATTTCAGCCCAAGCAAGGTAAACTGGAATAAAGCATGGACCAGGCAAGTTTTTACGCTGTAACAAGCTGCCTGGCAGACAGGTCGGGTGGAGATTCCCCGTTGAGGACTGTGGCCCCCTATCTGGAGGGCGCCCGGGGGTTCACCTCCCAGGCCCGGCTGCGGCACCCGGGCTCGGTGCCGGCTCCCGCCGCGGAAGGGCCCGAGGCTGCTCTCCGCGGTGCTGAAGGCGCCGCCGCTGCCTCCTCTACCGGGGCCTCTCGGGAGGCACCCACCGCAGGATGGGGAACGGGGAACAGCGGGGCGGAGAGGTGCTCCCTCGAATTGTGCTCAGAGGGCCGAGGTCCTCGGTGGCCAACAGCTTCCAGAGGAGCACCTAGTCTGCTGCTGCAGAGCATGACATGAGGAGCGGACAGAGTGGAGCTACAGGCGATGTGTGGAGAGGTTCCCTGGGAGACTTCTGGTGGTCTGTGACATTGCAACGTCAAATAACCTGTGGTCTGGAGAGACCCATTGGCTGCAGACAAGCTACTGAGGTACAAGCAAAATCAGGTTGGGATTCAGGAGATGTTTGGTATGGCCTGGCCCTGAGCTGGAGTTTTCACCCATCACTTTTGTGTGAAAAGTAATTCCAGGACTTTCAGCTCCACAAGCCACTGCTTCTTCAATCAGTACAAATCTCTTGAGTTACAATGGAGATGGAAAGTACCAGCTGTTGATACGATCTGCCCAAGCTTCTCATTATCAACCTCTTTTTTTCTGTTCCTTATGATTTTGTCAGATATTAGCCACATGGTCTTGGATTTTGCAGGCTAGGAATTGTTTGCTCAGTTGAAGTTCTGTTTAACCAACTTGTACCTTTTGGGAAAATACAGTTTTAAACAATGTTACATCATTTATTTTTCTGAGCAGGACTAGCATCGCATGCTTTGGGTCAGAGTGCTGGAATCTGATGGGGACTGAGCCTTATTCAGGAGATCTTTAGCCTATATCTCTTCTCCCAAGGAAAGATCACAGTTATCTAAGAAATTTTGACAGATGTTTGTCTAATCTGTCCTTAGAAACCTCCAGCAAAGTTATCCTCTTTTCTCCAGGCAAATCTATTGCTGTACTTACTCCTTTAACACTCTTCCCAATGTCCAAAGTAAATCTTTCTGTGTTGCAGTTTAAGCCTATAACTTCTATTTTTATCTGCCATTGACATGGTAAAAAATAATTATTCTTTCTCTCTTTCACCTCTTAGTAAACTGCTGCCATGTCTCTCCTCAATCTTTGGACTTTGTTTTTTTGTTGTTGTTGTCTATTTTGTTTGTTTGGGGTTTTTTTGTGTGGGGTTTTTTTTCCCCAACTAAACAATTCCAGTTCTTTTGGTCTTCCATCTCATCTTCACAGACATTTGATCATCTGTTCCCTGCTCCTGAGGACTCAAAAGTCCTGAGTAAATTTGCATATTGCTTAAATTGCCCCATATGGAAAGGAGCCCACCAAAGGAGTTCTTTCTGGGAGAGATTATAGTGAGAAGAGTAATTCACGTATCTTGCAAAGGACAGTGCTGTTCATAATCCTGGTGTGGTAGATGCTTTGTTTTCCTGAAAAGCTTGACATAGTTGACTCATGGATGTGATTCATCATCACTCCAAGATACTTTTCTGCAAATCTGCTGCTTCCTAAATTGTGCTCGCACAGCCAATTTTTCTTGGCAGTATGGTTCCTGGTCTTTCTACTCTTAGTTTGGATTTGGTGGGGGCACTATGTAGTTTTCTTACATGTTGGTAAAACAAGCTAAGATCATAGTCTTTCCCATCCTCCACAGAAATAAAATAGTCACAATAGTATTAAAACAGTAAAAACTTTTTTTGTTTTCACACTGCAGCCAGCATTAGCATGGTGAAGATCTGATAATTTCTGCCAGGCATCTGTGTCTGTATTCCTTATAGACAAGTCTTTGGTTACAAACATTTTAAAAAGTATTCCTCTCTTCTTCACTGTTCAACCTGGGCATGCCCAGGAGTGGAGCAGAGTGAAAGAGATTTGTCCCTATTGCCTCTACCTCTTTACTTAATAAACCTACAATGAATGGGTCAGGATCTGTCAAAGAAATTACCTCTGCATGGATATTGAAAGAGGAGTTCCAAAGAGATGTCTATTAATCAGTTTGCCCCAGTAGTAATTCACTAATTTTTAGGATCAAGCTTTATCTTGAGGTATGGCTCTGAGTCACAGATGTCATTGCTGAATATAATGGGAATTGTAATTCTTGCACAGAGTGAGCTAAGTACACAGAAAATTAAAGGGTTTCCAAAGTGAATCAGATACCTTTGGGTCTTTTTTCCTGTGTGCCTCAGTTTCTTGTTCCTAGAATGGAAATAACAAGTCCTCTTTTTGGAATGTGAGTTCAACTCAGGAAAGCACTCAACCACCCTTGTGATGAACACCAGAAAAAACCCACAGGAGAAAGAAATGTACAGTTTCATCTTCAGAAAAAGGTTTACACAGTAAACATCGCGCATAGCACCTAACAGTGAAAAAGGGCAACTAAAATAGGTTCAGAGCCACCTATTTAGGGAGCACCATCTTAAGCCCTAAATTAAGGAGCCATTTCCTTGGAAATGTAGTTAAGATTGTAGAACTGAAGCCGATAACCTAATGCAGTGTGTATTGAGGGGCTTTAACGCTACAAGGCAGTTTTAATTCTGACAATGCATTCTTTTGGTTCCTTGGCTTTACTCTTCAGGCAGGATCTGTTAATGCTATAGGTAGTGACGTGTGTGTGTGTGCATCGTGGATGAGACTCTGCATTTAGTTGCCAGAAAACCTAATTTGGACTCCTTTGGAGCTGTGAAATGCTACTTACTGTCTGATATGGGAATATCATAGCAATGGAGGAAAAAAAGTCTCAGGAGCCCCTGTGTGGTTTATTGTTTTTCAAATTTTGACAGAACAAAAGTTGAATAGAAATGTAACCTTTGAATAACAAAAAAAAGGAATAAATGTTTTAATGCTCTTGTCATCCCTCTCTTTTTCCCTTCTTCCAGTTTTGGAGCCAATTTAGAGATGGTTGGATATGTTCACATGGTGCAAATAACCCATTGCCAACAAAAAACTTCTAATTTTCCCTTCTTCCCAGAAATCAGCTCTACTGTGGGGTCCTGCTGGTAAGCTGTGATGATGCATCACAAGCTTGGTGTAGTTTGTTTCTCACCCACGATAGGAAATGTATTTTTCTAAATACAGGCTGAGGGAATATATTTTTCTCATGAGCCCTTTGTTAGCTAATGGCTAATGAGTTTGGGCTGGTGGGATCCTCTGTAACATGTTGATGACTGCTGTAGACAAGCAGTGTTGTATAGCTGATTTCAGCACTGGGGGAGTTGTGAAGTGAGATGGGAGCAAAGTGAAAGGTGGGGGGAGGCAAGATGGAAGGAGTTGGGGACAGACTGAGAAAAGATGAAGAAAACAGGGAGCAGAAGCATATGTGACATGTGACTCAGGTCCCTAATGAAAGTATTGGCTAATCTAAATGCTCACCATTGGCTCATGAAGCTGTAATCAAGCTTCTCCCTTTTTTCAGCAGGAATAGAAAATGTAGGACAAGATCATCTAGGGAATCCTGCTCTGGCACGGGAGTTGGACTAGATGATCTTTTGAGGTCCATTCCAACTCCTAACATTCTGTGATTCTGTGATATTGTGATCTCTGGACTCTGGGAGCACCAGGAGTTGGGGGGCATGTATTGCTTTTCATGTTTTACAGATACCCATACAATCTCCCATAATGCCAAGAACAAGTTAAGTCTCACTAATCTGCTTGCTGGAGTGAACGCAAAGGCATGTTTGATTGAGCTTGACAGGCATGACAATGTCTCTTCCTTGAGAGACAGCCATGTCTGAGTGGCTGGGCTATACTGGGCCAACACAGCCAAGAGTCAGAAGTGTGCAGAAATGGTGTTACCACGTTGGAGGGAAACTTGAATCCACCTTCAGCCAGATATTACCAATATCCTAGCTGTATTTTCAGCTGTGTAGTCCCTGCTGCTATGTGCACTGGAAGTGACCATGCAGTCAACTGCACTCATCTTTCCCATCTTCTTTCCTGCTCACCCAGAAACCAGCTGCCTATTCTTTATTCCAAGTCTTAGTTTTCTCTAGCTCTGTTCAGTTGGGTTTATCACAGCTAAAGGGCTTACCTGTGCAACTAAGCATTTGAAAATAGCCTTCATAATGGTCTGAAGTGTTTCAGGTGAATATTTTTCCTCTTTCATTATGTTTATTTGCTGTACAATACATAATAGCAAGTATTGATTGTGATGATCTACCTGACTACCCCCTGATGAACACAGATAGTCAAAAGCCTTCAAAAAGCCCCAGAAATAATATTGCCACCTTCATAGAAATATTCCAATTCTCCCAACAACTCTACTCATGAAGTCTGGCCATGTGTCATACCACACTGTTGGTTGTGCAAGAGAAAGCTATCTTATTGCAATGAGGTGGTTGTATCTCCCCAAATTTGTATGTTGCAAGAGCTTGTGGTCCCTTGCTCTCTTCCCTGCATTGCCCTGAAAGAGTTGACCCTAACCACAAAGAAGCCAAGACAGTGTCCCTAATGCATGAGCATGGGGGTATCTGTTCTTTGAAAAGCTCTTGGATGTTTCACCTCTACTCAGAGAACTCTTGCTGATCTTTATACACTATCAGAGTTTGATTTGTTGTGTCTCTTAAAAGCCACAGAAACTTTTGTCCTTATCCTGCAAGACATTTGGTCTGCTGTGCTGAAGGGTGACCATATAGTCTGCAGTTGGGTCCTGTGTTTGAATAAGAAGGTCTTCATTCCAAGAGAAGTACTATTTATGACTTCTTCCAGGAAAAATGATACCTGTTTCTGGTAATGGGAACTGCTGATGAAGATGAACTGGTGAAGATGGCCATGTTGATTTGGCATCTACAATGTAGAGGTGAGGCTGAGCTGTGTTTTTTGTGCTTCAGAAAGACCATATTTTTTCAATTGGCAGTCACAGATGTGCAGAGAACATAATTGCCAGAACAAACTGGAGAGAAAGCAAGCTTTTAAATACCTCTTATGGTGACGACTTGGTTTTGTGCCTACAAATATGGCCACTTCCAAGATTCCCATTTGGATCCTAGAGCTGCTAAGTGGCATTTGTCCACCAGAGGGCATGTGGGCCATTTTCTCCTGAGCACAAAAAAAGGAAAAGAGAAAGGTTTCCCAAGCAAATGCCCTTCCAAAAGGACCCTGTACTGGCTGCCTTGGTCATTGCCGTTGCAGTGGGGATGTTGAGGGATGGTGCATGGGCAGTTGCTGGCAACAGTAATGCTAATGAGACTCTGAGCCACTACTGCAGAGCCACCTCGGTGTGGCATGGGGTTCTGCCTGTATGAAGGGTTAAATATAAGTCTTTATGGTACCATAACTTTATGGTTTCCTATACTTGCATTTCAGACCCCTGTATGTGTACATGTGCATATGCATGCATGAGAGAGGTATACACACATGTACACTCCCGCATTTGCTCACACAAGTATCTGTATCCACACAGGCCTACTCTATGGCTTGCAAAGTAAATTAGACTTAAATGACTCTTTGGAAACAAAATAAATCAAATAGCATAATAGTACCATCTTTTTATCTCATTTGTTCCCATACAATTAGTAGTTTTACTGCCATGTTGTGACAGGTGACTGTGTTTGACCTTTGCCGCTTGGGTGGTTGGCTGGTGCTCAAACTAATGAAGACCCTTAATGGATTGGCTTTTGTGAGGCTGCGAGCAGTGGGGTTAAAGAGAAAATGGTGCCTTAGACAGAGTCCAGAGAAGATCCTTCAATTAAACCTGAAGTCTATTAGCAAAGAAATATTGAGGAGGTTGAGAGTTAGCAATGATTTAACCAGCAAGTCTTCTTTGTGAGTCATTAAAAAAAAATATCTCCCTGATTATTTATTATTGAGTGTGTGGTTGGAGTCCCATCCTCTTGGGTGAGAGGGTGGGAGCAGAGCTATTGGCTTGGTGAGGCCGAGGCTACAGAGCCCTAGTCCCAGGTTTGCTTGCCGCTTGGCTCCCATACAGCTGAGGTTGCTTTGGAAAAAGGAGTGAGCGAAAAATGAAGCAATGGCAGGAACAAATGAAGACTGATGCTGGGGAAGATAAAAGCCGATCTCTGGGATAAATAAGACTTTTTGGAACTTAATTGTTTTTCATGATGTAAATAAATTACAATGAAAGAAAAGGAGAACCAGCAGGTTCTGCGCAATGACTCAAGGCAGCGTTGAGCTGAAGAGTGTGAGTAATAAACAGGAGTGGAGGGAGGCTGTTGCAGGACACGCGGAGGCTGGCCAGATCAACACAAATGGACACGACAAGGCAAGTTAGGTGCAGAAAGCCAAGGGATGGCTGAGCTATGAGAGATTGGAAGGGCCAGGCCTAATTACAGCAAAGGGCCATGGGGCCATTCTCCTGCTGTGTTAGGCACTTCAGCAAAAATCCTGCACGTGGCAGATACAACCTGCCTGCTGCTTCATGGGATCTCCTTCTGCCCCCAGTGGCTAATGAGCTGGCTCCTGTCCCTTTCTGTTAGCTTCAGTGTCAGAACCTGAGCAGTTCCCATTCCTCCCAGGCAGGCTTCCTTCTTTTTGTTTTACAAGAATTGCTTAACTTTCAGCCTGAGCATCATCTTGTAGCAGTGTCCATGGTCTTCAGCAGAGCTGGGGCTGCTTCTTCTCCTCATTGGTCCTTTGAGTGATACACCATCCCACAGTTGAGAGGTGGGAGATGGGAAGGATCTGATGAGGGAAAGCATGAAGCTGATTGTACTGAGTGGAGAGACCTGCCTCCCCACTAGTCAGCCAACATCTAGCTACTGTTGGGGAGTCCCAGAGATTGCTGGCTTAGCTGAAGCTTTCATCCCAACACACTTCCCCTGCTCCACACAAAATGTAGTAAAGCTCAAAGAATTAAGCATGTCAGCCAGGCAGACAAAGGCTGAGATGGAGCAAGGAGAGCAGGAAATAGTACCCTTTGTCCTGACATGCCTTCTTCACAATGACCTATGCTGTGGACTGGTTCAGTATCTTGGTGCCTACCTCTTTCTTCTCTTCCCTGGCCTACACTCTTGTAGAAAGACCATGTAGGGAGAAAGCATTTTGCTCCCAGCAAGTGTGCTTGCTCTGTGCTTCTCCCTGTTAGTTCAGGGTGATAAGTTTTTGAACATGCAATATTTTTTACAGTCCTTTCTTCCCTTGCTGCTTTTTCCCAGTGTGAAGTCCTTTCCCAATGGAACCACAAGTTTCTGCATATGAGTTCAGAGATGAACAGTCATGCTTGGACTGGAACTTGCACCCAGCACCGGACCAAACTGGACGCTCCCTCTTATTGGGATGATGGAGTACCTTTCTGAGGTAAAAAGTGAAGAAAAGGGAAAAGCAAAGAAAGAAGCCAAGATGCCTCAATGGGCAGGAAATTAGAGTCACTTTGGAGCCTCTGGTTGTGCCACAGAGATATGAAGGCAACAAAATTGGAGAGAACTAGACCCAAACTGCTTGCTGCTTGCACAGAGGCAACTGGATTTGCCAGGTGTACAACCTTTTCTGGCTATTAGGAAAAGAATTGGTTTCGTTCCACTTCAGCTGAGTCATCATATAGCTTCAAAACATCTCAAGTGTAGTGTCCAGCTGTTTCTCATCCTGTGATATGCCACTTCAACACCCTCAGACAGAAGTCCAAATGTGAACACTCTGCTCAAAAGATCCTCAAGCCCCATAGAAGACCCTCAGAGCTGGACTTAAGGACTGCTCTAGTTTTCACTCCTTCTTCCTCTGTTTCTCTGTCTGCCTGTGTGTCTGTCGGTCTGTCTGTCTATCTATTCATCTATCTTTCACTCCTTCCCTATGGAGCAATTCCTTTCACTCACACAGTTCCGCTTCCTCTCTTTTTCTTTTCTCACTCTTAGACACGTGTCTCCCCCCCTTCTACCTCCCTCTACTTTGGGGATAATTTAACATGTTACACACTAACTTTCCAGTAATGGCACTTGGGCTTTTTGAAATCCTGCTTCCCTGTTTTATGGCTGGGCCTCTAATGGTTATCTTGCAGCCCTGCCTCTGGCAATCATGTAAGGAATAAATAGAAGCTGACACAGTAATTTACTTAAATCTTCTCCACACTTTTGCAGCATTTTCCTCCAGAGGATACCCCTGAAACAACAATTATTTGAAATGTCACGCGTTCCTGCCCCTAGGCTACCGACAAATGAACATTAAATCTATTAACAACAAAAAAAATTAAATGTTTACTTTTCTGCGAAGGTAAAGGAGAAACTGGAGAGAGGGAGGGATGTCTCCAATAAATTTCTTCTCAATAATAAAGAGGTGTAGTTAATGCTCTCTCCAAGCAGAGTCAGCTTGCAGCCCACATCTTATGAGGACAGAGATATGATGCCACAGTACTGCCACACAGCCTTGCGAGGGCAGCTCCAAAAGCCTCGTTTTACCAGATCATGGAGCTCAGTTTTAGGTCGGTATTTTTGCAGATTAAATAAGAGGTGTAGTGGGCAAGAAGCCATGAACAGGGTGGTCCCAGCTTTCAGCCCATCTGACTGTTAATATGCACTATGGGGACTGGAGTGGTGGGAGAGGACGTGTTAACCCCTTGGCAAAGGGAGGTTAAGAGTATAGCTCATCTGTTTTACAGAAAGGAAAACAGCATTTTGGAGCTCTGCCCCAACATCCTATAAAATTTCTAAGTTAGAGGTAAGGCCCATCTCCTCCTCTTTTCTGTCCTGTTCTCCTGTCCCTTCACTCAGCTTTGATGAACATAGGCCAGCGTGAGTACTAGGAGTGGGACTGTGTGAAGGTGGACTCACTCCTGCACATGGGTCTTTGTGGAAGATGGTGGGATATGGTGTATCCACTCTCTGTGGATGAAAGTTCCTGTGCGAATCTGGGCAAAACAGGCTTAGGGACTAGATTTAAAGCACAGGGAACCATTTTCTGTTCTGCAGATGGGGAAGTTCAGGTCCAGTGTGGGTTGGAGGCTGATCAAGATACAGTAGCAGAAATGGAAAGAAGTATCCCCCCTCCACCCTGATTGTTTCATACTGTACACCCTGATTGTTTCATACTGTCTTGAAAAGACTGTCACACTGCTTGAACTTTCCAACTTATGCCTACTTTGGAAAAATGTTCCCTTTCCATTGGTTCAGCATAAGAGTCTCTTGGGAGCTGCTGTGCTTATACAGCCAGGAATCCAGCCCCTTAACTTTGAAACCCTCTGTCCTTCTGGGTTCAGTGAATGGTTGGGATTTAAAGGAACCAAGAGGACCACACATCTTTCTGTGAATGAACTTGCGAAGAGAAATTTCTCATCTGATGTTGAATGCTTCAGACTCCATAGAAAACTTTGTTCCTCTGTTCTTTATTTTCCCTTCTTTTCAGCAGAAGAAGGTTTGGGTGTAGACCTCAAACACCTTGAAGAGAGCGGCATCTCTGACATGCTGTATGAACCAATTGTTGATTTGGAGTGTGAGCAGAGATCTGTTATCCCCCCTTCGAAGCAGGACACATGAATATCTGACTAGCCTTCTATCCCTTTGGAAAAAATTGCCAAGCACTTTAAATGTTACTGTCACCATGGTTCACTGTGTTGCCAGGCAAATATACCAGGATATGTCTCTTTCTCTTTTTCTCCAACAGCCTGGGACCTCAGTTCCGTGACACTGGTTCTGACCCTCAGACCCAGACAGTGGATGAGACATCCAGTACATCTGCTGCATTCAAGTTCCAGTGGAGCTTACTGTCCCAATCTTGATCCATTTCTTCAGTGCTGTTCTGTGTAAGTGGTTCCAGTCCATCTGCTAAGGTGGTCGATGATATATGGATGCTCAGTCAGGCAACTACAGTGCTAGACTGCTCTTGAACCGAGATCACTGTGTATCAGTGGGAGATAGTGCTCCTGAAATGGTATCTGCTTGGGGGAAGGCCCTCCAGGGTAGCTCCTGGAGTCCTGCTATACAGGCCTGTGCCCTCACAGGGTAGTTTATAAAGCTGAAGCATTCAGAGTTGGGACAGGGCTTCTGAGTCCCATGGTTCCCCTTGATATTTTGGTGCTACCTGCTATGATTCTTTTAGGAACGTGAAGAAATTGGAGTTTAAGAAGCACTTGGACAATGCTCATAGACACATAGTGTGACTTTGGGGTTGTCCTGTGCCTAAATAGGACTTGGACTCAACAATCCTTGTGTGTCCCTTCCAACTTGGGATTTTCTATGTGATTCTGTGTGAAGAAAGATGATCTTCCAAGTGAGTGATATGTCTGTCTGAAAGGAGTGAGTTTGTTCTCTACCAACAATCCTGTTGACATCCAGGGATGTTTTGGAAAAAGAAACTAGCCAATCTAAGGAATCAGACTTTAGCTCTGGAGGAACAGCTGCTTTGGACTCTTCTTAGGCCTGGTGCAGAGTCTTTGCCTGTTGTCTTGCATTGCCATGGCTGCATGGAGAACATGTCCTTTCTGATCCACAGAGAGGGTTTTATGTGGTGCTTTCCTTGGTGTTTCCCATTTATTTTCTGAAACAATCTATCATTTTGATGAAACGGATTGCCTTCTTTCCCACTCCAGATCCAGCTAAGTGCCTGAGGTTTAATGAGGCAACATAGGTAGATGTTGTATCTGTGATCAGATAGCTTCACAACATATATACTTCATAAGGGGAACCACACAGCTAATGATGAACAAAGCACAAGGTTCTAACTTGATCTTAATGCAGACCTCAAAGTGGACTGTAGATTCTGGAGTGTATACTGCAGGTGAAGTCCATCTCAGTATTGCGATAGATTGATTTAAATAGTTCCATTGTCAGCCAAAAGTCTAAGCAACATAACATGTTTGAGTTATCCTAATACAGAGAAATACAATTATGTGTTCTAATATATTGGGGTGGATTCTTAGATAGTATACAGTATCAATACAAATCAGTGTCTGCCATTATAAATTTCAGGGCCTCAAATACCCATTATCGTATTGCTAAAAAAAAAATGGCAGGAAATTGGGAAAAGGATTCATCAAACTACTTTGCATTAAGTTTTATTAAACTTCCTCCTGTAACATCTCCACTTTGATCTCTTTTCTGCCCAGATTCAGATCTCAACTCCTGATTTTCACCAAGGAAGGTATGCAGGGAAGCTATGTGCCTGTGCTAAACTTTTTTTTTCTTTTTCTTTTTTTTTTTCTTTTTTTTTTTTTTTTTTTAAGCTTTGTAGCATGTTCTTGTGCTCTCAAGTCCGGATAATGCTGGATCCCTTTTATCCAGCCCCTCCTCTTGCCCTTTCAAGTGAAAAGAAGACTCCTGTGCCCCCCCCATCAAAGTTAAAGGGAGGCTTTAGAGAGGAAGGCTCAGCACGCTGGGGCTCTTGAGCCTGTGTTTAATCTCTTTTCCCGTTCCTGTGTGCCTCTGTGGCTTCCCTGCCAGTTTCTTTGTTGCCGAGTTTCTCATTTCCTTTTATTTGTGTGTGCGGGAGGTTGCCAGGCTCGCTGGAATGCATCTGAAGTCATCTTTGGGGGATGCGCCTCGACCCCCGCCCCGGGTTATACACGACCTGCCTCGCCCCGCGACCCTTCTCGGGGCTTTCCTGGCTGCAGGGAGGAGGAGAGCCAGGAAGGCAGCAGGGCAGGAGATGTACGTACCTTGCTGCTGCAGCTGGCCTGTGGAAGGGTGGTGTGTCTAAGACGTCGCACAGTGTGGAGGAGAACAGAGGTCAGGAGAAAAGGGATTGAGCACCTTGACCTCCGCGCTGCTCTCCTGGCTGGGGAAGAGCAGAGACCCGTGCAGCATTTGGCAGGGGAAGGGGAAGCTGATCTGTCTCAGTTCCTGCTTAACCTCAGCTGACCTCAGCGCTGTGCCCTGACTCCTGACCACAGCTGCCCTGCTCTGCTGAGTGACGCTGGACTGAAGGTGTGGCCTTTGACTGTATACTGGGATTTGCTCCCAGGGACAGTATCGACTGTATTATGCTCCAGAGGGAGAGAGCTTGACTTGCAGTGGTGCACCAGGGACTGTGAATATTGCTCCAGAGCTGGACATGGCTCTGCATCTTAAGAAGTGTCAATAGATGCGGAGTTTGTGTTCATGCTGTTTGCCGTTCCTTCATCATGAAGATATTTGAGTAGAGTACCCTTCTCTCAGGGACCTGTAAAGGGGATGTCCTGGGTGGAATGAGACATGGCAGGAGTACAAATTCACTGGTGCAGTTTGTCTCAGCTTTCCTTACATCTTCTCCCTCTCACCAGAATGGAGAGGCAGGTGACATTACTAAAATTTTTACCCCTTCTAGGCTGTATGAGTCCAGTTTGGTACATGGGGTTACCATTCATTTCTCTCTGAGGGAGTCTTGGGGAACTGTAACTCCAACAGCATCCCATAAAAATCAGTCAATGTTAACAGCCTATTTGCTAAGCTGTGGAAAACAAAGAAAAGAGTGGGACTATGCCCAAAGATGGACAACTACCACCTTTGTCTGAGGTTGCTCCACACCCTCCACCCATGGGCTGGGGGGGCTCTATTTAAGCTTGTCTCTTGGCCTTCGGTCTCTGACTGTGTTATGTTGGAGGAGTAGCTGTCTGTGGCTCGGTACCTGCTATTGGTCTTGTTAATCCAAACCCCAATATATGCACTGACTTCCCAGCTTGACCTTGGTCTTGCCTTGTTGCTGTGCTATGTGACATGCTGCAACTAGGGGCTCCTTACTAGGGGAGGGTTCCCAACGGAAAGGAAAGGAGAGCTGTGGGGTGATTTTTGCTTAGGATGGGTCTGAAGTGTCTGGAACTGGGGTTTGCTGTGTAGCAGTCTGCAGCAGTCCTGGTTGTGTCTGTGCTACTATGCAGAGCTGAGAACAGTTAAGTTTTGGTGTTTTTTTTCCACTCATGGGCACTGAGAACAACAGTGAAAAGCCTTGTCCTGGCATGGTCTCCAGCAGTAAGCATGTTTCTTTTTGATTCTTTTGAAGGCCTAGCTGGGGAACACAAAGCTTGCAGTCTTGTAGTCTTTCAGGCCAGACTAACCCACAGATTAGGTCAGGTCTGTTGAAATATTGGGGTTTTTTTTAATTTATTATTGGAAATGTTAGCTTTTTCTTCTGAATTAGAAGTCTTCCAAAATTCCACTAAAAAGGTTTTTGACTTGAGAAAAATATCTGCTGGAAAGAACGGAAGAAGGGAGGGCTGATTATTTGAGAGGATTGTGAAACTGAGTGGGAGAATTGCTTGAAATTAGTTTCAAATACTTATAGATAGATGTACACCATAGGTAGGTCAAGACAGGTAGAAGCTCCCTGCTGTCTGTGGATATTTATGCATGAAAGGATCAATGTACATATTCTTAAATGTGTTTTCCCTATCTTTTGATTTTTGGCTCTTACAAGAGCAATCAGGCCTGCTAATAGCTTGCTTTTGGCTCATCCTGCTTTGTAAGGGAAGAATGTGTTACCTGGCTTCTCAGTCTTGATAAACCTGTTTTCTGTGGCTGTGAGTGGTTACTGTTGTATTGCACAGACCAGAGCTGTTAGGCTTGTGGACCCTCTGGCTACCAGCCAGCATGTCAGTGCTCCAATATCTGCCAAATCTCCCTGCTGCTTTGTTCAAGGAGCATTTGTGCTGCCATTGTCTCTGTTCCCTCTGGACAGGCCCATGGGGTTGTGAAACTCTTGAGTTTGTGTGGTATCTACCTAGACATAATTGTTTTGGCTTTGCACCTAGAACAGTCTGTCAATTTGCAACCGCGAAACTCCTGAAGGAGACCCAGAGACTGCATCACATATCAAGGGGAAGACAGTCTGGTGTACATATATATATTGCAGGAGCAGGGAATTGTCACTTGCTGTAAATACCCTTCTATGCTTTGTTGTGGTGCTGCTGCTTTAACCCAGTGGTTTAAGTATCTGCTGAAATGCTTCCACACTTGATTTTTTTTCTCTCCATTTTCTGTGAGATCAGAGTACTAACTTCTGTACATCTGGCAGTTCCTGAATCACTTCGATGGAGGATTCCTCCAGAATTTCCAGTACTTTTTAAAATGAAATGTGTTTTCTTAACTAAGATATTGTGAAGAAAGCTTCTGATAAAGCCAATGTCATATTCTTGTGTGAGAAACACTTCTATTCAAGCATTCTTCAAGAAGTTTTAGTCTTTACTATATCTACTTTCTACTTTTTCTTATTTTATCAACCTCAACTCTTTTAATTCTTGGTTTTCTTCACCAGGATGAACTGCTATAGGATAGCAAAGCAAAAGGAGAGCACATCATCTAACCACTCTGATTCTCCAGTGCTGCTGTTTGGCATCCACACATACTGTGTATTTGCAAGAGAAAAGCCAGACCTGGAAGCAATCTGCTGAGGGTTTCAGATTCTCTCTGTTTCTCTCTTCCAGTCCACTAGGGCAGAAAGGCAATGGTAGTCAACAAGTTTTTCATCTGGAAGTGTAGTCCTGGGATATCCCTAGATTTTTACCCCAGTTTGAGCTGAAGGCCAGTTTCCAGCTATCAGTCATTCTTGGTTGAACCTCTATCCTGATTTTTCAGAGCTGATTGCCACACCCTGTCAAGACATGGGTCAGATCCCAACACAGGTCAGGTTCTTACTTATGCTAGTTACTACTATCTAGGCACAACATGGTCCTAATCTGTGACATAATTATTCCTTGAAAAGGGAGGAGATTTTGCAGGGGGTTGGCCTGGGCCTACTTCTGATTATTTTATTGATTTTGATAATAAAATGGAAAACAACAAGAGATAATCTGCAGGAAGCAGCAGCCTGGAAGAAGGTTGTAAGTCCATTGGAGGACAAAGCTGTAACTCAAACTAGGTTGATAAGCTGGAGAAATAAACTGAAAATAGGCAATTAATATTCAGTAGATGCAAAGGCTCTGTGTGATCAAGGAACAAGGGACCTGGTGCAATGCTTAGGAGGGAGGGCAGATCTCAAACTGAGTGTGAATTGGTAATGGTGCACTCTTGCACTCAGGAAATGTTTGGGTCTGGACTATATCAATGCCAGGGTCACTGCTGAGACACAAGAGGTTCCTGCAGCTCTTTGGTGTACTGTGGTGGAGTCTTTTCTAGTGCTGAAGGCTACCATGTTGCTGGAAACCAGGTCTTGTGAGGAAAGATTAACACACTGCTTTATGGGGAAGTAGAGGAGAAGCAGGTAAACAACCATTTTTTATGCCCATGTGCTAATGGCCAGAAAGAAACAGGTATGTAGTAGAAGCCCTTGCTAACTCATGGAGCGTAGAAGGGCCAGTAGAGGTTACCATGCAGCTTCTGGGATCTTGGCTGGAGAATATACATCAGCCAAAGATGGTCTGGATGTCTTGTCTCAACAGGGAAATATCTGGGTCATTGCGTTGCTTTTTCCCAGCCTACATTTATGCTTTTCTCTCCATCCTTCTCATCTGCCTAGAAGCTGTCAGGGCAGTGGGAACTTCAAAGGAATTTGTACTTTGAGGTATTTCCTTTTCCCAGTAGAAAGCCTCCACAATCAGTGAAAACACAGTGTATGCTGTGTATTCCCCCAACAGAAAGCAAAGCTAGCTAGCTAGCTAGCTGATGCAAAACCCTTCGAAATTTCCTGGTTGGAAGATGATTGATTATCAAACAACTATTACATGTTACAACAGAGATTGAGCTCCTCTTTGGAGCTGGAAAAACTAAGAATCAAAATGTCACCTCCTAGGGGAGGGATCCTTTGGAACAGGTGTCCCCCACAGAGAGGCAGTGCAGTGTGCACAAGGTGCTTTCACCAGCCACCAGCTCCTGTGTTCCAGCCCATGCCACTGAAAGCTCAGAGCTCTCCCCTTCTTGCTGCAGCCTTGGCATGTGCACGTCTCGTTAGCAGCAGCCTGGCAATTGGGAGAGTTCACTATGGCAGCAGCTGCTTTTCCAGAGCTGTCCCAGTGCAGTGCAGTGTGGGGGCTGTTTGCCAAGGTGACGCACTCCCTGCAACTGACTGAGATGGAGCCCTGTGGGAGAGGAGGTTGGCCTTCACCAAATGCAACCAGCTGGCCAAACTTTGCTCCCTTGCAAAATGTTTCCACCTTGCACTCCTGCCTGCCTAGCTAGTCACCCCGCTCCCTGATGTATATGCAGCCGAGTACCAGGGAGCAGATGGAGGAAGAGCCATCTGGCTTCTGCCAGGTTGGAGCTGGGGGAGCTGCTGCAACAAAGGATGGCATCACTTGGGAGTGCCTGGACTAGGGAGTTTGTGAGTACTGTAGGAGTGTTAAGCTTGCTTCTGCCAATCTCACTGGCTTCCCAGCAGGAGATTTCCCACGCTACAGTGCTCATGTGTGTTCCCCAATTGGTAAGCCACGGGCTTCAGCCACTCTCCTTGTCTTAGGAGACTTCTGCTGGACTCACGTGAACCACAGCCCGTTTTTCCCCTCCTCAGCCCACGCTGCTGCCCCTGTCACACTCATGGGTGGGACATCCTGGTTTTCTTTGACATGGCTGACACAGCCAGATCCCATGGTGCTGGCTGAGATTTTCCTGGCTCAGGTTCTGCTTCGTTCCGTGCTAGCTCCACACAGCTGGGCTGCATGGGGCTAGTCACCAGGGAACAGGGGCTGGCAGAGATGAATAGAAGATGTGAACAGTTCCCTTGGTGCCCTTTTCCCTCAGTCTTGTTTCCCTCTCAGCAGGGGGAAGCAGTCTCTGCGTGGTCCTCTGCCGATTGCATCAGGGAAAGTCATTAAAAAGAATTAAAAAAGAAACAGAAAGAGAGGGAAGAGGAGAAAAAAAAACAAAACCAAAACCAAGCAAAAAACAAAGCCCAAAACCTGAACAGTCCCAAACAGTTACAAACTCAAACAAAAGAACAACAGGATCTTCCTGCTCAAACCTCTGGGCCACCCTTGCTTGACAGTAAAGGACAGTAGTGCTCCAGTGGCTTACTGGGAGAATGGAGGAAGGCCTTGGTTATATTTCTGCTGGGACGCTGGTGATGAGAGCTGTGGGGATGGTTGTGGAAGCTGTCATCTGATTGTTCAGATGAGAAAAAAACAAACCAAAAACCCCCCCAGAATTAAATTAATTACACAAGGTTGACTCATTGATCTGCTGAAACAGCCAATGGGTCTGTACTCTGGCTTTTTTAGACGGAATAGTGTATAAGATACTAGTGGCAGGGGTGCAGTATCTCTCTGCTTTACTCTGGGGAAGTATCAGCCTCTGTTAGTAACTGCTCTATCTGGGGAGCAGAAGAGTGGAAGAGTGGGATGGAGCTCCTGGTTCCACCTGTTCTGTCTTCTGGGAGGGTCTGGGCTCCAAGGGTAGGGGTGTGTGTCTGGTCTGGGAAGATCAGGTTTATAGTCCAAATTCAGTACCATATGGTATGAATCATCACTGAATATGCGCAGTCATCTTTAAAAAGGCTTGATCTTTGAGTTCTGTATAACAGCTTGCAACCTGGAGTCTGTAAAACTCTATGGAGGGTTGTCCCAGAATCCTCACTGTCTTCACTTCCCTTGGCTTCTGCTTCAACACCAGCCTGTGCCTGCCTTGAACATGTCTTTTTAGGGCTCTGGGGTGAATGCAGAAGCTTTAAGATAGCAGTGAGGTAAGTTGTGCTGCTGTCACAGCAGCCTGTAGACTGGTACCAGAGGTGGTGATGTGAGAGCATGGCAGAGCACTGACGCTGAAGATTGGTTGTACTCTCATTCTGAAGTCCTGTGGGACACGCATGCCTTAGCCTGACAGTCCCTGATTCAGATTCCTTCTCAAACCACCACAGAAACAGTATAATTTCCTCTGGGTTTATTTCTGCATGTTGGAGCTGAGCTTCAAATCAGTTGGATTTTCTCACTCAAATATTGGCCCCAGGAAAGTACCTGGATAATTTTCCGATTAGCCTTCCTTGCTAGATTTCCACTGAGGTTGTATACAGCTGCAGATGTTTCTTTGCATTGGTTACTAAGGCTTGGGCTACAACTGTTACAGTAATCCTTTAATCTAGCGTGGTGGCTGCCTGTGAACATTGTGGGTATCACAGAATCATTAGAGTTGGAAGGAACCTTTGGAGGTCATTTAGTTCGACCATCCTGGCATAAGCAGGGGAATCTTTAACTAGATCAGGTTTCTCAGAGCCAGAGCCTCGTCTAACCTGACCTTGAATGTTTCCTGGGATGGGACATCTACCACCTCTCTGCACAACCTGTTCCAGTGTTTCACCAATATGCTCATTTACATCTGACCTGACATGCTACAAGATGAGGCAGAATCTGAAGGGGTTCTGGTAACACCAGGGAGATTTGGATCATATGCTGAAATAGATTTAGCTGCTCTGCAAAGTATACTCTTAATTGATAGTGCATTTCATAACTTGCATTTGTTTCTTTACATGTATATTCTAGCATCTACTGTATATTAATATGGGTCTCTGCATTTATATCCTTAACTGTATTCTTCTAGGTATAACTGTGTCTGTGTTGTTAAAACTCTCAGGTTTATCTTTGTACACATTACCAGTATTGGGGTAAAACCTCATTTTGAGGTACTCTGCAGTAGATTCCTAGTTCAGTGGCTGATCCTGTGAAAATGTATGATCCCTAGACATAGGTCAGGTAAGTGTATTTAATAGCATATTTCTGGGGTATGTTATGAAGTGTTGCATTGTTAAGTTGCGCGCTGGATGCATCCCTCCTCAGGGGTGTTTCTGTGGGGTGTTTTGAGGCATTCACTCTGAGTGTCACCATGGGGACAAGCAGGGGGAAGGAACACAATTTGTATTTCTTAGTGTTGTGTGATTTTACTCTCACAGTGCCTCAGAGTGAAGGTTCATGATGAACTACATACCTCTGTCCTGTATGTTTCTGTATGACAATAATATGCATGCACACATGCACTCACACATACAGGCACACCCCCTCCAGGCTCCAGTGCGTGTAGGAGAGTGTGTGTGTGTGTGAATGCTATTTAAATAAAAAAGAAAGGAAGTGAATCAGGGTCGTTTCCATTTTAATTGTAAAACAGATAAGCACTAAACACTTTGAAAAAGTAAATGACTTGAGAATAATTACTATCTATTACTCTGCATCCCAGGGGGGCAGTTGGAGGAGCCCAGATGGCTACAAAAATGGGATTTAGCAGAAAATTGAAGACATTATTCACCGTAACACATTATCAATTACCTTCATATCAATTACAATAACCTTACATTAGAAGAAGGGCCAGGAGACTATCTTCAGCCTCCAGCCTGAATAGTAATTGCACTACCCCTATGGATGTTTTGTGTGTGTGTGTGTGTGTGTGTTAGAGGGTGGGGGGCACTACAGGGTTGTGCAGGGTTTCTGGCAGCTCCCACTGCTTGTGGGGTTGAGGATAATAATGACTCAGGGTACATTTCCCTCCTCTACCTACAGTCACCTCATGGAAGGTTTTTCTCTGTCCTGTTTGTGTGGTCTAATAGCTCGAAGGGCAGCTGATGTGGCTCCTTCCAAGAAATTCTGCTTGGCTTGTCATTTGGGAAGTTCACAGTCTCTGTGCAGACTGCTGTTTTGCACCAGTGTCCTCTACTTCCCTCTTCCCTCTCTCAGCCATTTCAGCCAAGCTGCTCAGTTTATTAATGGGACCTGGTATGCAATCTGAGGTCCTTTTCTGTAGGATCTGGTTTTCTTCGTGTAGTGATCTGGCTCCCTCCCACCCTGTGCAGGAGGTGGGAGCTGCTCCCTCTGCCAGACGTCGGTGGGGCATCAGCTAGTGTTTCCTGTAACACTCTCAGAGAGGTCACACAAGGCCTCTTGGGATGAGATGAGCAAGCAAAGATGGGACACAGAGATGAACAAACCAAAAAAACCCCGCAATCTTCCCTTCTCCTTTTCTCTGGGGACAGTGGAAAGTATCTTAAGGAGGAGCAGTACCAAGGCTGCTTCAGCAGGCTAGTAGCATGAAGGTAGCTCTAAGGACATCTTGTTGCCTGTGGCTGTCTCTTGTTGCCAGCTGGGATAGCCCTTGGAGCTAGTGGTAGGTCAGTGCTTCTAACTGTAGCTGGCTAATGCTTCTGTTTTGCCATGATGCCATTCTGAAATTCCACCTCCTGGATATAGGCTAGATCCAACTTGCCCAAGTATTTACACATGCAACACCCAGATCTAGCTATTGTGATTCCATTCTGTGCTGCAATCCTAACAGGTTTCACTGCCACAGCATCCTGGCCTATGCACAAATGTGTGCGTGGAAGGCAAGCACTCGGACACATCAGGGCACTTATGAGTTAAACTGTTGGTGACACTCCTTCCAGCCTTCCCCCTTTCCCAAATATGCAGTGGAGTGTCCAGTGGGTTAGTGCAGAGAGGACTAATTGCTATTAAAAGGTTTTAATCTGGGAGATTAGTGCTGGCTCCAGGCGGTGTTTGCACACGAAGGAGACGTTTCCAACGAGATGAACTAGAATTCGTCCCTGCTGTTCTGTTGATAGAAAATCATCTTCCCCTTGGTTTTTTCTCTTTATCTCTGTCTCTGTTGCTTTCTTGCTCTTTCTGATCATTTGGTTTTGCCTCTTCCTTGAAGTTGAGCTAAGAGCTTTATTGTTTTTTAGAGTAGCAGTTGTCTTTGACCTTTGGAGTCAGTTTTCTTTGGACATATGTACAGACATTTTTGCATGTACGCATGTGACCAGAGTTTCATGTCTCAAAGAGTCCTTCATGAAATAGATCCTGATCAAGGGAGGTAACAGTAAAAGTATTTTCCTCTTGCTTGCTATTGAAACTCTTGTGGGTCAGTGAGGGGCTTCCAGAACCCTTCCTATAACATGGGTCAGGCCAGTCCCCTTCTTGTTGGCAAAGGCTTGATCGCGGGGGGCGTCAGGAAGAGGTGTTGCAGACTGAACATCTTGAAACTCCCTGCAGAGGTAATTAGTGGGAGGTAATTAAATGATTACATATGGGAAGGTATGGAGCATTACTGGACCTCCAGCATGACCCAGGAAATGTCAGTATTGAATTTGATGAACATTGGATCAAGCTCAATGGAAATTAATTTGATAACATGCCAGATGTGTCCAGAGAGCCTGTCCATGAAGGAGATACATTTGACCTGGGAGCACAGAAACCTTTGTGCTACACTTGCTGGAGGATCCAAAAGCAGAGATGCTTATTCTGAATTCACTCTTGTCAGAAATCCAAGAGTGTCTGTCAGGCCTGACTATCTAGACAGATAATACCTGCTGCTCTTTGTGTCCAGCTGGAGTTTTCACAACATCCTCAGGAAGTGCCAACTTCCTTTGAAAAGCACAAAGGAATAAATGGATGGTGTTTACGTGTAACTTGAATGGAAGGAACTGAAGACATTGTATCCCAAAGAGAAGGATATGTGAAAGCTTGAGGAGAAAAGGAGGACAGGTGTCGAACCACAAAGTCACATGGTCCTTCTGGCCTTGAGTATGACCATTTGAAAGCTGTGAAAGAGAAATGCTTAAGAGGGAATGAATGTCCTCAAATCAATGATGCCAAGAAACAAGGGAACAGTTGGGCAGGGAGGAGAAGATTGGTTCAGGGTCTGGGTCTTCCATTCAAAGAGATAAAGGCTTTCCAAGGAGGAAACGCTTCATTTGCAGTGTGTCATGCACCATTCTTCTGTGCACTATCTGGACACCGTGGGCTTCGCTTTTTCGCAGAATGCTGCCGGAAACTTCCATGAGACTACACCGTGATTATTTTTGCTGTAAAGAGGTATTTTCAAAGAGGTGTAAATCAGGCACTGGGAGCAAAGAGGAGAAAACTAAGTCACCCCTGTATCCCAGAGGGCAGCGTGGCTCTCCAAAGGCAGTTGTGGAGCCTGTTGCTTGGCAAAGTGGTGTGGTGGTGTGTTGTTCTTTGGGGTTTTTTTAAAACCATCTGAAACAGATATGAAGTGTGGCAGCACGAGTCCTCTTAGGAAAGGTTTGTAGTGGGCTGAAGCGTTGTATAAATTAACTTTTTTCTCTCTCTCTCACTCCCCATACACACACTGCCTGAAAATCCAAACTGCTACTGTTAGCCAGCAGGAGGGCAGACCTACTGCTCATGTAAATTGCTCTAGTTCCGTTGTTTGCCCTTGTTGCCTCAAGTTTGCAGATGATGCTGATGTAACCAACATAAGGATCTGGCCTCTAGCATGTGTTTGTCCCATCTGCTGTCCAGCAGGTTAATTTTTGTGGAAGACACAAACTTGCACGCACTGTGATTTTAAGGAGGGGCCCTTTTTCTTTTCTAGAGCCAACTGCAAAGCCTCAGGGGCCAGATTCTGAAAGGCAGTCAATGCCAAGATCAAGAGGAGCTGGGAACTTGAGTCCTGGAAATTTCTGGCTTGAGGTCCAATATTGGCAAGACCATAGGGAAGGAAACATCTTAGACGTTTGTGTAAAAGCATCAATGGTGTTAAAAGATTTTTTTGGTAGCAACATCTTTGGGAGGAAGTGTCAGGCTTGAAAAAAAGGACTTAGTTGAAATTAGGCTTGAAAAATCCTCAAGGGAGTTAGAAATAGCAGGACAGGAAGCATATTTCCACTGCAGTTGTGAACCAAAATAAAACTAATTATTTATTTTTTAAAAATTCAACTGGTAGGAGAGAAGGGCTCTGTTTCTTTGGCTGATAGTCTTTATCTCTTCTATTTCAATAGGAGCAGAAGTATGTCAGGTAATGAGTCAAGTGATTCTTTTTTCTGGTGCTAGTATTTACAAATATTAATAACTAGGCTTCTTAACATGCCCAGTGATCTTGAAAGTCTTGTGTTTTGTGTGCAAGATTGGAAATACCTGAGATTGTCTAAATGGTCAGATACAATCTTTAAAGAAAAAAAACAAACCCAAATCAAAATAATTTTTATTTTTTTATATATTTTTAAACATTTTTGTTTACAAAAACATTTGTATTTTGTCCTGAAAATGGGAATTTGTATTCCATCTTGGTTAATGTGTACTTTTATTAATTGTGAAGTGTTCCATATTTCAGAGAGGTGATCTTGCCACTGTACTCGGCACTGGTGAGGCCACACCTTGAGTACTGTGTGCAGTTTTGGGCACCACAGTATAGGAAGGACATTGAGGTACTAGAGAGGGTGCAGAGAAGGGCAACTAAGCTAATCAGGGGTCTGGAGAACAGGCCTTATGAGGAGAGGCTTAGGGAGCTGGGGTTGTTTAGCCTGGAGAAGAGCAGGCTGAGGGGAGACCTTATCGCTCTCTTCAGCTACTTGAAAGGTCATTCTAGGGAGGCGGGTGTTGGCCTCTTCTCCCTTGTGACTAGTGACAGGACTAGAGGGAATGGGCTTAAGTTGTGCCAGTGTAGGTTTAAATTAGATATTAGGAAGAATTTCTTTACTGAAAGAGTGGTGAGATATTGGAATAGGCTGCCCAGGGAGGTGGTGGAGTCACCATCCGTGGAGGTTTTTAAGAAGAGGATAGATGTGGTTCTTCAGGGGATGATTTAGGGATAAGAGTAGTGTAGGGCTATCGGTTGGACTAGATGATCTTGAGGGTCCTTTCCAACCATAATGATTCTGTGATTCTGTGATTGTTACTGGTCTTACACAAGCAGCTTATTGTCCATTTGGGTAGTAGTGTTAGTAACTCTTCTGGGTTTATTTCACTTCTTCACGAGAACTACTAAGTTTCTGAAACTCCCAGCTCTTAGAATCAGATGAGCATATGACAGTGTCAGCTGCCCTTTGGTTTGTTATCTTTTCAGTGTTTGTATGTCTAAGGTGGATATTAAATCAGAATAGATAGCCTGAGAACTTACTAGAAGCTTAAAATTCAGAAGGTTCTCAGGATACATGGCATTATAAAGCATTTTAATGACTTTGAGTGAACCTTCTGATTTTAGAATATATGACATAACATCTTTGAATGGCTTATTTTGGAAACGTCATAGATAGGCTTCTTGTCACCTCCAAATACTAATGGAAACCAATACGTTGCTATATTCACATCACTGCATGATAGGAGTCCAAGGGGTCTACATCTAGGGTACTTGGGAGGAGCTGGCTATGTGGCGTTTGGATAAGTGTTTAGAGCTCTCTGTGTGCTGGACCTCTTCAATCATAGTGGTAAAACTTCCACTTGACTTCAGAGGAGTTTGGGTCACATCCCACATCCAGGAGTGCAGGCCCAGTCATATAACCCTTCAAAACTTTGGGAGAGCACATATTTTTTGGGGGGGGGACCGCACTGATATTCAGAGAAAGCAAGAGAGAGAGTGGATGGTGCAGGACCACACTGAAGACAAGAGACTTAGAAGGAGTATGTGGGAGATCTGTAAATGACCATTGCAGGAGGTGGATTCCAAGTAAAGACGGACTCAGATGCAAGCATTGGAATTGGAAAGCTCCATGGACGCAAGGCAGCAGGGAGCTCACTCAGGAACTAACTAATCAGTTTTCTCCAAGCTGGAGCTAACCAAGGATGGAGCTTGCCTCTTTAAGCCTGCCAGTGGCTTTAGAAATTTTAAGGAAACATAAATTAAAGCTGGCCCCTGATGGGTGTTCTGCCTTCCTAAATCCAATTAGCCAATCATGACTTTTCACTTAACTGCAATGACTTTAATTGGATCAGAATAACAAGAGGAAGGATAGAAGATTACAGGAATTTACTTAGCTTGCAGGGCAGAGCCTTGCAGCTGGGGTCATCATTATCTCTAGCACAGGTTGTAGAGTTCATCAGAGATGTAGAAGCTCCATGAACAGTCCACAGCATTACATGTGGGTTTGTAAAATCTTAGAAAGCTATTATAGGTGTGGTGGCCCAGCCTGCTGTTCCCCTGTGTGTGTACTCTAGCCAGCAAAATTAACTGTGTGCAATACTTCCTTTGCATTTGGTGGTGTGAAGGGGATTTTGGACAAGTGAAAGAAGCCTGTGAATGGCCTCCAAGTCTTGAATGTTGAGCACAGGCTTGGAGCTATGCAGAACTGAGAAGTGGTTTTCTTTTGGACTGCCAAATTTTGCAGGGACAGTTAGTGAAACACAGTGGCTCCAAAATGTGCATTCTTGTCATGTTACTGGACATGGGGTAGCACTACCAGATGAGCTTTAAAAGCCGAATACAACAATTACAATGCATTTGCAGCAGCACAAGACTTGGCACTGACAGAGATGATCTGGTGATGCTACTAATAAGATATAAACTTCTAAACAGATGTGTCATTGGGATGCTTGTTGGGATACAGGAGAAGAGAGGACATGATTGGCACAGCCAACATTTTTCGTGGATAATTTAGAATGAGATTTTGGAGATCAAAACATACATAAAAAGATTTCAGGTTATCATAGACTCATAGAATGGCTCAGGTTGGAAGGGACCTTAAAGATCATCTAGTTCCAACCCCCCTGCCATGGGCAGGGACGCCACATGCACTAGACCAGGTCATCCAGGGCCACATCCAGCCTGGCCTTAAACACTGCCAGGGATGGGGCCTCTACAACCCCTCTGGGCAACCTGTTCCAGTGCCTCACCACCCTTTGGGTAAAGAACCCACTTCTAATCTCCAGCCTAAATTTCTCCTCCTTCAGCTTGTAGCTATTCTGCCGTGTCCTGTTGCAATCAGACCAGGAGAAAAGTCTCTCTCCTTCTGCCCTATAATCCCCTTTCAGGTACTGGAAGGTCACTATAAGGTCACCTCTAAGCCTTCTCTTCTCCAGGCTGAACAACCCCAATTCCTTCAGCCTGTCTTCGTAGGGGAGGTGCTCCAGNGAATTTCATTTGATTCTCACAGGCTCATTTTTCAAGCCTGTCCGGGTCCCTCTAAATGGCATCTCGCCCCTCTGGCATGTCAACCACACCACTCAGCTTGGTGTCGATTAGTTAGTGATTTCTTTTTTTTTTTTTCCTGTATTTTAGTGGTCAGTGTTGGAGATAAGCAGCATATGATGAATACAGCACCAAGCAAAACTTAGAAAAACTGGGATGAGGAAGATGACTCTTTTCCTGATTTCTGTACAGCTTAAGGGACCTCCATTCTACTAGAGCAAGTTTCACCATGCAAGCCACACTCCATGCATGCTGATGCCACTTCATATCCAAGGGATGCCTTGCAGCCTCGGTGAGTGTTGATCTGGATTTACACGACATAACAGGGATCAGATTTTTGCCCGCTGGGAGCTGTCAACGAATGCAAAGTGTGACGTAGTGCTTATCTAGCATGCACACGAGGGACCCTGCTGCAAATCAGGAATGGCTTCACTAAATCCAGTGGAGCTGAACAACCATAAATGAGCAGAATGAGGCCCACGTATTATCCTAGGCTAGCACGCTATCTTTAGCAGGCCCTAATGAATTCAGCTGCAGCATGTAGTCATTAATCCCAGTGGAAAGAGCAGCTCACCATTACATGACCTGGGATTTCAAGAGCTTCTTATTAATGCACTAGGCTGCTGTCCTAATGCAAAATCCTTCATGTCTCCAGGCCTGGGGGAAACACACGGTACCCTAAACGTGGACAAAATCTCAGAAAGGCCCTTTCAGCACCTTCCAGCCTGGGTAAGCAGAAGGGCTGGTAAGAAGGGAGGAAAGGCCAGGGTAATAGATGGCACATGAGGCCCTGAAATTGTTTATGATGCAAGTATGTTTAAAAGCACTGCATTGCCTCCTCTGGGAAAAGGAGCTTAAAATTGAAGTCTAATGATAACAAATGATTGTTAATGAGTTGTCTAAACATAATAGATGGAAAGAATTAAAAGCTTAGAATAAACAGGGTTTCATTAAAGCACAATAAAGAAACGACACAAATTTCATATCTTAGAATAAATGGACCCTTGTGGTCTCGCTGGGAGTGAAGGGCACTGAAGTGGGTGCATGGGGAGCCAAGTCCTCTCCTGTCTGGACACTCTCCCTGGGACCAAGGTTCTGTCAGCCGGGTGGCACTTGCTGGCAGGAGCAGCTTTGTGGTGGCTGCATGGGGCGCCACTTCTCCACAGCTTATGCATATGCCCAGCCTTCAGTCCATGAGGAATTCAGCTTTCCACCAGCACTCCTCAGGTACTTGAAAGCAGGCACTTGCTCAAGTATCCTGCTTAAGCACCTCTCAATGCTGTCAGCACTCTGAGATGGAGAGGAAGACAGGTTTTGTTCAGAGGTGTTTACAACCAGGAGCTGGCTAACCCTGGCACTTGGGCCATCCAGGTAGCCCTTCCTTGTGGCAGCAACTATAGTTTTTAGGGTTCACAGGACCTCCTTTGGACCTTGGGCTGTTCCTAAGTGAGTCTGCAAAAGTTACTGAGTGAGGCAAGGTGAAACCACCTGTACAACAGTCTACAGATTGTTTTTTAAGAGACTGAGCTTATTTTTTTTTAAGAGACCACAGATAAAATTAAAGTTGAAAATCACTCCCCTAGAAAAGCGTGCTACTGAGAATGTGATATTCTGCAGAGATTTCACAAATGATTCATCAGATTGTTAGATGCCAAGAGGACACACCATATTTCATCTTGATGTGTGTCAAATGGCATATTGTGGATAGATTTTAGACCAAGATTTTATTAAGGACATATGAAAAGATGATCGATAATTCCTTGGTGGGTTTGTTTCTTAGACTGTCTGCATTTGACATGGTGACATAATTTTTGTTACTTGTGTGTAGTGGAAAACTTTGAAATCTCAAAGCTATTTTCAGGCTTTAGAACAGACCCCAACTTTGGTTTTCATTTTAAATCATCCTCTAGATAGGAGCAGTATTCAGGAAGCCCCTTTTAAACTCTGGGAGTCTGATACAGCTTTTATAATTTTTCATTAAAAGGAAATATGAAGCAATATACAAACACTGAATGGATGTGGCAGTTAACATGCCAAGATTTCCTAGGAAATACTGCCTTTTTTTTTTTTTAAATTATTTCAAAAGGCCCTTTCTTCTCTAGGAATTAAAACCAACAATCTGAAGACCCTTCCCCCCAGCCTCTCATTTTCTGTTTGTTGACTTGGAGATCTTGTCTGTGCTTCAGGAAGGATTGCGTGTTCACCAGAGTGTGTGTGAGAGCAAGAGTTTTTGCTGTGGTGACGTGTCTGTGTTTCAGAGTGTGTCCATGTTCAAGTGTAATGTACTTGTCTTTATTGATGTGCTTTATGATGGGTGGATTGCAGATCTGACAGGTTCTTTCTGTGTGTTTGTAAAGCTGTATATGGTTCAGCACTAGAAGTCTCCAGTCCTGACAGAAAACCTAAACCAGCTGAATACTAGGGGCTGTCTTCTGCCCCCTTTATTCATACTAATTTTCACTTTACCCAGTGACTGGTTTGCCTGAAGCTGCTGGAAATACTTGAGAACTGTGCACAAATGCAGGATAAACAAGACTTGAAAAATCCAGACAAGAATTAAGACAAGAATTAATATATGTGCAGTGTTAGAACTCATCAGCATTTCCCAATGGGAAAATGGCTTTCTTGCCACAACAGTGTCTCTCTTTTTCTTGATGGTGAATAGTGCAGGACCAGACTGGAGACAAGACTTTTTTTTTTTTTTTTTTTTTTTTTTTTTTTTTTTNGAAACTGGAAAATAATCAGGTTTTCAATATGGATTTAGGGTTTTTTTTGGAGAATGACCTAGGAAAAGTATCCCTCCTCTATCCAAATCATGGAAAATAAAAGTTCCAAAATCAAACTGAAATGAGATTTTCCATAGGGACAAGAATATTACTTCATATTTTTATTAACAAGAATTAGCACTAGAATGATTATTACTCTTTTATTAATAGCATTAATACAGATATCTGCTTGTGCACGTAGGCTTAATGTAGCACAGTCTGGCTTTCTGAGGGCCTTTGGTCTTACAGTTAGGCATGTGAGAATTTGGGGTCCTTCTGTACCTGTGACATTGTCGGTGCTGAATATAGCTGTGCAAAGGTGCTGGGCGAGATAGGATGAACCTCTAGCCATGTTTGCATTAAATTCTGTGTGTGACTGTGTGGGAAAAAGGCACAGCCGTATGCATATGTTGCTAGTCCTTCTCAGAGAGGAGATCTGGGAGGCAGCAGTCCTGCTGCTCCTTGGCAGCTGTTAAAGTTTCTTTCACAGCGAGAGAAGAGGGAAACTTTCCAAGGTCTTCTTGTGCAGGTGAATTACATCAAAATGCAGTCTGGGGTTCATATCTGAGCCCCTTGGAACCACAGATTTCTCAAGAAAAACTTGATCCAAAAGGTTCCAGTTCCCCAAATAACTCAATTTTGCTAAAACTTTATTTGATCAAATGAAATTATACTAAACCATTCTACATAGCTTTAGTGATACCAACTGGCAGCTTGAGACCTGATTTGGGGAATCTCATGCCTGGCATCAAGGATAAGCAAAATCCACTCCATGATTCATACAAAGGAATGTATGAATCCACCTGTATGTCTGTGTTCACTGAGCCTGTATTTGCAGGAATGTGCCATGCTGGATGAGCAGCATGTGTTGTGCCTCAAGGATCTGCACTTGTGTGTGTTAATCAGACCAAGTGGTTTTGTCTGGGTGTACCTACAGTGTATTGTGCTTATAGTAGTGTGGGTGGAAGCAATGTTGTTAGTTTAATGGCTGGCATGCAGGCCTGAGAGGATCACAGAATAGTTGAGATGGGAAAGGACTGCTGGAGGTCATCTTGTCCAAATCCCCTACTCTGGCAGGGCCACCCAGAGCCAGTTGTCTAGGTCCATGTCCAGGCATCCCTGTGAGTCTTCCTGGCTGTGGTTACAACCACAAGGGAAGTTATAAGGCTCAGTTAGGCAGCACTGGACATGTCAGTAAATCATTGTGCAGTTCAAGCTTTTATTTCCCTCAGATTGGACTCCATAGAGAATCAGACAGACTGTGCTGAGCTGGTCCTATCTGCACCCAACCCGGACAGCAGCTTTATCTTGCCTTGTAAAACTGCAGAGCTCTGTGACAAAAGAGTTAATCTCTGCCTTTGTTTCTCTTTCTCGCTCTCTCTCTTGCAGCAGGACTGAAAGGCAAGATGAGAGCAGATCCATCAGTGTCAGCTGCTTTCAGCACATCAGCACTTTTGGGGGGTTTACTGGGGACTAGCCCATCAGCAGCGCTTCCAAACTGCAACACGGGCCCCTCCTCCTGCGCAGCAGCCAGGCAGCCTGGGGAAGCAACGGCGGACCAGGGTGCCACTGGCCAGGGGCTGGTGATAAATGACTGCGTGAGGTATCTCCATGGCTAGCAAAGTCTGGAGGGTAGGCCACAGCCAAGCTCCTGGGGAGGCAGCGATGAAACCATATTAATTTCTGGGCATGTGTCCATGTGTGTCTGTGTGTCTGTACTGTCTGAAATAATACACTTGACACAGACACACTTGATTCACTTCCAACACTCAGAGTAACATGGAAGAGGGGTGAAAGAGAGAAAATCTGATTGACAGGTTAATGAAGCAGTTCATAATAGCAATGTATATATAAACAGCTTTTAAATACCCAGTTGCTTTACATGTATAAACATATCCCCCATGCCTAGGTCTGTGAAGATACGTTTGTCTCTATATAAAATGTATCTGCCTTTGTATATGTATATCTAAAAGGTGCAGCAATGTGAAATCAATGCTCTGCAGTGAAAACAAAGAATAAATAGGAGCTGGGAAAAAATAAGCTTCATTAGCCTAGTAGCCTTATATATCCACTGCTTTATATTTTACTCCTAGGGATGGAAGTCTTCCAAAGCAGCGGAAGGATTTGGGAGCACACATCCCACTGACTTGTGCTCTTAAACCCTCTTGGTCCTTTGCAAACACTGCCTGTGTTTTTTGGCTGGTTGGTTGGTTTTTGTATGTTGTTTTGTTTTTATTAGTCTCAGGTTCTTGGGCAGCGCTAAGAAGTCACATTAGCATGAGGAGAGTGGTGTTTAAACCCATATCTATTAAGTGTTTTAACTAATTTCTCATCACATTGGTATGTCACTATTGGTATGTCACTATCTTTTACTAGACAGATATTTGGATGTCTTTGTTTGCTTTTGTATTGTATATATCCGTGGGAATTTCCTGATGTACTCTGGACTAGGGCAACGACTTCCACAACAATCCTTTCTCTCTTTTGTGGGACCTATTAGCAAATATAAATAGCAACATACTGAGCTCTTGTGGATGGGCAACAACCCCAGGAGCTGAAAAAGTAAGTTCAGCATGACTAAGGACCTTTAGCTTTTCATTTCATGACTCTGCTTTTACTTGTAAGTGTCGTTTTTACAGAAAGACAATTCCCTTGGCTTCTTTTCATAGCTTCTCTTAGACAAAAAGAGATTGAGAGACTTCTTGTATGCACAAAGGACTGTTAAACTTGCCAGTTCCCAGTAAAAGCCAAGCAGTATTTCTAAGCTCATGGCTGTGGATGAAAAAAATCAGAGATCCAACCAAGTGTACTGAGAAGGGATCAGAACCAGAAGTGTAATCCAACCTAGACAATGAAAAGTTGACTTTGTCACACTGAAGTTTGGCTCAGACTTGAACTCTTGTAAATATTCTCAGCAAATTCCGCTGATGTGAATTCCAAAATAAAAGCACTGGAGAGGTGGGATGTGTGAAGAGACTGCTGATGTGCCCTGTGTGGTACCATGCAAAGAGCATAGATACACACGTGTATCTTGGGCAATGTGCAAACGACCACCACACATGCAAGTCTCTAGCCACATGTGCTTGTGCTTTTGCTGCAGAAGAAAGGGATCTTTCTATTGTAAGGCAGCTAGTGCTATCTTGATCTAGCTCTTGGCCAGAGTTCTTGAGCTTGTGATCTGAGGAACTTAAAGGCAAAACAAGTCAAGCCAAGTATTTCTGTGTTAAACTTACAGCTGTGGAACAGAGGTGGCCTGTCCGTGATCACATGCAAACCTGAAGGTAGAGCTGGGAATGGGACTTAGATGTCCAGCATGGCAAGCTTCTTCTTTCCAGTTCTGTCTAGACCGGTCAGTTATGCTAAAGCAACAGTAGCTGAATATTTGCACAGACGCAAATAGCCACATACCCTAGTCTTTAGGAGCATTGTAGCTCTGTAATTTGGAATCCTCTGGATCTAGGTGCAATTTGAACCTCTGTTTAAGAATACTGTTCTGCCTAGCATCCTCTGTCCTTCTCTAAGCTATCTTTTCTCTTGTCCCTTCGGATTAGGGTGTGTAGTTGGTCTCCACGAGCATTTTAACCGTTCTCTGTAAGATGGGGGAGAACAAGTTGATTTAAGGCAGGATGGGAGGAAATTACAGATGGTAGAAGTTTGATTTGTAGCCTGGATAATTATTGTCTTTGCATTAGGGGCTTGCCCTTAATTCTTCACCAGGGAGAATTGTCGGGTTCAAGCAGACTGAGGCTGCTTGTCTAATTCTCTCCTCTGCCCCAGAGACTAGAGTGGTGGCTGGGTGTTTGGGGGCAATTAATTTGATGTGGGAGTGGTAGGTTGAGGGACAGGAGCTGGCAAGGTCTCTCTGTCTTTGGTAGTAAGGAGGAGAGGGCAATGCACAACAGTTTAGCTGTCCTCTGCTATCCAGGTCAACCAGCCAGATCCGGGAGGTCTTCCCAATCAACACAGCAAGCTCAGCTTTGCTACCGTCAGCACTGCGGAGAGCAGAAGCTGAGGATGGGTGAATCCAAATATCCGGATTGCATGGGTGTTGGCTGGAAATGTTCCACCATGTCTGGGTGGATGCCTTTGTGTGCTATTCATGCTCATCAGAAAATTAGTTATTGCATTCAGCAGGCTCTCTGAGCTGGGAGGATTACCTCCAATACCTGCAACTACTCCTGGGGGTGGTGTGCGACTGTGTGAGCATCTCTGTCTGCATGTCTGCTTACCTAGAAGGTGTGTATGTTGTGGACACAGATGTGTACAGACAGCAAGAGGTTATACATGACTGTAGGCACAGAGGAGTTGCACAAGTGAGGCAGAAATAAGGAAGATGACTTGCACTGTGTGTCTGTGCGAGAAGGTGCCCTTGAGGATACTGAATGGCTTTGTATGCATACCAGAGGAATATTTTCCTTCAGGAAAGGTGAGCTGTATGCAGGAATCAGAGGGTATAGGACCTCAGTAGTAGGGCATTCCTTGTCTTTGCCACTAGGTTGAGGCATACACATGGCCTAGGCTGTGTCCTCATGCTTTTCAGATCTGGTTCAGAAAGGCTGATTTGTGTTTGATGCAAGCCTAAATCTGCTCATGGTTTCCTGTGTAGTTGTGCTGAAAACAGGCAAAAAATTTCTGTGTGCACACTGAATATTGAAAAGCTGCCTCTATGGTGGAAGATCTGGTGTTAGCTGGTATTGCAATATTACTTTTAATTTTGGATACATTTTATTTTGATTCTGGCCCTACTAATCCTCGTCTTCCTATTTCACAGCTGATCAGCCTCATGGACACCAGTGGGTAACTTATACCAGCAAGTAATCTGGTAAAAAAAATTAAAAATAAATCCTTTGCACCCCAGTCTGAAATCTTTCCAGAGATCCTCTTAAATCACAGAAGGTCTTATCCCATATTAGGAAGTATGATCTGTATATGTGCTGAGGTTGGGTGCTGTATAGAGCAGCAGCAAGGAGTGATCTTTCCTGGAAAGCAAGCTTCTTGATTGTGACTTGACTCCGAGAGCACCCTGACTGGCTCTGCTAGGCAGTACAGCGCTGAGTTTCAGGCTCAGGGTATTCTTGGAAATCTGTATTATTAATTGAAAGCTTATTAATTGCAAACACAATATGACATTTTACATGGTTTAGTTATGTTCTGTGAATCATTGGTACAACACAGCCTCAGCCACAAGGCAAGGAAGCTTCTGTCGTAACTGATAACAGAGAAGCAATAACAGCTCAATTCCCACTAACTAGTCCTTGGGCAACAGGGACAGCCCTTGCACGTGTCTGATCATCTCCTCTCTGGTGGTCACTTATCCTGGGGTTGAGGGCATTCTTGAAAGAAGGTAGACTTACTCACTGAGGTAATAAGCATGCTGTTTTATTACTGATGGGCTTCAGAACTTCAGTTTCTCTGAATGTCTGTCATTGCCCTTAAAAATAAAAAGCCTTGAAGTGAGGGAACTGATGATACCACACTGGAAGTCAGTAGCCCCATGTCTAGAGCAGCAGATATGATGTTGCTCTAAATGATGAAACTCTGGGTGCTAGACTGTGGCTAGGTTCGCTAGAATAAGTGCTTGAGTCCCATTCTCTCATGTTTGAGGTGTGGGTCAAGTCTGGGTCAGGTTTATATGGTAGTGGGGAAAGCACACATCTTTGGAAGACGATTGGCTGTTAATTTGGGTCTTTTTAAATGGATCTTTCCCAGGTACGTTGAGGGTACTTGAACTCCACGTTGTCACAGGTGGTATTTGCTCGTGTTGCTAGGGTTTGTAAGGGAGGCAAGGTCTGCTTTGGTCATCATAAAGGGAGGTGAGAGTTTGGAGACTTTTCCTGCAATCTTGATCTTGGGTTGGGAAATCCACCCTTTGGGATGGAAGAAGGGAAGGAGGTGATGGTAGGAAGCCACCCACCATCTGGGTCTGCAGAAATAACAATACATCCCCCAGTTCACAAGGGAAAGCTCATTTATAAGTACCAATTGGACTGTTCCTTGTCTGAGACAACCAAGAGGAGCTTATGGAACTAAGCATTTGCACAGACTGATGGGAACTTTCCTCGAGGACCTCCACAGATACGTTAGATCTATAGATCTGTAGGGCACAGGTAGTCTGTCACCCATATTCAGTGCTGCAGTTGCACTCTGCATCTATCAGCTTCGTCAATGGCTGGAGCTGGGTGCAAAGTCCTCTCTGCAACTGCTGAGAGCTGTACAGGGGAATATAAACAGCAGAGATTCTCTGCACTCCCTTGTCCAGCAGTAGAATTATTTCCACAAAGGCATTGCAGGCACTGGGAGGAGATTATAGGCCAAGTGCTTAAACTCTTCCACCCTGGTTTAGCAAGAGCCCCACAGCTGTGAAATTTCTGATGCCAGGAAATAAACCAGATGGACAACATGAATGGAGACAGGCCAAGCTGGGATGGAAAGCAGTGTGCCTTCCTGTCTTAATGGGCTTCTGGAAGATGAAGTAGCACAAGCTGGAAAGAGCCTGCAAAGCTCCCTGGTTGATATAATGGAAAAGGGGTTCTACTGTTTTTTGTGGGGCTTCGGCTGTGGCTAGTGGGATCTCCTCTGATGCTGTAGGAAGAGGGATGGTGCCTGGTTTCCTACAGGAAGGTGGGACATTTCCTGGCTCCATTGGAGAGAAGAATCCAGATTTGCAGCTGTAAAGACTGGTGGACTTGGGAACTAAAAATCCAGCAGTAATAGTGACAGGTATCATAGATCATATGCAAGCTACAAGGTATAACTGCAGTTGCCAGTTCTGGTTAGCAGGTTGCAGGAAGATGAATCCCACCCAGTTTGCAAAGGACAGTGATGAGTCAGTGCTGCTGGGCAACACCTGGTTGTTCGTCCAGCATTTCATGACTGATTTGTTAGCTGGATGATGGCAAGGCCTAAAACACACATCAGACTCTCACTGTGCTAGGTGCTGTATATACATGTCTAATGAGATTCATGTCCAAAAAGAGCTTTTTCCCATGATTAACAGGACTTCATTTTATGGATGGGCTGTCATAAAAGGCTGTGAGAAAACGACAAGTGCTTCTCTTCACCAGCTGTCCAGGGTCCCTAGAATCTGACTTCCTTCAAAAACTAAGGTAAGGTAACCTACACTTGTCTTTGCATCTCCCCTTGACCATTTAATCACCCAAGCTTGGTGCTTTCAAATAAGAAGTGATCTAAATGACTCATGGATATCGTGAGTTGGGAAGCTACAGAAAATGCCCCAGGGGTTCGTATGCATAGAAAAGTCACTTGCAATGATACATGGAGCCCATATCAGTGCTGAGAACTTAACTTGACTTTGTCTTAGTCTTATGCTTTAGACCCATGACTGGCTTTCCTGTCAACAGGCTAGTTGGGATGTTTCAAAAAGTAGCGGCAGTATGTCCAGCACTATAGCATGTGTAGAGCATGCTTCAGGGTACTTTAAGTTGAAGTATTCCAGCTTACCATCATGAAACAAGTTGCTCAAGCCTGTCTCAAAACAAAGGCTTGCACCTCAGTTCAGTGCCTTTTCAATCCAGGCCAAGCTGCTTGCAAGTCTGTTTTGGAAGGGATTACCGAACATTCCCCTCTGTGTGCTGCAAAATCACCCCTGCTGGTAACAGGCACTGTCCAGACACATCACATTGTGTTTATGGGGTTCAGCATGGAAAGGTGGATCCAGGATGTCCTTGCCAGGCTGTTTATGGCAGTGGGGGAGCATGCCCTTTCTAGGTGTGATGCTCACCTCTGCCATTTGTCCTTCTTTTTCTATTCTGCCATCCCTGAAGCAGCCCGGATTGGTTATAGTCCACATGTTACAGTGGCCAACCTGCAAAAAGGCAGCCAGAAAAAGTTAATGTGGAGTTCTGGTCTTCTCCCAGGATGCATTTGGGCTGCAGCCCATAATGATATGTATAATTGCAAAGGCCTGCCAAAAAAAGCAGGCTGGATTTAATTGAGTCAACACACTGCTATTAATAATAAAATGGCAGAGACTTTGCTATTAATCACTTGTGCTGGCTTTATCACAGGCAGTCTTGGCTATCTGGCTAGCAAACAAGACCTTTAAAAAAAATAGTGCAGTGGAAAACTTACCAGTGGGAATACACCTGCTAACAAAATAAACCTTGTAAACAAAATGTTCCTTGCAGAAGAATGTACTTTCTGGAGGGATGGCTTATTTGGGAGGTAAATGGGATTACGTCAAATGCTTGTGTCCTGCAGCACAGTCCTCTCTTTATCGGAATGCATCACTGGAGGATGCACTTGGCAAATGTTGCATCTTTGGAAAAGGTTATACTTGATAAAGCACTTTGTATGAGATGGGAATGCGGGGAGAAATGAATCCTCCAAAGAGAAATGTAATTGCTGCAGGAATATAGTGCAGCCCAGAGAGGGATGCATCTCTTACTAGCAAATGGAAAACCTTGTACCTGCTGAGGTACTGAACAAAAAGTGAAAATGTAGAATAAACTCCATGTCTGACACTTAAATTGCAACCCTCCTAGCAGAGGGATGGATAAACTGTGCTATATTGGGATGGCTTGATAAGGAGCTCTGTACTCCAACAGGCATGCTGCCAGCACTGCATACAACACTGCTGAAGCAGTAGAGTTTGGTCTTCTGAGGGGCCACTGAGGCCCAGAAGTGCCCTCTTTCCTATGACCTGACTTGGCCATGTTATAAGATGGAGGAAGGCTTTGAACTGGGGGGACTCCAGCCCTTTCACACATACAACATCTTTTCTTACAGGAGCTACTCATGTTCCCTGTGGCATTCTTGATGCCCTGCACCCTGAGGCCTGGGATTGGTGCTGTTTCCTCAGGGCAGTGCAATGCCTGCTGCATTTTTAAAATCTTCCCTCCATCTGAGGTTGTTATCATAGCAAACATGGTTATGACAGTCTTCACATTTGGTTCTGAGTAGAGTTGCTTGCCATGACTGTATCTGGGAAGGGTAGCAAAAAGGTCTGAAACCCAGGAAGGGAATAGACTTGAAAAAAGAGCTTCTGAGCAGGGAACACAATGTGTCTGTAGGCAGAGCCCAAGAATATAGAGCACGTAGAAAACTGAACAAAACAGATACATCAGTGTAAAAGGTTGTGAGACTTAAAAAAATTACTCTTCTTGCAGACAGTTGGAAGGGGAGAATCCCCTGCCTTCTACATCTAAAAATGACAAAGAAATAGATATTTTTTCTCTTGCAAGATTTCCTGCACAAAGGGATACATTTTCTGTGCACCAGTGCAAAAATACCTGTGTGCGTCTTGCACCAAATAGTAAACCAAAATCAATGACTCAACAGGCTAAAAGGCTTCTTCCTCTCTGCTATGAATTAACAAGTTCTGTAAATGAATGCAAATGTTATCCCTCAGAAAGAAAGAGAAAAAAGAGAGAGAGAAAGCATCAACAAAAGAATCCCAGAAAAAAATTATCCACTTCCTGCTGTTTTCCTTTCCTCCTCATAAAGTGTCTTATCCTCAGAGAAATTCACTTCATTGTTAGAAATAGCCGAAATTGGCTTGCAACTAGTAAAGATGCCAAGAATTTGCACCTTGCTCTGTGACCTAAAGCAAAAATGACATGAACATTGACAAATTTGACAAGGAAATTTGTGCAAAAAACAACTTCTATTTGGCTAGCCAAGCAGCAAATATGTCGGATGATATGCTTTATTAAGCAATCCATTTTTCAGCAATAGCTGCACCATCTGCAAAGGTTAGTGTGCATCAGGCTTTCCACAGAATTTCATCTGCGTCTGCAGCTAGGTGCAACACACGACCACATTTTTCATGTACATACAATTTTGGATGCAAATAGAATACTTGATGAAAGAGGTGACCTTCCGGACTGACTTCCCCCATGCAGTAAAGTCACAGGCACAGAAGCAGCTGAGAGAAACATATCTCTGCCTGGAGGGAGGAGGGGAGCAGGAGAGAGGAAGGAGGGGGAATGTGAGAAATAAAAAGAGGAGGAAAGTTCAGGAAAAAGTGTTTCCCAAATAAATGGTGTGGCATATTGCATAGCAGAGCCTCTGCACTTGTGCCAGTCAAAGAGGAGTGGAAGCTGTTGGGTACCTGCAGTTTTCTTCTGGATAGTATCCATGTCTCCATCCTCTAGTACTTCTCTTGCTATCTTGTGTAGTTCCTCCTACTACACTATCTAAACATCCTTGTATTTCATTGCTCCCTCTATCACAGTTTGATTTCCAGGCTTGCCATCTCTTAGGGATGGGCTGTTTGCCCTGTTGCTACTATAGCCCCTGCCTAGGGCTGCTGGATCTCCTTCCAAACATCCTTGGCTGTACAGGATGTATTTTATAAACCTAAGGAGGGGAAGCCTTGCTTTCAAATATTAGGTGCATGTATCTATTTTCTGTTCTTCTTGTCTTTTGAGGGTTGGTTTGTTTGAAGTTTTTTTGTTTTGTTTTTGTTGATTGGTAGGTTGGGTTTTTTTAAAGGCATGGTGGCCCTGCCTCTCTATTTTCTCATATTGTTTTCTAGTGGATGGATATAGTCCTTTCACGTCCTGCCTGCCCTATGTTAGGTAGAATCAACTCTTCTCTAGTTCCCAGTCTTTTTCCCGGAGTGTATGCTGTCCACATGGGGCCCTACGCCTCATTGGTGGTTGCTGGTTATAAATTCATGTTCTCAATCCCTAGTCTGCTTAGCTGAAGTTGGATGCCATCCCAGTGCCTTACAACTGTCCCTGGTCCAGTGGAAAGTTTAATCTGCCAGTTCACGGCATGTTGTCCTATGGGGAGAGTTCAGTTCAGTGCAGCTCCACACTGCACAGAGAGAAGCTCATTAGCAGGACATGGTAGTGTCTGATGACACTGTGGTCCAAGAAGGCCTCATTAGGCACAAAATGTTTTCTGTGGCTCTTTGAGGTTTCCTAGTAACTTAAGGAATTCAGACATAGTTACCACGGGGGCACAGATGAAATGGGGAGCAGAGATGCGCTCTCCAAGGGGCATCTCCCATCTGTGTCTTTTGGAGGGGCAGATACCAGACAAAGCCTTTGACTCCTTGTATATAGCCTTGGATCCTTGATACAAAGATGCAGATGGGACCAGCTGGGCCTGGAAGGCACACTCTCCCCTGGCTGGCTGCTAAGTGATGTTAAGTGATGAATGTTAAACTTAACAAGGGGACTTACAGATTTACGCAAGGATTTTACTGCCTGCCAGGTATAAATGATGGAACAGCTTTGATCTTTAGGGGGATCAGTACTGGAAGTGATTTAAACTAAAGTTAATAAAACTGCTTAAAACTATACTCTGTAGTCCCACAGGCTGAAGGAGCCCTAGTGGTCACTTGGCTGCCCTAAGTGAAAATTGTTCATATTTATGAGGGAGATCAAATCCCACTGGCATTAACTGTGTTTCCAGCTGAGTAATAAATGGTATCCTCCAAGAGTTCTGCAAGTCCTTCCCTACGTGTGCTGCAGGTCCCACAACCTGCTGGCATGACTAAGCTGTTATCCACAGATGCAGAAAAAATGGTAGACTCTTGGTATTTCCACAGGCTTTTCTCATTCTCACTCCACTTCATCATCTCTGAACCAGGTCTGATCCCTTTGTCATTTTGTATCATCCCACAGGCTGGGGTTTGTGGCTTTTTTAATTTTGCCATCAAGTGGGACTCTTGGTGTGTTTTATCTTTGGAATTTACAGGCCAGGAGTGACAAGTAAATGCTGTGAATACTGACATTTCATTGGCTTCATGGTGGGCTTTCCCACCAATGATCTTTAGAAAAGGAACATCACATTAGAGATTTTATGAATGGTCCTTTAATGTCTTCTTCCATTGCAATACATCTCAGAAAAGCTCCCCACAAAGGTGAAAATTCTGATTATTGAGGGAGAGTCTATTTTCTGTTTCTCAGGAATCTCAGCTGTCACCTATAATATAATAATAGGTGTTTCCATTAGTCATTTCCATAATGTCCCAAGAACAAAACTGTGAGCTGTGGTGGGCAAGGTCCTCAGATGCTCGTAGAAACAGCACTTGTATAACTTGTGTTGATTCAGGTGAAGAAGTGGCTCTTTGGAGAAGTTTATGGGATTTACTGGCATTCCTGTATCAGCCCAGCTCATTAGGTTTACAAGTGAGATCAAATTCCATCAGTTAATTGTGTTCACAGCTATGAAGCAACCAGGCCTTCCCTGCATGCCAGAGGGTCATACTCTCAAGGGGAGTCACCAGGGTCTTCACACACACACACACACAAATAGAGGGTATCCTGCTATTGCTATAGGGTTTTCTAATTCTCCTGCCATTTCCTAGAAACTCTTTAACAACAACCAGCATGCCTTCTGTCAGCTTGGTAACTAAAGAAGTAGCCTTTCCTGGGCCTCTCTAGAAATCAGTGATTGGCAGCCACTGAAAGTGAATTAGCAGTAATTCAGTACTGGTAGAAAAAAATTTTTTTTGTTTTTTATTTCAGCCCAGTGCAGTGTCAGTGATGAAACTCTGCAGCACGATGATTTGATGAGGCCGTGATCTTGGAGAGACACAAAAAGAGAGGGGCTGTTACAGGCAGATCATGAGGAAATCCTGAATTATAAAGGTACGGTCAAGTCTGGGATGAGATTTACTCTGTGGAAGAGCCAGCTGGAAACTGCCAGTGACTGGGAGGAAGTTGCATGAAAATCTTGTTACTTGTACCTTGTTATATAATTACCTCTTGCAGAGTTTAGGGTTTTTTTCTGAATTACAGTCACTGTTGGAGACAGGTCTTAGACAGACTGCTGGCTGGACAGCCTGGTATTTCCTGCATTCCTATTTCCATGGATCCTCTAATAGCCCTGCTGCCTGGCTTTGTCCTTCTGTTGTGTCTCACTGTGAGGATGGTCTATGTCTTAGATTGTCATTAGATTTCTGTAGACAGCTTCTGGTTGTATTTTCAGAGCCCCCCAATATGCTTCTCACACTCCTGCAGCATTTTCTAAATCCCCTGGGAGCTGAGGGTCATCTCTCACTTTTCAAGGGATAAATTGATAATGACACAATGAAATCAGTCAAGATGAAGTGGCTACATTCTTATTACAATGAGAGGGGATTTTGGATCCATGTTTCTGTTATGGTCTCTCAGGGCCTGTTGTTACACCACAGTGGTGTTTTGACAAAGATTTCCAATGGTATTTTGAAGTCTCCTATCCCATAAACTTGATGCTAGATTCAGCAAACTGTTTTCAGAGATATTCTCTGTATTTCTAGAGAAGTTCTTCACACTGTGTCTTGTAGCAGCCTGTCCATTTGTTATGGCTGGATGCTATGTAGGGCCACAACAGTTACGCTAAAGAATGAGGGAAGTGTTACACATACTACATGATCTACTGTGGCTGGAATTTGTTCCTCAGGTACCTACAAATATGGATGAAGAAGTAGTTTGGGAAGCATCACTGCTTTTATGGTAATTTGCTTGTGGCTCCTAATGCCTCTCTTTCCTTGTACTACCTCATCTGACTGAGGACTAGTTTCCAGTAACTTTCTTACTCACTTGAAAAAGCGAGAGTAAGAGACTCCTTTGAACCTGAGCCTCTGCTCTCAGCTCATTTCTGCTGCCTGGTATCTTGCCCATATTTTATCGTGGTATTAGAGCACTAACGTACTCATACAGGATAAATCAATGGGTATCTGCTGATTTACACCACTGGAAGATTGGGTCCAGGTTGGATAGAGAGCAGAGAACCCTCCAACAGAGTCTCTTTAAAAGAAACCACAGGCAGGTATTTCAGCCCAGTTAGCTGGGTAGTCAATAATGGCTTTTGCTACAGAGTAAAACCAGTTTTTCCAAAGGACATCAGTAGCAGCCTCTTAAAAAAGGAGTTGTGGCCCCTCCCCAGTGACCTTTCCTTGTCAAATGCTACACGCTGTGATGTTCCTACACAATAGAGAACACTCTGGTCTCTGTGTACTTGGCAAAGGAAGAAATGGCTTTTTTAATCTCATTGCATGAATTATTGGCAAAACGTTTGAAGTGGCTCCAACATTTCTCTCTGACTGACTTGCATTTTCTCAGGAGATTTGTGTAGTTTGGGACTTTGGAACGTGTAACTAACTTGGAGAAAGCATTTGCTACCTTTTGAAAGGCTGCTGTGTCCTTGCGGAAAAACCACTTCATCTACTGCATCAACATCCCTTTGCAGAGGACAAGCCTTGTTGGGCGTGACATACCATGTCCACTTGAAGGATACTCACCCCTTCAGCTGCCCTGCCTGGCCCTTGGCATGGGTATTACCAGAGGAAATGCCTCCTGCGGACACTGCTGCAGCATCACCCTCAGCCAAGCCATGGGCACAGGAGTGGGGCTCTACCATGCCAGGCCTTGGGCAAACATAAATGTGTGCCAACACTTGCCCTGAATAGTCTACAGAGACAGGACAAGGAAACACAGGCATCAGCATGGGGTAATGTATTGAGGAAGTTCCAGAGCTGGGATTAAGACCCGTTCTCCTGCTGCTGCAGCCTCATCAACCCTAAGGCATGGTGAAGGCCACCTTGTGTTGGTAGCCAGCCCTTTTCTCTTTGTGTACTGCTGCCCTGGACTCCCTGGCATGGGTCTGTATGGGCCAGGTATTGCTCCAGGGATCCAGTGGAAGCCACATCTATCCCCTTTGCTGGAGCATCTCTCTG
>VWZX01002818.1:55000-317455 GCA_013399015.1 Galbula dea
TCAAGAGCAAATAAATCATTTTCAAGCACCTGTTCCCAGGGAAGAAGTTGATTTCTTCCTACTATGTCCATGATGAACAAGGATACTCATATTATTTCTTATTATTTGGGTGCACAGAATGTGCAGTTTACTTTGACACATGAAAGTATTATTTATCTTTTGCTACTCTAAGGAGTGGCTACACACAATACACTTTGTGGGCATTGTTGCCTGTTTAATGTTCAAACAAAAAAAAAGTTAGTTTGTGTTACTGTGCTGTGCTGAAGTGCCTATTGGGACTTGGACTCCCTTGTGTTGGATATGGTGTATGCACATGCAGAGCACGCAGTGGCCATAGGTCTGAGCAGCCACTGAATGGGGCTGTTGGGTCCACCTTGTGCTTTTACTGTGGTGACTGTTTAGTTAATTTGCCTAGGACCCTTGGGAAACTCTTTGGTAGAGCCCAGAACTGAATGTCCCAAGTGCTCTGAAGCGACCACAGCTCATCTACATTTTAGCATCCTTGAGGGCTTTAGTTGCCTAGGCACAGTGGATGCTTGGAGGCCACTCGACAGGGATGTCCAGGCCACCAGACAGGGAAGGAGCTTGAGCAAGAGTTGTGATAACTAAGGGCAGCAGAGTTGCCCATGTGTCCTCCTAGAGAAGGGCCTTTCCACTCTGTTGTGGAGGGAGGACTTGTCTCTGTAGCTGTAGAGAAAGGAGATCTCTCAGGGAACAGGCATGAAGCTGGATTGTTCCTCCCTACCTCTCCTTCCAGGCTGGGCTTTATGACAACGGCTCTGCAGGTTCCATGGTCGTTTGAACATGGCGCTGATGCAATTTTTGTGCAACTGTAACTGGGAGGCTTTGTGACTGCTGTCACTGTAATTATCTGTCTGGTCAATAAAATGAAGGGTACTGAGTCACAGCAGCTTGGGAGAATGAAGACTGACTTAATTACAGCAACCAAATCTCCTACATCTCTCCCATCCACTGAAACACCATCCTGCCTTCATGTGCTGCCCTTTAACAGAGCTGCCTATCATGCATCTAAACAAACAAGTAGGGAAGACAGAGGGGAGATTGTTTGTCAGGGATGTGTCTTTGTGAGGGAGGAGCAGCAATATCTGCAGGAGGGACTGAGGTGAAACCCAACATCAAAGGCAAGAGGCTGTCAGCACATTTAACTTTACAGAAACCCTTCTCCTAATAAAAAAGGAATGACCTCGTTACTACGGACACTAACAGTTCCCAGGGGAAGATGGGGAGACTGCTGCCTGCACTTTTAATATTCACTTTACAAACAAATGGGAAACCTTGAAATAATTTCGGTGTTGTTCTTGGCAAGTTGTTACAATGTTGTGTCCTTATAAAAATAATTTAAGAATTTATGTAGTGTGAGTTTACTTTTCATCTGCTGCTTCTCCTTGCTATCAATCTCCCTCCCTCTCATTGCCTGAGTCCCTGCAGGAAGAATCAGGATGTCCAGTGAACAAGGTGCTGGCCGCACCAGTGGGTTCAGCAGGAGGCACTGTTTGACTTGGCTTTGAGAGCTCAGAAAGGACCTCTTTCTGGAGGAGATGCTCTAAAACTGTGTCTGAACCTGGGCCACAGAGAGCAAGCAAAATCCCATTGGGATGCCATTTCTGGGTGAAGGGCAAGGGAAGCTTTGAGTTCTCTGCAGAGCTGGGGCAGGGTTGCAGAGGTTAGAGCAGGGACAGTGGAGGCTGGAAGGATCCTGGCTGCTGCAGCCCTGCAGGCAGCCTGGTGTGAAGCAGTCTGGGAATGCAGGGTGGACCAATTCAGAGCTCTTCTCCTCCAGCTTCTCCTGGCAAGAGCCACCGCAGTAAAAAAAGGCCAGAAAAGCTAGTGTGGAGCAAATCTGAGTGTCTTCCAAGCCCCTGTGAAAGAATCAGTAAGATGAAGAAAGATGTTGGTGTGAACCAAAAGAGTACTTGCAAAGTGTGAGGCTATTCAGTCAGCCAAATATCTCTGCAAATTACACAAGTGGTCTTTTTTCATGAGCTAGGTTGTCTCCCCAAGTTACCACAGTCTGAGTGACCAGAAACCTTCCATGATGCTCCTTCATGTAACATTTGCTGCTTTGTGCCTGAGGGAGGTTGAAGAAATAGTTTCATTGATTCTTAGCAGGAGAAAATACTCTGTACTGGAAATAAGACCTTACAGCTGACGCCTCAAGCTATTCAGTAGCAGCCCACAAGCCCTTGCCCACACTTTAGCTGGTGTGCAGCCCAGGTAGTACTCTTTCCTCTTCTGGTATCTGCACACATTGATGTGCAGGACCAAGCACATCCCAACACATCCATTAGAACATAAATGCTCATACACACATACAATTTAACTCCCATGTACCTATTCACATACACACACAAAAGAGCTTGCTTCTGTGCAAAGAATGTATGTTCAGTATGTTCTTCCTCGCTTGTCTCCATTTGACCATACAGGGTCATCCTTCCCTGGTGCAGATTTACTGCCAATTCTGACAGTCATGTACAACATAACTTTATGCCCTGGGTTCATCCTCTGTACAGCCAGCCCTGAAACCTTTGTGGGGAAAGGTGGATCATATTTAAATATCTGTGATTCATACTCTACCTGTTTTTCTGGATATCTGCTTAGTCTTACCTCATCCCAGACTCGCTTTGTCTAAGCTCAGGATTTCTGACTGCTGCTGCAAGGCAAAAGGCAAGTGCCTGCTTTTCCTCTAGGCTTTTGAGCAGAAGAATGAAGTACAGAAGACAAAAAAGTAATGATGGCAAGTAGGCTGTGGAAATGGCACCATTCATTGGTATTCTAGATATCAAAGAACTACTAATGAGCAATTTACAAAATACACTTCTGAGCCATTTTGAAGGATATCACTGACTGCTGTGAGCTGGAGAGTGCATGCAGCTTCATGCAAGTGTGAGCTGTTACCCATGAGCTGGGCTTCACAGTTGTAAACTATGCAAGAACCACAAGCAGCTCCTTCCACTTCTTCACCCTCCTCTGTAGATGTCTGGAGGAGGGTGATTACTCTCTGCAGAATCCTACCAGTTGTCCACATCATGCGGGCAGAGCTAAGGCCACACAGAGGTCTAACCTAACTGGCATCCCTGTCTTCTACAGCCAGGAAATGATAAGGCATCTTTCCTTGTACCAGCTGAACATCTCTAATACACATGTGGATCTAACATATTTTTTTCCTTTATCTTCTTCTTTCTTCCCAGGTGTTAGGGTGGTAATGCACAAAATACATTCTGAAGGTTTGTCATTGTCAATTTGTCATTGAAAACCTTGAATAAATGGTCCCTTGGAACTACAGAGAAGATGCTCTTTAAAGCATTGCAATGAGATCCAGGCAGTCTAGTCCACTGCTACTTCTTTGCAACCTGAATTTAATGTAGAGTGGGGCTGGAAATGTTATCTTGTTTGTAAAGATCTTAGAAATCTATGCACCAAACACTACAGGAAAAGCCTGATGTTAATATAGATAGATGGACCATGTTTCTCTTTGCACAAATGATGTAAACAAGCTGTCCTGGGCAAGTGTGAGGGGAATTATCCTGTGCTAAACCTCAGAGCCAATAATACAAGTCACTGAAATGCTGTTTTGCAAAGGTCCTAGGCACTTCTATAAAGTCATACTTAACCCGGGTTTTCTTTTGACTTGTTCTGGCATGTTTACTTATTCTGATTCTCTGTTATGGCAAGTTTCATCTAAACACTAACAGGAATTCTAAGATGTTAATAAAAGAAGATACACTGAAGTGCAAGTGCCTATTTGTGCACATGTCCACATACTCGTAAATAATTCTCGTCTTTTGTGGGACACAGCATCAAAGCTCAGCCTGGAGGCACACATTATCACCAGCAAGTGAAAAGTATGAGGATGAACTTACAAAGACTATCCCTATCAACTTCACTGAATTCCCAGGTAGACTTTTACATGCAGGTCTAACCTTCAGCAAAGATACAGTTAGGCAGTGATTAAAAAATAGCTATGTGTTACAGTGGAAGGAGGGATTGTTACTAGCAGTTTGAAGAGAGGGAGTCCTCTTCCAAGAGAGATAGTTTCCTTTATGTCATTGTCCCCTTCACTTAATTCACCTGTTCTCTATTCTTCAGCTAAGGTAAGGAGGCAATAGTACCTCCTTAGTGGTCTTGCACCTTGAGATTGTCAAGAGGGAAGACTTGACTCTCTCTGTGTTTGCATACTCTTGAGCAAAAGGGAGTCCAGAGTAGGACTGCCTAGGTCTGCTGCTGGTAAAGTAAAGACCAAAATATCTGGACAATAAAACTTCACAATATTTGGCTATATGAGGTTGAAGGATATGTATCATTTGAGAACCTGGAATGTAAAGTTTGGCTACAGTTTCAAGTCCTAGATTCTTGCTTTTTTTGTTATCTTAGGTCATCAAAGTCAAATTCAAGATGCTCACCCACTCCTTGTTTTAAATCAAGAGAACATCTGCTTTAAAAGACAACTAATCATTTGCATTTTCTTCTGGATCACTTTTGAGTCTTCTTCCTCCAGTCAAAAGGTTGCAGCATAATAGCACACCTAGTGGAAATTCTTTAGGCCTGTCTGCTGCAATTTTCTGGAGAAACAGTGGATAATTCCTCATGAGGCTGGATGAAAGGACAGGTTTGTGCAGCTGTCTGCATTAGAGGGAAAGGTTACCCTCCTCCTGCACCTGACTGTCGACTTTAAGAGGATGGGGCACTGAATGACCCAGCAGAGAGAGATCATCTGCAAGCAAGGAGGTAAGAACAAGTCCTCTTGGTGAGGTGCTGTTATACTCTGAACAAGCCTTCTTCCCTTTCTAGGTGGGACAGTGTGGCCTCTTTAACCCCATCACTGGATCAGTGCTCCCAAATTAGTGAAATCATCCCACACAAATAAAGCAAGTAGCTCCTGGCTCCACAGTCCAGCCTTGGGCATTCCCTCTCAGCCTAATCCCTGCATCTCTATCTCCTCTGAAGCCCCCTGCTTGTGGGCTCCTTGATATTTTCCGGTCCTTCCCTAATGAGCACTGCAGAATTACAGCTAATTAAGGATGTAAATGATGCTGGAGAGAGAGAGAGGGAGAGGATGGGGGGTGGGGAGGGCAGCTGCTTGCTGTGTGCAACTCTGCAATAAAGTGTCTCCTACCTCAGCAGAAAAGTTATCACAGGAGACAATGTCAACTTTATGGAGGGGGGATGGCCCTTTGCACAGCTCCATCCCTGCCTGTGATAGCTGCTGCTTCTCTTTTATGTGTCAGTGCTGCAGATGCTGATGTCCTCTCTCCCAAATGCTGCTTTGTCAGCCAGTGCTGTCACTGAGCCCTGGTCTTGCTCTCCCGTGGTCGCTGCCACCCTCACCCATGTTCTGCCTGGGAAGTGAAGGGCTCAGAAGACCCCAAAACCTGGGAGTGCTCTGGGTGGGTCACTATTTGTGTCCCTCTTGCCTGAAAGGAGATTTTGCCCCTCTGGTGTGGGCCAGGTCCACCTAAACATCCATGCAATTGGAGAACACCCTGTTGCTTGGGGGGACAGGACAGTGGGTTTTGACCACATCTCTTAGGCACTGGGGCACCTCTCTCTCTCTGGATTACTTGCTCCTAATGCTGACCCGCAGCCACAACTCCTCAGGGCAGGTATTATGGCTAAGCCCCTTCTCTCTACAGTGGTGATAGATGGGCTGGGACAACATGCTCTGTCGGGGTGACATGCTCTCCCAGGTGGAGCTGTTAGCTGAGGCCATGCAGCCCTGACATATTCACACGTGGTAGCAGGTCTAGTTTGCTTTGGGAAATTCTCCCACTGAGGAATGACGGGGCACTGGAGGAAAGTGGGGTTTAGTCAGTGAAGGGGTGTAAACCCCTACCCAGCCACCACATCCCTTGGCTGACAACTCCTGCCCGCACTGCCAGGCACTGGCCGGCTGGCAGCCCCGCATCCGGCGAGATGGCTCTGCTTGCGCCGAGCAGCTGTTTGAACCCATTCCAGTCTCGCTGGGTCCTCCCGAGCACATTTCCAAGCACTCCAGGTCCCCGTTGGCATATTTCTCTGCACATTGCCCAGATTAATGAATTGCGAAGGCATGTTTGTCCCAGTGCCATGGCCGGTCCATCCATATGTCCATCTGTCCGGCCCAGGTAGAGCCATGAACCCTGAGTCAAGGGGAGAAGGCATTGGGTGATGGTGGTGGTGCTGCTGGTGGGTTTTGCCGTTGTTTCCTCAGATCGCTGTGCAATATATTCCAATTTTTTTTCTTGTCATTAAGCCAGTGCCTCGGAGATGATGATGTAGTCCCTATGTGGGCCGCAGAAAGCAGTTCGAGCCATGCTGGAGTCGTGCTGGGTGGCTCTGATAGCAGAGCTAATGGGAGCGAATGGGATGCAACGAACTGTTCTAATGACACCAGCCAGGGAAGAGACAACAGTAAGAATAAATAAATGTTAACTATTTTCCTCTTCCAGACATTTGCATCTATTGCCATTAAGTTCATTTAAATAAGAGAGAGAGTGAGAGAGAAGGGGAAACTTACTACTACTCTTAATAACGAGTGTCTAAAAATAAATTAGGATGCTGGGATGCACTTAAGGCATTTTAAAAATAAGTCTGATTTTTTTCCCCCCTTTCCTTCTTTTTTTACGTGTTGAAGGGTTTTAATTTGGGCCGAGTAATTTTGGTGCAAACGCTTGGGCGCCTTTCGTTGGGAAATTGGGAGGAATGCAAACAAGATTTCACTTCATTAAACAGGGGCAAACAGTAGAGAAATTGCACTTACTTATGGAAATGACTTTTAAACATGAACAGCATTTACTTGCATTGCCTTGTGCTGAAATTTTTTTTTTTAAAAAGATTATACATGTGAATAATTCACTGCGGGCCAATTAGATGATGACTTCATTTTTAACCTCTCTTCCTTGCCATCTTGCTGTCTGTCCCTTTCATTGCAATTTCCACCTTCTTCTTTCCCTTCAATAAATTAATAAAGATCAAATAATCCCTTTCCCTGTGGTGCCAAGAACTAGCTTTTTGGCAACAGTGTAAGGGGAGAAATCAGAGGGTCACTGTCTCTGCCCTGAAATGAAGGAGAAACAACTCTGTGGGATTTCTACAAGCAGAGCTGTACCTGTGTGTTTGGGAGAAAGGAATGGGAGGGATTAAAAAAGGGCAGGAGAACGACAAAAAAAGATCTCCATGCTCTCTGCATGCAGGATCAAGATCTGGAGAGAGGCTGAGCAAGAAAGATTCACCTTCTGTGAGGTTCCATAGGTGCTGACAGAATCACACTGCTGTGAGTTTGCTCCACCAGGTTAAATGCAGCACTTAGATAGGTGACTCTGGTGGCATTGCTGGGTATAGACCCTCCAAGTGATGCCCTGAAGCTCTTCACCTAGTTTCAGGCAGCGAAGATATGGGACCACTGCTTGGTGCAGGGGATGCTGGGCTGGGAAGAGAGAGCAAGAGCAGGGTGGTGCTGACTTTTGCCAGGGGCCTGTGGTAAATGGACCTTACAGCAAGTGGATAGAAAGAGAATTCTTCATGGGTGCCTCACTTTTTTTTCCCCCATCTAACAGATGTTAGACATTTCTGCTGTCATTAACCCATGTGTCAGGACTTTTCTCAGCTCTACGTGGGAAACAGGCTGTAGGGTTTCCTGCCAGCAAGAACTGCCAAAACTTTCAGGGTGCTGGGAAGATGGAGCTCCAAAAGAGACTGGCTCCCACTGGTTCCTACTTTGTTCCTCCTGCATTTCATCAGATGCTTGCCAGCTTAAAATGGGCATTGGGAGACTCTGTCCATTCAAATCCCAGTCATGCTTATAGGAATACAGTACTCATCCCAAAATATTTTTTCCAAATGTTTAACTCCTTGAGAGTTTGCTTCACAGCAATTGTTATGTAACAGTGCCTAAAAGTCTCTAAAAACATAATAAAATATATAACTAGCTCATTGTAAAAGATTAGTTGTTCTACCTGTTTAATTTCTTAGTTGACATTTACCTGTATTTCTTGTCTAGCTCTTAGGTCTTGTTCCTGCATATGACCCACTCTGCATCAAATGTGACTGCTATTCTCCTTCCACCTGCCCTAAAATGAAGGAGAAACTTTGGTATCTTCCCAGTGAAACTGCATGTCCTCTGCCATTGCCAGTGCAAGGGAAAATGGGGACATCTTCCCTCCTGGCATTGTCCTGAGCACCTGGTTTTTCTTTGCTAAGCAAGAGGTTTCTCCACTGATGCCAATGGAGTGACACTGCAGAAGAGTCACTGCTAGTGGGGTCTGTGCCAGCTGTGTGGGGTGAGTGTCTGTCCTGTATTCTCCTCCTTTCGGGAGGGGAAACCAAATCACAGAACAAATACTTGTTAGCTCCCGTACACCCTGGCCAAGCATGGGCAGCAGTGGGAGAGCTGGAACCCTGGTCAGAAGTAGGACTGTCCATAGTTTCATTTCATTTCTTCTTCAGCTCTCATTTAAAAGTTTATTTTAATGAAAATATACCATGCCGGTTGCCAGAGGGTTAGCAAATGTTTGCACTATGTAAAGTCTCAGGGACACTAGAGACAAAGTCCATTCTGGGACTAGGGCAGCAAGGCCTTGGCACATGTCATGAAATCTACCTGGGATACTCCTCTCCACATGGCTGTTAGATGTCTGAGGGACCTTCCTTCACTCCGGTCTCTGCTGCCTCTGAAGCTTTTCCCATCTTCCTCCAGGAGTTATTCTCTTGCACTGTCTCAGGCTGCTCCCTCCAAACTGCTTCCCCTGGATGTTGCCTGCTCATTTTGCCCATAAGTCCATTCTCATCATATCAGAGACCCAGCATTTCTGTGCTTCAGTGTTTTATGGCTCTTTACTGGTTACAGTAAAGGGAGGAGGAGGCAGCTGCAAGCAATGGCTTGTGATTTCCAGTGAAGAGCAGAGCAAGAAAACTTCAAGCAGCATGGTCTCCCACTGGGAGCAGTCCCTTTTAGAGCCCTTGTGTCAATTATGACTTTCAGAGCCTCTTCCCCACTCTATCTGTTTACCCTGGGTAAACCCAACATGCCCACTCCAGGGCTCAAGTCAAGCAAATTCTCTCTTAGCAATGGCACAAAGGTCTTTCATCCTAGACTTGGGAATATTGCATTGTCCATTTCTGAATCATCCTACAGCACCAGGACCTAAGCTCTGGGAAATAGCTTGCCTAATGAAAAGGCTTTCACTTTCAGATTCCTCTGTCTGCTCAGTTTTACCTGGCATCCTCCAGCTGGGGCCAGAATTGAGGAATAGACAGATAGGAGTGAGCTCACATTACAACAGTCAACAATGCACCAATCTTTAGCTCTGTGCCTGGTGCTACCGGCTCTAGTGTAATGTGCAGGGCATGTTCTAGACCCGTAGGTCAATTCCTCACAGCTACTCCCAACAAACTCCAACATAAACCCTTTTATCCTGGAATATCCATCGTTGGAATTGTTCAGAGACATCCTTCTGAAAAACTGCATGGAGAGAGAAACCCAGAAACAAGCTATGAGACAGCATGTTGTATTCTGAGCTCTCTCTGCAGGAGACGTGCTTCCATCTGCTACACACCTCTTGAATTCAGGAATAGGACCCTATGGGCTTCTTGGTACCCCCATTGACCTCAGCATGCTTAACAACAGAGACAAGTTCAGCTCCATGCACTCATTAACCTGCTTCCCCCCCAGAGGTACTTTCAGGGCTGAGGGCTGTGTGAGGTGGGCACCCACAGCAGAGGTGCTTGAGCTGCAGCACTTTACATTGAGCACCCTCTTGCTATCTGCAAGTGCAGCAACTGGTGCAGGAGGCTGTGAGTGGGTCCTGATCACCTCGATGTCCACAGAAACAATGAAAGTCGTTTGCTGGCAGGGCAAGGCAAGCCAAGGCAAGGCAAGTTCTCTGTCCTCTGTGCAGTCCAGAAGCCTTGGGCTAAGGAGGACTTCAGAGGTTATTGATGTATCTGACTCTGAAATGAGCTTCATTCTTTTCTTGCAGCCTCCTAATGACAGACACGATCTTTGGGCAGTGAATCAACAACACTTGCAGAGGTGAACAAGTGCCTGACACCATTATTAACATTCCTGCTGACACTCTCTCCTTGGGGCTGGATAGCACAGGGCCAAACTCCCTGGACGAGATCCAGAGAAGATGCTGGACTGAGGCCTCTCAGCAAGATTTCTATCTGCCGCCACAGCTCTTGAGAAGATCCACCCTTGTTTTCTATACAGGCTCTGTGGAGAAGCAGCAGCAGTGGTGGGGTGTTGGTGGCAACGGAGAGCTGCTGATTGTGTTGCCAAATACCTTCAAGGCATGAAAGGTAACAAGTCAGCACCATCTCCTGGGTAGGTTATGTTTCTTTTCCAAACTCAGCAGGTGTTACTCCTGAAGTCCATTTCACCCAATTATTGGTGGAAGCTGTGTTATCAAGGACTGGCTGAAACATGATATTTCCCACAATGAACTTCAAATGATTTTCTGTTTGGGCAGAGTAGGGACAGCTTCCTCTCACCAAAATCTCTGTGACAGTACATTTTTTATAACAGATAAAAAATTCTTCCAATAAACCAACCCCCTTTTATTTAGCTTTAAAAATAATTTTAATTATTGACAGGTGGGAAAAAATGATCTGTATATATTTTCTGTTTTATTATATTTAAAATCTAAATGCAGAGTATGTTTCTGGAAATTAACTATTAGAGAAAAACATGCAGTCTTGCTGGGATGTGTAATAAAGCAGAACTATTTAGAGAAGAGGTAAAAAAAAAATCAGTGTTTCTGGAAGAGTTTTGGAAAGAAACATGGCAAATATAAATTGACTGGGAACTGTAGAAAACCTCCTTTATCTTTCACTTCTCAAATTAGAGCAGGGAGACATCTGATATTAGTGACTCTGCCTTATAGAAATGGTGGAGCCATGTTTGTACTATGCCCTCATAATGTGTATCAATTCACACCAGAGGTGCCTACAGACTTTTAAAAATGCATTTTGTCTTCTTTTTCTTCTCCTTCTTCCAAAAGATAGATCAGTTTCTTTACCTGCTTTGCACAAGTGAACACCAACTAAGACACTGAGGTGGAAGCATTCTTACCCAAGGTCACACTGCATAAATTACCATGGCAAGAGTCACTCATCAGTTGCTGTGAGTGGTCCAGCAGAGGAAAATGTGGCACAGCACTGTATGTTTTACTATCATAATCTACCACCACTGCACTGTCTTTCAAATCCATTCTCTAATCACCAAATCTTTTTGCCGTCTTTGACATGTGTCGTGGTTTAGAGGCTTATTTCCAACCTCTAAACCAGGACAGCCTCTAAACCAGGACAACGTGTAAAAGCACTGTCCAGAGGCTGGTCCAAATGGACTTCTGGTGTTGCAGTCACTGAGGTCTTTGCAAAGTGAAGAACTTGAGGCATCACTGGCTGTAGATGTCCCAGGTTTGTGGGAAGATATTGCAAATTGTGGCACATCCATCTTGTGGTTGTGGAATGGCTGAAGTCACTTGGTCTGTTCAGCCTGGAAAAGAGGAGACTGAGGGGAAAGCTCATAGCAGTTTATAACTTCCTCACCAGAGATGAAGGAGGGGCAGATCTATTCTCTCTGGTGACCAGTGACAGAATCATAGAATAATAGAATGGGTTGGAAGGGATCTTAAAGATGATCTAGTTCCAACCTCCCTGCCATGGGCAGGGATGCCACACACTAGACCAAGTTGTCCAGGGCCACATCCAGCCTGGCCTTGAACACTGCCGGGACCCAGGGAAATGTCATGAAGCTGTGCCTGGGGAGGTTCAAGTTAGATATTAGGAAAAGGTTCTTCACCCAGATAGTGCTGAAGCATTCAAGAAAGATCCCCCAGCATGCAGTCGTGGCACCAACTTTCACAGAATTCAAGAAGCATCTGGACAATACTCTTAGATACATGGTGTGGCTTTGGGGTTGTCTTGTGCATAAACTGGAGTTGGACTTGATGATCCCTGTGGGTCTCTTCCAACTCAGGACATTCTGTGATTCCCCAGTCTTGGGGTCATGAACAAGGAGACAAGTAAGCAGTGGGAAAGCCAAGGGGAAAAGAATAGCTATTCTTCTGGGGCTCTAGTGGGAGGAATAAGGGTGTGGGGGTACCTGGGGTGACCATAGACCAAAAAACCCCAAACCCCTTTTCACTCATTTGTTCTGCGTTTTCCACTCTGTGGGTCCTGTTCCCCTCTTCCCTCACCCTCCCCCAGCTCACCTAGTAATTCAGGAAGAAGAGGCCAAGGAGAGTAATATCATGCTGGAGAGAGGACTGGAAGGGCAGTAATTTAGAATCAGAGGCTTATAGTATTATTGCCTGCAAAGCCATTCATGGGAAATGATTCCCCCCATCCCCATTACCTCTCTCCTCCCCATCCCGCTCTCCTTGCTCTGCAATAACAATAACAGAAATGCCTTCAGGAGTCTTTTCTACTCAAAATGCAGGCAAAGGAGTGCTTTTCTCCACCATCTCTCTTCTCTCCCTTCTCTTCCCCCTGCACTCACTTGTCCCCCCTGCCTCCAAGCCTAAGCACTGCTCCCTCCCTTCTCTCTCCTCCCCCCCCAGGATAAAAAAATAAAAATAATAATAGGGGTAATAAGAGAGGAGGTAATGGAACGTTCTCCAACTGGGCACATGTCAGAAGCCATTATATGTGGTGCAGATTTGCATAATTCAAGAAGCATCAAATTAAATTTGCATAATTCCTTTGATTACACTTGTTATTAAATGTAAGTGACATTGATTTACAAAATGGCCCAATATAAGGTTAATAGCAAATGTCACCTTCCAGCAGGGTGAATAGGGTGCTTGTGTGGTGGTGGTGATGGAGGAGGGGGAGAGGGGGGCCTGGAAAGGAAGGCAAGCAGACAATTGATTTCTGCTCCTCTCTCTTCCTTAAAGGGCTCAGGTCTCCTTTGCGGAGGAGCCCTCAGCTCTCTGAGGGCTGCGTTTGCCTTTCATGTAGACACAGTGTCATTAGAAGCACCTGCCAAGTGGTGTTGCTGCCAGGACTCTGCTACCTCCTGCTCTGCACGAAGGCACGGCACAGCCACCAAGCCAGCTCCCAAGGGGAGCCAGGCAGGGTGGAAGGAGCAAGGAAAGCCAAAAAGCTGCTCTCTGAGGCCTAGGCGTGCTCAGTGGTCAGGAAAAGCAGCTTGGAATGCATCTTTGTCGAAAGCTCTCATTAAGGTAATTTTTTAAAAATGGTTTGTGAGCTGGACCCAGGCTGTTGCCCACTGGCAGGACACCTTGTACATCTGCCAGGAATGCACTGGGAGGGAGTAAGAACAATGCTAGGAGAAGTGCCTGAAATGCCAGCCTCTGATGGCAGGGGTTACAAGCTAAAAACACATCTGTGACTGTGGCAAGACCAATAAGGTACATATAGACCTGCAGCCAGAAATGAAAGACTCTGAAGTACAGAGCCAGTGGTCATACAGGCCCATCACCATTTTCCCCTTCCTTAGTTTGGTATGGCAGGATGTGGGATCAAACACTGCCACAGTACCATGAGGGCTGTGACAGGAGTAATATGTTCATTTTGCTAAGATGGACCTCAGATCACTTTGAGCACTCAACTTGTTAGTAGATCCCGTCTCTCACGAGAGAGTAGATCCCATCTCTCTTCATTCTGTATTTTTCTCCAGACAGGTAATGTGATTTCATGCAGGGAAACTGACTACTAAGTAGTGATAAAATAAAGTTATACATGTCCCAGAATTGTGTGGATAGCAGTCTTCCTATTTGCAGGCAGTTTCAAAGACACACATACTTGGTTTTGGTTCTGCTGAAACTATTTTTCTGGGGAAAAAAAGGGAAGGGAACCCACAACATGCCTTTTGATTATATTAAATGTCTTGTTCAAGGCGAAAAAGGATGATTCTTTTTGTGACTGAGTTCTGTTAACAACGTCTAATAGCATCCAAATAAAAGCAGAGCTTAATGTCATAGTGACCCAACCAACAGAATGTTTTTTCACAATGTCTCAAAAGAAAAGGTATCCAGTTTTCTGGAATTTTTTTTTCTATAGCTTTTTTTTTTTTCTTACTTAGAGCAACATCAGCTGCTGTTCATGCCATGATTTCACAGGATGCTCCAGCCAGCTCAAATGTGAAGATTCCTAAGAAAAAGTGTCCCCAACAAGAAGTATCTCTCAGTTGGTGTCCATGTTTCACAGTATCAAATTATCTACTGAGCTGGAAGGGACCCACTAGGATCATTGAGTCTGCTCCTTAACCTATGCAGGACACCCCAAGAATCACAGCATGTGCCTGAGAGCATTGTCCAAATGCTTCTTGAACTCCGTCAGGCTTGGTGCTGAGACTACTTCCCTGGGGAAGCTGTTCCAGAGCCCAACCACCATCTGGGTGAAAAACCTTTTCCTAATCTTTAACCTGAACCTCCTCTTACTCAGCTTCATCCTGTTTCCCCTAGTCCTATCACTGTCCAGTAGATTGAGAAGATCAGTATCTGGCCCTCTGCTACCCCTTGTGAGGATGTTGAAGGCAGCAGTGAAGTCTCCACTTAATCTTCTCTTCTCAAGGCTGAACTAACCAAGTGATCTCAGCTGCTTCTCATAAGGTTTCCCCTCCTTCACCATCTTTGAAAAAAGATCTTTGCTAAAATCCAAAAGGATCACATCTACTGGTTTCCCTTGATCAACTAGTTGGGTTACTTTGTCATAGAAGGAAAGTAGACTTGACAAACAGGATTTCCCCCTCATGAAACCATGTCACCATGAAAGAGGGGAAGACTAGCAGTGGATGGGGAAAATGCCTGAACCCAAGCCCAGTAACACCAATGGGCTTGGTCATCTGCAAGGGGAGCTGTGATAATAAAACTAATATTAGTGATAAAGGCTTTGGAGCACCTACCAAATCTGCTGGTATTAGAGCTTTGGCAACCACAGTGGAGTGTTATTTATAAAAAGGGTAACAGTGACAACATATTAGAGCACATAGGCTATACAAGAATCCCACATTTATAATGAAAGATGTTGGGGATTTTATGCATGTTCTGGGATATATACTGATGATAGACAATATCTGCAGAAGAAAGGGAACAGTGATTGGTTTGTAATTCCAGGTAGAGGCTTTTCAGACATCTGCAGCTAATTTTCATGTTCTGCTAATAAGCCCTGTGAAGTTCTTAGGCTTCCATACCTAAGATGAAATCTGTGCACCCATCTTTCATATCCCAACATAATAATGTGAAGCCAGGTCTAATAATCTAGATGATCACCTAGTGAATAAAAAACATGAAATGTATTTTGCAGCCTTTTGGGCAGTCTAAAAGGAAGCTGCTGTATGAACACTTCTAATGCCCTATGCCTTGCCTCGCATCCGTCAAAGAACGTTGACTTGCTGTGTCCCAGGTATCCGATGCAGAATTTATTATGACCCTCCTGAACCCAAATTATCAAAGGTTCCCAGTGCTTTCAAGTGCCTAACTTTGGACAGTTGAAGAAGGTATTTTTTTGAGGTTATGCACATTTGTAGTGGTTAAGGACTCAGGCCTGGTTTCCCTTGCTCTTGTGAGAATGAGGAAAGAAGATGAAGTGTCTGGATGTGATGGATGGATACAGAAGGGTGGAAGGGTGAATGGAGTATGCAGATCCATTGTGCCCACCCTGGATTCCCTGGGAGTGTGCAGGAGGTGTCTTTGTGTGATGGCAAAGGATCACTCTTTACTTTGAGTATTTGTGTCTTTTGAGCAGGTGTTGTGCTTCCCTCCACAAAACAGCATTCCACTGTGGCCTGATGACAGGCCTCTTTATGCAGAAAACGCAGGTTGTATTCCCAGCCCTGTCAATCCAGTGGTCTCTGCTGCATCCGTCCCACACCCTGGTGCGTCTTCGCTGGTTAGCCTGCAAACTCTTTGGAGCACGGCTGATCCCTCCATGTGCTCTGACAGAGTGCTCAACACACTGGTTCCCAAGTGGATGCCTCTTGTCTCCCTGCTGGGGCTGGCTGGGGCCAGAGGAGAGTAGGAAATATGCCCAGACCCTATCAGGCTACATCAGCCCTTAATGCGTTATCTGAAAACCAGCTGCTGGCAACCCGGTTTTGCTTGGTACCAGGGAGGGTGTTCCTCTGCAACAACTCTGGCTTGAAATGCATGGTGAGTCACGCTCCCTGGCCATCATGCCCCCTCTGACAAGGTGATGCTGACTTCAATGTGTACAGTGAGAGGTTTGGTTTAACCATTAATTAAGCGATTGTGATATTTGCTGCTAGTTTTGGAGGTGTAAAGAATCCCAGCCCAGGCATGGCTTGGTACTCATGTGCCCAGTTGCATCCTAAGGTCTTTTTGTGACAGCAATAAGCCATAACTTTCTCGGGTTAAAGTTGGCATGGGCAGAGGCAGTTAGCCCTGGCAGCTGTTCCCACACTTTGACAGGGGAGAGAGTAATCTCTTTTCCCTTCCTCTTGCTACTTTGGCAGCTGCCAGGATGGACAAGCGCTCCCCTCACCATTGGGAAGATGGGGAGCTGAGCTAGAGCCCCTGAAAGCTGGCAGTGGGCAATCAGGCAGTGGCAAGAGAGAGAGAAGGAGAGAGGGAAAGAGAGAGAGAGAGAGAGAGAGAGAGAGAAAGACTCTTATTAAGGGTAACCCTGGCTCTGGCTGACAATTGCTGACATCGTCATATTTAGCACCCGCATGCAGTGAGCCTGAGAGATGCTCTTGCACTGGGTGAGCCAACTGCAAATTAATCATCAGTTCATTACTGCTCTGTGCCTTTCATCCTGACAGCAGCCTTTCAAACGTGGATATAATTGGAAGGGTCCATGTGGCAGGAATTTGGTGAGGGCTGGGAGGGGAAGCTGAGGTCTCTCCTTCTCCCTTGCTCTCTCCTTTCCTCTCTCTCCCTTTCTCAGGATGAGTTCTGGGAACAAACAGCAAGCTTAGGACAGGCTGACGAAGGAAATTAATCTCTCCTGCCTCTGTATGTCTCCCCTGCCACCTACACTCCTTGACATACATCGAGGTCTTCATATAGGGAGATCTGTTTGCATCCAGGAGGTTCCCTCGAGCTATAATTACCCTCAGCTTGCAAACAAAGTGTGCAGAGTAGCAGGGTCGCTTGTGAGAACTTGAATATGTGCATCATTGTTATTGCTGGTGGTGGGTGTTACTGTCGTTGTTATTGCTGTGCTGCTGGGAAGCCCTGTCACTGCACTACACACACAGAGTGGAAAGTGAATCCACAGTCAGGAATGGTTTTACAGGCAAGGGCCAAGGCTGAGAAGCAGTCTGAGATATGGGGGGGGACAGAAGTTACTCCCAGCATCTTTGGGAACTCATTGTCTGAAAAAAAAAGTGAGGGCTTGGATTTTATTTGCCACATCATGGCATGGGGCCATGTTCTATGCCTCAGTTTCCCTGATGGTCAGGGTGATTTAAATGTTCTCATCCTTGTCAAGGTAACAGTCACCCATGGAACACTTCGGAGTGAAGTTAGTGTCTGCTCCTCCAGACTGTATGGCAGGAGAGAGCTGCTCTAACATGGCTGTGAGGAATGAAATCCCTCTAGGGTTGTTGGAAGTGCAGGGTGGGATAGGATTTTTGATTGTCTTTTGAGTGATATTAGAAAATGGTGTTAAAAGAGGTCATTGATGCAATCCCAATGTTCTGTTTGCCATGTATGGTGCATCCATCCTCTCAAAGCTCCCTCTGCGTGAGGGTCCAGCTCTGCCCTGGAGGGTGCAGCAGTTGAGGGACCATGGAAGGGATCTTGTCCCAGGCTGGTGGGGAAGGCTGGGGGTCTGTGATGACCAGGACCCTGCTGGAGAGGACACGGGAAGGGTTAAGCACTTCCAGCAACCTGTTTTGTGACTTCCTGAGTTGTGTTGAATTTGCTTCCCTCAGTGGTCTACAGGATGAGGCCGTGGTGCTTCTCCATGAGACAGAGGGAGTCATGCCGTGGGGACTCCAGCCCCCCTTCACCGTGTCCCCCCCTGCTCCTCCCGTGCAAAAGTTATTGTCGTATTTCGGTGGAGTCTCAGGTAGGCAGATGAATGGGAAATGTTCCTCTCCATTACTAGCTGCACTTGACTGGAGTCTCATTACATTACGATGGCGCTTTAGCAGTCGAATGGGCCTTGCGTCTGGGTTCCCAGCACCCCTCATACCTCCCTGATAACGTAAATTACCCTCCGCCTCATTGCCTCAAATGATCAAACATCAAATTGCTAGTAAAAAAAAATGGAAAAAAAAAAGCAAAAAAGAGAGAGAAAAAGAGAGAGAGAGAGGAGGGAAAGGAAAAAAGCTGAACAGAACCATGGGTTTGAATCTAGATGGCTTGTCAGCAACAAGAGAAGAGCCAATGGCTCTTAAACACTTGCTAAAGATGAATCCGTTGAAATCTTTGAGTATGATAATTTCACTGACATGAAAGTACATCTGTAAAACCCAAACAATGCTTTATAACTCCAAATTACACCATTCAAGACCTGCTACTTCAAGAGAGCCACTTACTTTTTTGGTCCAATGAGGAGGGACCCACAGATAACCTGTGTTTGTTTCTCCATCAACAGAGAGACAGAGAGGCAAAGATGTGCACACAGTATAGATTTATTGTTGATTTTGTGGTTAAACAATGTGCCAAATCCTCTGCTTTCCCTTTATCCCCTACTTCATGACCCCAGGCAAATTTTCCAAGCCAGAAGAATGGCTCCTGGATGAACAAAACAAGAAGGAGAAAAAGAGAGGGAGAAGCATCAGGAGGGGAGGGAACAGAGCAAGTAAGCACAGGGCTGGTCGACTCTGCACAGAAAAGATATGGATCTCGGCAGGGTAACGAGGCGCAGTGGAAAGAGGAGGCTATATGTCTTTTCTCAGTATTTAAACGTGTGCTTAATATGGCGCTCAGTGGAATGGTTAATCTGCTAATGCTGGTAGTGTTTGCTGTAGTACTCAGAGAAATGTTTACTGCAGTATTTCATGGGGATTGTGTTCTGGATGGCACAAAAGGAGGAATCGCTCTAGCGTACCAGGAAAATGTTCATTGCAAAATATACTGAAATATTAAGAGGTTTATTTAGTGGTGTACTTCATATAATATGAAAAGAGTTATGTACAGAGGTTTTATTAATATTTTTGGGATGTGTATGAATTTCAGTGCTCAGGAAGGTTATGGAAAAGCAATTCCAGCAAAGGCTGGTTTTATTCATAGATTTATAGATCTTAAGACCATAAAGGACTCTTTGATCAGCTAATCTGACCTTCTGTATAACACAGGTATATACAGTGTGGACATACCTCCTGATTCAGCAAAACACTTTAAGCACTTGCTTAAATTTAAGTATTTAAGTTGCCCCATGGAAGGCAGAGAAAATAACCCTATTGAATCAATGGGACTATTCATGCCCTTAATGGAAAGTGGGTGTTTAGGCATTTGCTGAATTGGGACCACAAGAAGATAATGCAGCTAAATGAGTAATTCATAGCCACCCATTTATTCAACTGCTTTTGCCTTCTTTTCTACTTGTGGATTACTCTGGAGCCAATTGCCATTTCCTGAAATGTATTCATTGTTTGAAGTCATTCACTGAATAATTTCAGTGAAAACTCTTTCTTGGTAGCTTGCTCATAAACAGTTCATTGTGAATATGGGAATATGTGCACATACATTTTAAGAATGTGTGATTGTGCACACATGTGTGCGTTTGCCTTAAGTATGTGAACACACACGTACATGCACACAGAAATGCAGGGTTAGGATCTTCAGCTACAATAAAAGACACAGTGCCCTGGCACTGGTGAGGTTACGCTGATTCCGACCAGCTCACTCTCTACCCTGCTTCCCAGTTTCAAGTTGCCTTTGTTTTGAGTAGACCTGTAATGCTTTTGACCCTTGACTGCATGCAGTGAATCTTGTGGTCCAGTTTCCAATGAAAATATTTACCCAGGGCATTTTTTAAAAGTGCTTTTGTGATTTTTCTTCTCTGTACCTTCATTACACACTGTTTTGCAACACATCCCTCACCATAAAGACATCTTCTGGGAATTTGGAAGAAAGTAAAACAGAAGAAGGCACAAAATCAGTTGGAGTGAACTCAGCAAAATACCGTCAGTGTTGGAGTACCTGTGCCAGGTCCTCCATTCCCTCTATTTAATCAACTGGTCATGAATCAGTTCTGATTTATTTTGAATGCATTGCATAGGGATTTTCCAAATCAGCCAGAGCATATCTTCTTCAAACAAGTGTGTTTGCAAACCGCTTGTGGCATGGAATCGGTCAATTAAGTGACATGACATTTTTTTAAGCAGGAAAAAAACCTGAAGAACAGGTCCTATGAATGAGGCTGGAAGCTTTGTTGGTGGAATTGTGTTTGTGCAGTGGCCAGCTCCAATTCTCATACAGACCTCACTGTGCATTATGCATTACAACATGGGAATAATTTGTTTCTGGTACAAGCTGCCAGAAATACGTTCCTTCTCAAAGTCACACTGCTTTTTAAGATTCCCTTACATTTTCAGGAAACCAGAGGAATTACTGTGCTATTTAGCAGTAGAGTATGTATGGCTACAAATTAAGAACTGAAGATAGTGTTTCGTGCATTTCAGTTTATTTTCCTTCTTTACATTCCCCTCAGCACCAGAGAGGGATGTGATGGAAACTAAATGTGAGCTGGGCAATGGTACTGCTGGGGCAGTTCCATCTAAGTGTGGTTCATGTGTGTGAGCTAAACAACGGGTTGAGATTTTCAACAAATGACACACTGAGAGCAGGGATGTGGAGGCCACTGGTGATGCTGCAGAGCTGAAAAGAAACTGGATGTTCTTCTCTTAGGCCCTCAGCAGCCATGACATCTGAAATTGTTTTTGAATGTCCCTTTCATTCGTCTTCTTCCGTTTGTCCAACTGAAAATTAAGAGAGGTTTGGTTTTCCCTGGTTAACCCAAGGTAGAATTTTTTCTAGATATTTCAATAAAACAGAAGGCTACTGTAATTTTTCCAGTGTGAGTGAGATGTGTTTTTTACAGATGGCCACTGTCCTTTTCAGAAAAGCAGTAATGTTTCACAAATGGAAGACATCTCAACATGAAAAATCAATTATAATGATTCTTTTTCTGAAACACAAAATAAAATATTCTGACTTTTCAAAATTACCTTTTCCTTTTCTACTTTTTCCTTGTGGAGGCTGATTGGCTGAATTCAGCAAGAGCTGGTAAACAGCCCAAGTCAGATAACAGCACAATTTATTCTATAGACAAACTTTACTCTTTGATGTAAAAAAACCAAACCTAACAAACCTGCAGGTCCTGATGCTCCTTTCCAAAAGCTGTGGTTGGTGTTGCTGTATCTGAGATATCTTTAAAACAGAGCATACATCCTTCTGCCAATATTTGCACAGCATTCAAAACAACAGGGAGCATTTGGAGCTATTTAATAATGGGGGTTAGGTTTCAAGCATGGGAGGCATAGTGTTTGACAGGGCTGAGTATGGGCCCTGGCAGAGGTTTATTTACACTGTGGCTCAGTGGCAGTCCAGCCTGCCTCTGTCAATGTAGCTCTCTTTTTAATGGAGAGTTTACCACTTGTACATGCAAAGAGTCATTTAGGTGCTGGTTTTCTTTGCCAATATAGTCTGTCCATTAGCTATCTTAATCTTCTGTCTGTCCTAACAGGCTGAATAAAATAAAAAAAACCAAACCAAACCAAACCAAACAAAAACCACAAAAGAAAACCCCAACCCCCCCACAAACCTAAGAAAAAGTCTGTCTGTCTAAAATACTGTTGTAGAGGAAAGAAATCCCTTCATTCTCTTTTTTGTTTGTTTTGTTGTTTTGTTTTGTTTTATTTTCAAATGGAAATATCTTACTTTACTCAAGTTTCTCATTCTGAGAGTTGATGTATTCTTCACTGAAAAATATGGAAAGTGCTTGCAGAAAATTTTCAAAGAGGATAAACTCACTGATTTCTTTCAATATTTTGCACAGAAAATGAAAACAACTTTCAGGAGCTGTTCTGGATCAAACTTTCAGCAGGTATGGAGATAAGTGGGACTAGTTTATGCTTATCCTACTCATCAACTTCCCACCATTGTTTTGGATGAAATGCAAAATCAAATCCTGCAAGATGTGATTATTTAGGGTATTGTGGCATATTTTGAAACAGTAGGGCTGTTAGCCCCAGCATCTTGGCCAAGTTCCAGCCTGGATAATTACATTCTGCAGGCCTATATTCCAGCCTGCAGTTCAAATAGAGAAAAGAAAAAGAAGAAAAAAAAGAAGAAAAACTAAAAAAAAAAAAGGAGTTATCATTTCTCTTCTGAGAAGTCCTGCTGTGTGATGACTAATGCTTTCTGCCCCAGAGGTAGCTGCATTTCAGGAAACGTTGCCTCCATGTTCCTACTTGTCTTGCCCATTGGATAAAAACCATTTTGAAGATGTCCAGGACAGCTCCTTTGTGGGAATAAATCACCAAAGCAGACCAGGATAGAGCTGTTGTGTTTTATGCCAGCCCCTTCATTACTACACAGCCTTCACTCTATAAAGCCAGAAGTCCTATGTAAGGTCTAGGTCCCCTGCAATCCACAGAGTGGGGTCTTTGTCTTTTGGGCAGCCGTGGGCTGGGGTACTGAGAGGATGCACAGTGAGAGGAGGGGGTAGGTTGGCATCAGATGGCAAGAGGGAGGACTCACTGATGAGCTTGACCCGTGCCTGTAATTTGTAAAGAGCATTTTTACACCAGATCAATGTTTTTCTCAGCATTTTAATGCACCCCATTGGTGTCCTTAAACTCTAATGATGCAGTCTGTGAGAAGCTGCCATTTATTACCCACAGATGGGGTGATAATTATTGACAAGATTGTAACTAATAATTAAACCCATTTGCTCCTTTAAACAAGTTGGTGTGAATTATTTGCAGGGAGTTCTTTAGCAGGCCTGTGGTCACTCCCACTGTGTGGTGATGCTGCCCAGGAGCAGGCCCACTGCCAAGGACAAAGTAAGGCTGCCTGTGAAAGCTGCGCCATTCAAACTTGTGGTAGGAGTCCTTCCTCTTCACTTTGTGTGAGGCCTGTGTTTTTGGTTGTTAGTAAGAGATGTGTGAGCACTACCATGCTCCCACCCAGTCACCAGGGCTGTGCCTTCTGAGACCCAGCTCCTTCCAGGGCTAGGACTGAGTACTAGTGCTGGCTCTGCACAAGGGGTTTGGGTCAAACATGGAGCCACAGATGGAAAAATCTACCCATGAGAAATCTACTGATGGTTTGTCCTTCTCTTCCTTAGTATCTTGAGCCTGCCTCTTCTGCAAGTGGAAGATCACAATCACAAGTTCCCTGTTGTTAGATTTATTATTCCTGAGGTCAAAATCTCATTCCTATCCCTAAGCAAAGATGATGGGAGAGAAGGAGAAAGTATAATTTCTCCATGCTTTTGGGTTTTTTTGGGAGCAGAGAGATTATGAAAAGATTGTTTAACCCTCTGTAGTGTAGTGTAGTGCTGTCATGATGCTGAGGACTGAAATATAAGCTGTTGCCCAGCATTCATGGTGGGGTGGTAAGTACAAGTAAAAAGTGAGCCTTTGACACTGGGGGTAAGGATGGGAGTGTGCAGGAGGACAAGTGCTGCGCTGCTTATCATTACCCTGGGGCACTGGCTAGAGGAGAATGTGAGTGGTCCTTCTCTGTGAAGCTGGGCGTGGTGGAGGTAGGGAGCAGGACAGCCTGTGCTGGCTGGAGTGGAAGCTGGTGGGAACGAGGTAGGGTGAGGAGAGAGCAGCTTTTGCAGCACCATACTGTTCAGAAGGCAGCCTGGGGGATCTTCCTTCCCCTTGTGTACGTTTAGAGGGAGGGTGTAAATCTAATCTCAGTGCTAGGGTCCATTAGCAGTAGAGGGGAGTACTGTATATGCATTCATTCTCTGCTCTCACCCCTGGATGACAGAGTACCCCCTCTGTTGTCTGCTTTAAGGCAGGGAAAAGGCTGCCCATTAATTCTCCAGCAGCGGTGGATAATGCCATCGTAAGTCTTAGGTGCCTGTGAATTTTGTGAACATTTTACAGTAATAAATACCCACAGTTGTGCATATAATTAGTTGTGTATCTCTCCATTGTTCCATCTACACTATGATCTATCTGTCCTTCTACAGAGGTGGGTCTGGTTCCTCCCCTTGCACTCCTGGTTTAGCACTGATGTGGCTTGGCCCAGTGGCAGGAGCTCAGAATCTTGCAAAGAGATTTGTGCTAAAGGAAGGAGAGATGTGATCTTGGTCTCAGGGGTTTATTGTACTTCAAGTGGAATCCGGAGCTGAGAAGCTGAAAGCAAAGCATCCAAGTTGTCCCAAATAAGTCTCAATATATCTGGACTGTCAGTGCCATCTCATCCCGTCTCCCCCCATATATACTAGGTTGTATAGGCTATGAAAAAATAGCAGAAATGTTTATCCACAAAAGTTTGTCTCCTTATTTGACTTTGTTTTCGTTATCTTACACCTTCTCCTTTTTCAGTGAAAAAGACTGTGGGAAGACTAATAGTCTTATGTCTACATACTGTAAGATTTTATCCCTCTCTTATAAACGGTCCACTAAAGCCTCGCACTAGAAGAACTTACTGTGCAAAGGTAAGCAATCACCCCACTGTCTTAAACCTTCTGAAGCCTGGATTCAACAGGCAAGACAGTCGGGCTCCAAGTACTGGGTCGGTGAGACTGTGGCCACATGACACAAATGCTGATCTGCTAATGCAGATCGTTTCAGGGACTGCTGACAGGCTAACTTCTCCTGGCAGACTCAATGTGCATTTTTTATTATTTGTCTCTGACTTTATACCTTAAAATATCACCTGTCATTTCCCCATAGCTTGGAAAAAGCTGGAATAAAATCGAAGCTGGCACAAAAGCTGTGCAGTATGTGCTTTGCCTAACTTGGTGAGGTGTGATACTGCAAGGATGCCTGACCCAGGTCAGTTCTGTGCAGCTGGCTGATCCCAAACTGTGCACATCTGGCAGAAGCATCCATGGGAGTGGGGCTGAGGCCGGCCTCAGCCCTATCAGAGGATGCTCACACTGTTGACTGGAACTATCCCTTTGAACTCAGAGGGACTATTTACACGCTTAAAGTTAATCACAAGCATAAATCTCTGCAGAATCAAAGCTGCAGAGAAAACTAAAAGAAGACACTGAAGAGGGATATGTCAAACAGGGCTGTGGTAGAGAGCTCACTGAGACTTAAAATTTGAGAAAATGAGTCCATTTGTTTCAGGGGCATCCTAAACATTCGCATGTAGTAATTCTGTAATGGAGCCATTTAACCAGTCCTATAGCTGAAATATCCTTAAAAAATATTTCCTTTAATAGCACTTAAAGAGGGAGTGCAGGGGGAGAAATCTTAAAGCACAGATGTATTATTGCTGAGTTTCAGTTCTGAGAGCTTTCAAAGTACAAAGGTAATTTTTCTCCAAATTTGGCTCAATATTTAACAAATCAAGTAAGATCAGGAAACAACCTGAGGTCAACATTTTTAACCAGAGTTATTTGTTAAATTGTCCCAGCTCTGAAATAACAACCAGAACAAGTGCATGTTGCATTCAAAGGTAATTCAAATAATTCTTGGAAACTTTATAATAAAATCACTAATGTGGAGAGCAAGGCTGGAACAATGGAAACAAGGAAGAAGCCTTTTCTGTGGGAAATGGGAAAAGCTTGCAGATCTGGGATTCAGAATCAGAAGAAAAGTCATATTTCAGTATTAGCTATAGTGATTAACTACCTTAACTCTACTACTTGTTAAAGAGCATTCAGCATGAGTCAGACCAGCTTGGCATTTGTACAGAATCAAGATAGTCAGGTTACATCCAATCCAAAGCAACCCAGAAAAGGTGTATGTAAACCACATAGCATGGAAGCAGCACTCTTGAAAGTGTTTCTCAGCCTTGTGGCAACCTGCATGGTAGCTGCTTGATAGTAAAAAGACCAAGGGAACTGTAACCCATTAGATCAACAGAGTTAAACAGAGGTCTTCAGGCACAGTTGGGTGCCCACTTTCATAAAAGGCAGCTCTTTGCAGTCTGCCTCTTGTCCGTGCTTCCCACCCTCCAGGACCAGAGAGTGAATTCTGTCCTTCAGGTCACTCCAACAATTGCTCATCATGGTTTAGCAGTAGACGTTAATCGGGCTGCCCACATTACACAGCCCTTTGCAGATCACCAGCAAGGGCTCTCTAGGCCATCGGTGGCCCATGGCTGTTTCAGAAGTAACATGCTATAATAATGTATCCCTAACCATGCTTTATACCAATAAGTAGGCTATAACCCTGTCAAGGTGTGCTGGTGACTCTATAAACCATGAGACCTGAATGGTCAATGGTCGAGTGGTTTAAAGCTGTCACCAGAATACTGAGATAGCCTTATAAGCCTTGTGCTGCATGGCTGGGGATACATTATTCACTATAATATATGGTAAGAAATACCTGCATAGGGTCTGAAATGAACTGCTTTAGCCACTAGCCAGCATGGCGAGTGATCAGGGAAATCCGTCAGCATTTTCATGTGCAACGGGAGGCAAAAATAGACAGACACAGGGGGAGGGGAACTTGTCTTCTCTGTGTAAAGAAATTGGATTTCGTACAGGGGTTGGAGGGTAAACAGAACTGAGCGTGGCTGAGCACCTCAGCTGTGCTTCCTGCAATAGGGGACCACCCAGGACTGGTGACCTTCAGAACTGTGCAGCTTCACATTCCTTCCTCAGCCAGTTCTTCTATGTTATGGAGAACCCAGGAAGCACTTGGTCTGTCAGTTCAGAGCTGCTCTGGGAAGACGCATGGGGACCAGGTGTGAGGCTCAGCCTGGACTCAGGGGTGTATGGGGAGCAGCCAGGGATGTTGTGTGAAGGACCATGGCCTAGTCATTTGCCAGTTGCCTCTACTTTCTGAACTACCTGCATAAAGTGACACGAGCATTACAGAGGAAGATCTAAAACTGCTCAAGGTCAATTTCATGTCAGTAGGGAAATCAGGAACAGGTCCTGGGGGCACCCTACACTGATGGGTAAGGAGAGGTAGGTTCTCCCATCCATGCCAAGTGTGTCTTAGGTAGCAGCAAGAGGCAGAGGGATGGACATATGCGCACGTACTTACATGTAGGTAGATGGTCCCATGGCCAGGACCTGAGGGTCTGATGTCTGGCAATACTGCATCTTCTTCCCTCCAGCCATGTACACCCAGGCTTGGTGCACATCTGTGTGGCTGCAAGGCTGAGGGAAGTGAAGGCAGGGGTAGGTCTAGGTGAAATAGGGTGAAGGGATACTCCAAATGGCTGGCACATGGAGGGGGTGATGAGAGCTTTGAAGAGGCTCGGGGTGGGAGACTAATGGCTAAGCTTCTGTCACCAGCAACTTTGGCAAATAAAAGATTTCCCAATTCTGACTGCCTATGCTGGTCCAACCACAGGAGACAAACTCCCTGAAAACATGCCTGTGTCAGTACCCTTTGGTTGTGGGGGGAGAAATGAGGAGGTCTTGGGGGATTTCATTAAGAGGTGGGAGGGGAGGGAGGAAAATCCTTCTCCTGAACAATAGATGGAGCTAAAATTGCCTGAAGGCCTTGGCTAGCTTGCTTTATTTATTATATATGCATATATGCATACATATACTTTTTTGTATTTTTATATATGTATTTCCCCCTTCCAGAATTTATTGGTCTTTTTCAGGAAAGGACCCAGCGGCATCCTTCTGCACCACAGTGCCTGGGAGACAGACAAACAGTTCCCCTGGCGGGGGATGTGGGGAAGGGGCCTGCACTGCCTGGGATCAGTAGCTGGGAGACAGAGGCTGGGGCAGAGGAAGCCAGGGGCATGGAGCATGGGGCTGAATACCCCCTCAGCTCACTTGTTATGTTAAGAGCCTGTCGGCAGAGCAGGGGCCATGGGGCACACGGACAACAGTGGGATGGACTCTAAATGTAGCCACCACAGCATCGTGCTGGTCTCCATATGGGTACACTGTCTGGCACCCTCCTTCCATGCTGCAACTACTTTCCCCACTGTGCTCACGTCAAATGTTGGTTTCCCTTTTTATTAAAACTCTCAGAGCAGCCAATGCCATGTTGAGCATCAGGAATTTGTGAAGGATGAAGGATGAGGAGAAACCAGTTTGCGTCTATTGAGCAGAAGCTGCACACCTCCATCCCCCTCCACAGCCTCCCTCCTGGCTCTCCATCTGGGCTGGACTGTGCCTGGGGACAACCAGATTTGGCAATTCAGGAATACTACACAAGGGGAAGTGCAACTATGGGGAGGGCAATCCTGGTCACCCCATCCCAAAACCACAGCCCTCTGTTTCTGTCCCTGGGGGTGCTGAGGTGATGCTTCCTGTCATATACTACTGAAGACTAAAACACTCGTCAAATAAAGGTTCCCCTGTAACATCCACCTCACTGCAGCATTTACCCCATCATGCTGGTATGGATAGGTTGGTGAGCTCTCAGACCAGGAAGGAGGCTCTCTGTCTCCCTCTGTCCAGCTTTTGGCAGCCCCTGTTGTTTCTAGGTTTTCAATCAATTTTGAATCCTAGTTTCTCCTAAAATCTGCACTGACTAAGGTCACCTCATCCTTTTAAAGCCCACGTTTTTCTGTGCTACCCGATTGCTTTCTTAAGCAAAACTTGTTTTGAGGAGCTACCATGCCCCAGAAAATTCTTCCTGTGTTATCACCTACCCAAAAGTAGTACAAAACACATTATGAAGTCTCTTCTCTAGTAATTTTTTATGTTTGATGTCAGTGAAGATTAAACTAATAGTGTCAAGCAGCGTAAGGAAGAGGAAGATTAAACAAAATCTATCCCCTGCAAAAACAGAGCAATCAATATAACATTATCTTGCAGCAGTGGCTTTCAAGTTGCTTTGATTTGTGGATCCCTAGAAAATATCTCATAAAGGCTCAGCACCCTCCCAGAAAATTCCCAAGCCCCAACTACTGGAAAGTGTTAGTGAAATTGCTATTCCCACACTCCTTACAGTAAGTCCATGTTCTCTCAGGAACCTGCAGACCTCAGGTTGATAAATACCAACCTTCAGGATACCAGTTCAAATGTAACTAAGACTGAGTAAATAGGGACCTTACTATCATTATTGTAATACTTTCAGATCTGTCTTATCTGGAAAATCCATTTTGCCACCTCTGGGAAGCTCACACTGGAGCTTTATTGCTCTGATCCCACCTTACAAGCCTACCTGCTGCAGTAAAAAATTATCAAGTTCCTCTGTTCACCACATAAGGGAAACGCAACAGATTGTAGACAGCTAGAAAATTTCTGGACATATGTTTTGCTCTTGCAGAAAAAAGGGATTTTTGTTTTAAAGGTACCTCCCCCCCATAACCATAAAAAGAAAGTTTTGATTAAACTCAAACCAAACCTATTATTCTACTGTTTCATATTTCTGCTTCTACTTTGTGTTCTTTCTCTCATTTTGCATCTCTGACTTCACTTAAACATTTTTTCCTGGAGAGAGGAGTGTCACCTGTTTTTAACTGTCCTAGTACAAGAAAAATAGGGAAATAGAAGTAAAGAGGGTGTTGTATTTAAGGTACAAAATGTTTCATTTCTATAGCCCATATGCTGATGCTGTCAATGTGACATGAGACATTGAAAAATTCAAGGTGAAAAGCTTAACTTCAAAACTTCTTCAGAATTTCCTATTCATGAAAAACAGGAAATATAGCAGCACCTATGCTTGAATCTAGGGCAGACAACATTCAGAAATATTGCAAAAAAATGTCAAAACAGAAAAGCTGTGTTTTTTCCAAGTTGTCCTACAGATCTTTTAAGATGCTGCTCCACGAAATAATGAGTGGTTCATTCACCACCTCATCAGCTTAGGAAATATATGCAACACTAATTCATTTGTTTCCAGTTAATTTCTCTTTCATTTCCTCCTCCTGTCATAGCAAGCCTCTGCAGGCCATGGTTTGGAGCAGTGCTTCCCAGGCTGTGCCACACACACCATCCCTGGTACCCAAACCCCACCACGGTACCTAGCCCAGCTAGGAGGCACAGCCACTTCCTTTGCTTCCTTTGCTTTATTCTTCTGGGCAAAAACATATTTGTGACCCACAGGTTTGAAGAGGGCAGGCACTGGCAATCAGTCCTGTTATGCTTTATTTCTGACTTCTGTCATCGGCATGCTGTTCAGTCGTAGTCAAACAAATGAACTTCTCTACATCTTAGTTACCCTTTCTGTAAAATGAAGGTAATAATATTTATCCAGCTGGGATGCTGCAAGGAGTAATTAATGTGTACAAATCACTTTGAATTCCTCTAACGAAGTGCAAATTGTATTAGTCCCTGCAGAAACTGGTAATAGGTTTGTATCTTCCTTCACTGAAAGTCTGACCTCAATCCCTTGGGGTAATCTTGAGGAAAAACTCTTTCTACTATTTGTATTACAGCAGCTCATAGGGACTTCTTCAAGGCCAGAATCCCCATTGTGCTCAGGCCTGTATGTTTGTACAGTAACATACAGCCCATGCTCTAGAGACCTTATATTTAAACTGCAGAAAGGTAGGAGAAAGGAAGCACCTACTCTATTTCAAAGGTAAACAACCAAGGCACAGAGAGGAAGCATCTTGCCGACAGTAAGTCTGTGAACCAATATAAGACTTTTCAGAAGAACATCACCTCAGAGTGACTCCCTGACTCAAGCTGAATTCTCATCTCTCTTGGCTGGAAGTCATTCTTTCCCATTTTGGTGAGTGACAGACCAGCCAGATTGCTATCAATGGAACTTGTTTCTTATAGGATGCCCAGAGAGGGCAGTGCTAAGGCAAGTCAAGGTCTGCAGAGGGAGGACATAAAATGGCTTTGAGTATGGTGGGTGACCACTGGCTTTGTTCTTCATCAGATGCACTTTTGGAGACCTGGATGCACTCTGTGTTCTGATTTCTTAACACTTTCCTATTTCTGCTATGGGAAGAGAGAGAGTAAGGGAGTCCAAGATGGACTTGTTAAGTTGGTTTTGTAAATCTTAATGCATAAATATATGATGAAACATGGATGTATCTCCAACAGGTCTTCTAGCATTTGTCACATTCCTTTTTTGGCGGATGTAACTGTTAATTTCTTGTTACTGCATCCATACCTTGGATACAACAGTAAGTTGTTTCACCACCAGTATATTGGGATTTTTCACTTTTGGACTGATGATATCGTCCAAAGCTTGATTCCATTTTCTATCTGACATTAGGAACCAGTTTGAATTGTTCCTTTCCTGAAGGAAAAATAGAGCAGAAAAAGGTGTGTCGCAGTATTCCCTGCTGGAGCCAATGATGGGCTGATGATCCCATTCACATTCTGTGTTAAACTATAAGATACTGCTCTGTTAAAACCTGTGAGTTTCACAGGGACTGACAGGGACTGCTGGTGCTTCATGGAGAAGACCAGATCCAATGATTAGCCACCTGGCCTGCTAATCATCAGATACATTGCTATTAAGGACCCTTTTAATGTCAGTGCCCAGATGGGTCAACAGACTTTTTGAGTGAAGATACCAACATTTTCACTTCCTTTTCTTTCCCAAAGGACCTCAGACACTTGTTGTATAGAGGTCTGACCAGCAAGGGGAGCCACTAATCACCAGAGGCACCTCCCACTGCTTTCAGCACCTAGGGGGCAATCTAAGGAGGTATAACCTGAGTGCTTTCACTGCCTATGGAATGAGGTGAAGGATAAAAGTTGGCATGATCAGAGAACTGGGTAGAGAAAAAAAGGGCTAAAGCCAGGTGGTGTAAATCATTGCCTCTCCATGGATTTTACAGGACCATGTTGATGTACACCAGAAGAAGACCTCAGCCTGTAACATCATTAAGCCATGGGGTCCTTCAGTGGTCAAGGAATCATGTGTTGGAGAGAAACTACTAAGAGAGATGGCGACTTGGGAGATCCTTCCCGAGCAGCCAGCAGAAGCTGAGCAGGACTTCTCTTCCTTCCCTTCCTTTGCCTGCCCGCTGGCTGCCTGTGCTGCATGCCTCTCAGAGCCACGGTCCTGCACACTGGCCAAAACCTGGCCAGAGCCAGTGGAGCTGTTTATAGGTGGTATCCAAAGATGCCTTTTTGAATATAGAATGTGTAAGGATGGGAGGATGAGGGGAGGGGGATGGGGAGCGAGGAGAGGTACAGACACAGCACTCCTTGGCAGTGATTTATAGACTGGGTCAGGCACAAATTGACTCGTATGCAAGAAATGTAAATGGAATCGAGACTTTTGATGGAGAAGCTCATTTTCAGACTTAAACGCTTTAGATTAAACACACTCACACACAAATGCTGGCGGGGAGGGTGTTTTATATAATTTACATTACAAATCAATTCATTATCCACAGAGGCAGGTTGCACTGATTTTCAAGGATCGGAGATTTGATGAAGAGGATTCATTTCAAGAAATAAACCTTTTAAATTAACCGCAAGATGAGGGAAATTTCTTTATTTAAAAAATGCACCAGCCCCTTCTTTGTTTCTTTTATTATTATTAATATTATTTTCCATCCAGCTCTGGGTCATTAAGGAGGGTCCAGAAGTCACAGATTGCCTTTCTGAGGGAGGAGAGCTGAGAACTTCGACTGTCACACATTTTGTCTGGCTCCAAACCCCTCATTTATTGCAACACAATTTGTTACCTGTGGTTGGCTCTGCACACCATTGTGTGTCGTGCGCCAGGACTGATTTAGCAGGGAATGTCCTCTCCACCTTGAACTTGAGAGGGGGAAAATCTCTTGAGCAAGGAGATAAAAGGCTCATGAATGACACAACCAGCTGCCTCAGAAAGGAAATGCCCTTTGAGCTCTGGGCAAAGTCTTCTCAAGCTTTGACAGGGTGTGGAGTTCAGGAAACCCTAGTTATAACAAAGGCAGGTGGTTCTGTGAGGGCATTTTAAGATGCAGGAGTAAAGAAATTGAACAAAAGGAAACCCTAGAACCAACATGAGTCCTGCCTGCCCTAGAGATGTGCAGATACAATGGATAATAGGCAGGGCTGGAGGCAAAGCAGGAGGAATGAAGATGACTGAAGGACGAGTGCCATGTTACCCTGGTCTTCCTTAGTATCTTTGAGGAAGACTCATTCTTGCTTCCTAAACCACTTGGGTACAGTTTGTTTCCCTCTAGTCATTCCTGGCCACAGCTTCCTCATAACTCCCAACAACAGCTCCTGCAACCTAGCTGCAAATGTAGCCTCCCAGTTCCCCAGTGTCCCTCCTGGCTACAGCACAGGGGAGACAAAACAATAAACAAGAGTGCTGGAGCAGGCACCTTCTGTGTCAATGAGAAAACTTAAAAAAACCCCAAACACCTTTTTTTTTAAAAAAAAAAATTTCATATCAGATCCCAAATGATTGTGCTTCTTTACTACGTGAACAAAAGCCAATCTTCTAGAAACTGAACTGTTCACCTAACCGTAGGCAACCACCTCAGTTGTGTAGATGAAGCTTGGCCAGAGGCTCTTCACAGGTGATGGCTGGGAATAGACAGCTTTTGGGTCCTGGAGCCATCGCCATCCTTCAGGGTCCCAACAAGCCTTCCTGATCCAAACCCCAATGCAGGGTCTTCTTGAAGCCATCCTACTCAGGAGAGGATCATGGCCACTGGTGAGGCTGCATGGCGAGTGCACCCCTGTCCTAAGACAAGAAGGGCAATGCCTGCCCCACCTGAGAGTCCCAGTGCAAGGCAGGCAAAAATTACCTAAGCTAGAGAGGAGCCAAGACACCAGGGTTAGCAATCCTGATCTCACGGGGGAAAAAAATGCTATGGGGTCTTTAATGACCACAAATGGCTAAGAACTTTGTTTTATATCTCTTCTGAAAAGCAATCACACACATTTTAACAGGGGAGCTTTTATTCTCATGTGGATGGGGTAGCCAGCACAGTGTCCTCTCCCAAGCATATCTGGAGCTGGTCAGTCCAAGAGCCCAGAGCAACAATATGGAACATGTTTGACCTTCACAACTTTCCTTTACAGACCAGCAAGCTAAAACCCTGAAGGAATTTTCTTGAGTTTGTCCAAAGCAACGTTCACCACCTCATTCAATATTTGCCTGCAAAAAAAATGCCAATTATTGAGAGACAGTCCTGGCTGGGCATCAATAGGCAGCCAGGTGTGAGAAGTTGAAGAGAAATACATCTCATTAATGTGGAATTGTTTTTAGGTTAATAATCTTGCGTTAATTTTCCTTTAAAATATTGTCTTTGACCGTTAAACGCTCACACTGTTATAAAAAGAATGTAATAAATGATCTTGAAGCAAATTCTCCTGCCAAATGTCATAATTTATTTGCATAATTAGCTCTTAATTTTAATTCAATATGCAAATCCACGCTTCCTTTAAATTGCAGCAGCCTGTTTCCCGGCCCTGGCTGCCATGAATTTATTGTGAGGCGGCTGTTTGAAAAGGCAGCTTCACTGCCTTCTGGGGATGGCTGCCTGGGGGAGGGGGTGCCCAGCGCCAATTCCAGTCACTTTTTGTTTGGGTTTTGTTTTGGTTCGCTTCTTATTAAGTTGGACCCCAGCCTGCTTCAATCCCTGAGCGTCCTTCTCTTTCCCCCAATAAGTCCTGTTTCTCTTTGTCTTCATTTTGCCTTCTCTCTCTCTTTTCTTTTCCTCTTTGGAGAAAACAATGTTGATCCTCCATGTTCCCTGCCCCTTACTCCCCCATGAAAGGCTCTGGCTCAAGTCAACCTGGCAACTGCTCTGCTCTCCTCCCCCTTTCAGCTCCCTTTCACCAGCCCTTCCTTGCTGTGCAACAGACCGCTCCTTGCTCAATGCCTTTTCACAGTGCCCTCTCCTCCTCCTGAGTTTTCATCTCCCAGTCCCTGTCCATGTCCAGAGCCCCTCCAGGTCACCTGAATCCCATTTCACCTCCCTAAGTCTGCGACTATGGTGCACTGCACTGTGCTCCATGCTGAGCCACCCCAAACCACTGGGCTCATGGCAAGGGAGACTGCAATGGGCAGGAGAGCCCTAGGCAGGACCCCGCTGCTGGGGAACAAATGTGGCTGTTCACTTAAATGGTAATCCACCAGCTGCAGAGCCAGAGCAGGAGTGCTCCCCTCCTTTATTTCCTCCTCATCACCAGCATCCCTCTGTGTAGAGGAGGGTTGAACCTCTGCATCAGACTTGAGGTTGGGAGACCAGAAAGCCCAGGCATCAGCCCCAGCCCAGACATGGGGTACAGCCCTTGCCCAGTGCCCTGGAATGCACGGCCAGCTGGCACCAGGCACTACTCCTCTGCTAAAAGGAAAATACCCAAATAAAATATCTCACAGGTTTCATCTGCTTCCCATTCCAAAACTGAAATAGGATTTCAGCTACCACAAAGTCCCTGCAGGTAGAAAACTGTGGGCAGGTGGCTTTGACAGGAGGGCAGAGAGGTATCCAAGGGGCAAGTACTGCTCTCCTCTCTCCTCCTCCCCAGTCGACACAAGTGGTATAACTGTACTTGGGGCTGTGACAAGCCTGGACTCTTATCCTGACAGAGGCTTTACTCCTGCTCTACCCTACCTCACTCAGGTAGATGTGGGGCCATGGAAGCCAGTTCTCTGGAGTTTTTAAAGCACCTTTCATCTTTGATGAAGGCCAATGACTGAGGGTGAGTGCTGCATGCTTTAATCCTTTTTGGCTTCGCATCCCAGGGTTTGTCTCTGTGACACAGGGAGCAAGGACAACACTAAGAGACTCCTGCCCTTACATTTCACTGCACTGGGAGAGGAGTGGGAGAGGTGGGTGATAAAGTAACATGAGCCAAAGGTTTCACACACAGGTTAGGGAATTAAGCAAAAGGGACAAATTAGCCTAGACAATAGGAGGTCTTTTTCACTGGAGGAGGACTTGGGGGAGAGTGAGATAATTAAATGTTGCTTCATCAAAGCGAAGACAGTTTGCAAGCTGCTCTCTTTTGTAACTCTATCTTGTTCACCTTCCAGGATGGACCATGAGGGCTGGCAGTGATCCCCTGTGCTGATATTGGGTGCCCTCCCTCACCTGGGAGAACAATAAGGGAATGGGGGTATCTTGGTAGAGGGAGAGAGTGGCGAGGCAGAGGGTTTGGGCTGGGGGCTGTAGGAAGGGGAGGGTGTTGGTATCTCATTACAGGCCTTAGATCTCTGGAGGGGAACAGAAAAGCCAAAAAAAACCCCCAAAAACAACAAACCACAGGCTTTTGTCAGCAATGCAGTCTGGGAAGTAAGGAAGAAAGGAAGAAGACAGGAAGAGCTCAAATTTGGTCTTTCGATAATTAAAGCTTGCAAAAGTATAGAAGGGTTAAAAAAAAAAAGGCTTTCCCTCCTCCCACCTGCTCCCAAAAACAGGGCTGCTGTGGATTCCCTGGGAACAAAAGGATGGAGTGAGAATGGGCTTTTGCTTATCCCACAGTGGCTGGGAGGGAGCAGCAGGATAAACGTGTGGACCTGCAGATGGGAGCCTCTTGTCAAAGAGGCAGGAAAACAGGGGGAAAACGTGTCTTTCTGTTTTACTGTTCATCAGAGTAGGACTCTGACTTCCTAATCTAAGGAAAATTTTGCAACTGAAGACAAAATCATTTCTATTCCAAAACTGAGAGGAAAGAAGTGAAAACTCTGTGTTTTCTACTAAGGAAAATAAAGGGGAGGGATATCCAGCCACTGGGCAACCGTCAGACCCTTCCTACCATGGTTTGGCTAATCAGAGCCTCTTAAAAACACACATGTAAAACCAGCCTAACTTGGGACTTGATTTTGCATGACAGTGGGAAAGGAGAGGGTACGTTGCAATTGCTCTGTAGGGGCAGGCAAAAGGGAGCAGTGCATGATGAAGAGAAGACTTATCATTGTCTTTGGCCAAGGCTACTTCTTTCTCCTGCATCCCCCTGCTGCATGTCTTGGGATCTCATGTATGTCTCTGCATTTAGTGATGCTACTGAAAAGCAATCAAAACAAACTCGTAACAAGACTCTTAGGCAAGAATCCCCTTTCTCAGCTCTTTATGTGTCCAAGGATTTGTCCATTTTTTTCTCAATGTACTGCCTCTATCACTTCCTACAGCTTCAGACCTCAAATGCTGCTTTTCCTGAAATGGTGTCTGCTTTTCCAGCTGAGGATGATGCTGCTAAAGCTTGGTCTGGCAACAAGCACAAGGAAGATTTTACTTCCAGATTTTCCCATGTCATTGAGCAATGCCCATTGATCACTCTCCTGTACCTCAGTTTATTTACCTAATAACTTTGGATAATACCCTCTCTGGGTCTAAGAAGTCTCATGTAGGAACTTGATGGAAGCTACCAGCTCCTTGCTGACAGGCACTAACAATGTTCACAGCACTCTTGTCAGCTGTGTGGTTTGCCAGATGGGACAGAACGGATGCTGCTGTCTGTGTATGCCACCACATCTCTATGATTTTTCCCTCCCTATTTCCAGCCACAGCTCTGTGATCCCAACTTTTGTACTTCAAAGCCCAAAGGACCATAACCTTCACACTCTGTGCTGCATGTTGCGGACAGGGCACATAGTGAAATACATGTGGTAGGGAGCCACCATGATCCAAGTGTGGTGCTGCAGGCAGAAGATTGGCTCTGTGCTCCTGTCTGCTGGAATGGAGGTTTGTTAAGATAAGTAAAAACCTCTTAAGAACTCAAGAAACAGAAAATAAACATGATATAAGGACACAAATTTAAAACAGCTGATGTCATGACTCCTGGAGGCTGGTTGTGCAATTCCAGTATCATCAGTTTTTACAGTGCTGCTGTGGAGTCACACCACCTGACTGTTCGACAGGACTAGAGAAACACTGGAGTGTACTTTCTGCCCTGTCACAGCTCTGCTGGGTGATTTCGATCTCATCATGTCTCCAAGGGCTTCCTTTCCTCTGCTTGGCCCACCCAAAACAGAGCTGTTTGTGTGGAGAGTCTCTCTCATTTTCCTGGGACAGGCTACAATGGGATTTGTGTATCGTCTGGGACCTCAAGGCTCTTTGGGAGTGCAGCAAGAGGCAGGTTTCCAAAGGCTGGTGAAGTTGTGTTCTTTGGTTGTGATGCCTGAGTGAACATCCTTTTTTTGCTCTCAAACTGTGTGTCACTCCTAGGCACTAGAGATATTTGCATCCTTTAAAGCTAAAGGAGAAAAAAATACCCCAAATTTTTCTCCCTGTGCTGTCCAATAACAGGCCAGCCTGGTGCAGCTCAGTGGTTCTGTGGCGCTCAGTGCCCTCTGAATCTTCACACTAAGAGGGTTCAGGACATGAGGCCAATCAAACAATTGGATTGCTTTAACACGCCTTAGTGCTTTATAATACCTGCCATTCTCCATGGTTGAGTCTTTTTCTGATGCTTGCCATATTCGAGGGTTATACTGCTATGCTTTCCGTGGTCTATGCTGCCCTTCTGCTAAATGCTGCCTCCTGTCTTGCTCAGTTAATGGTTAAAGTGATTGCCATATCCAGCCAAGGCCTGCCTTTTGGCTACCTCCCTGGCAGGCTTGGTAGCAGGGAGCTGACAAGCTTCCCCTCAGTGCCCGAGCTCCCCAGGAGCGTTTCACGCAACGCCTGTGGAAGTCTACAAAGTGTCAGCCTCAGCGTAGTTTTTAACCTGGAGTGATAGCTTTACTGATTTGCCACTTTACTACTCTTGTTAATGAATTTTTAATCTTCTTAATGACATTAAACACGGAAAGTAATTAAGGAAAACAAGTTTGAAACTGCTGACTTAAACCCTTTATTCAGAACTATTTAATGTAGAATTAATTTGATTTTGCCCATTATTCAAATGAACACATTACCTTCCTGTGCATTGGCCTCTTTTCCTTTTTTTTTGTGTGTGTGTGTGTATGTGTGTTTAGTTTTATTAAATATATTACGTAATGCTTTGTCCTTTTTGCTTGGAGGTAACCAGAAAGTTCATCTCTCCCAATGAAAGAAAGGCTCAGACTTTGGCATCTCTCGTGTGTCTTGTAAAGTCTCCCTGCATCAGGAGTTCAGCTATGACTGGGAATGCCTGAAATACCAGGTTGCTACCACCTGCTTGATTAGGAAAGAAAGGAGCTTTGCTTCTCAGTAAGAGCTGCTGGACTGCATCCTTAGCACAGGATGTCATGTGTAATGCAGGGAGCAAGGCCGTGGGGATTTATATCAGGGAGACAGGCCTCTGCAGATCAGGGGCTGATATAAACACCCGGGAAAAGGTAGATGCTCAGCTTTGTCCTACAGTGGAAGAGAGGGGTTCTTGAAACTTGTACAAGCCATTCATACAACCACCTTTCTTAGAGACAACAATCTCTCAGTGTGAAAAGGGAACTCTTAGTGTGATTCTTGGGGTGTCCTCCATGGGTTTAAGAGCTGGACTCAATGATCTTATTGGGTCCCTTGCAGATCAGACAATACTATGATACTATTATTGTCTCTGACCTACATGTACCTTCATTTAGCAGACTTTCACCCGATATTGCCCAACTCAGCTGGCTTTTGTGTAGCTACAAACACTGCCACCTCTTTGAGCTTGAGCATCCAGCCTTGCGGTCCTGTTTCCACCCAGATGACAATTCAGTGTTATGAATCAGCTGCATTCCTGCTGTGATTTTGATAATTTACTGCTCCCTCAAATGCTGGGAAACAATCAACAGTCAGTAAGTTCTCAGCTGTCTGATGCTACCATGTCTGCCCCACCAGAAGCTTCTGTGCTTTGGAAGCACTGCTTGCACTCTGTTTTGTTACCACAACCCTTTCTCTTTTGTCTGAATTTGCTACCTAGTGCCCTGTATTTAGAAGCAGTGGAATGCCTACAAGTCCTCTGGATTCATCTCCCTATCAGCTCAAAGTCCAGCTCTGCCCTAGGCCGATGCTGTAGTGGTTTGACAGCAGGATCAGACTAGTTTCTACTGCCAATTGAGGCTGAAAAGGGCAACTGGTCCTCCTATCCAGAGTTCTCTCACCATCTTCGCTATCAAAAATCCCCTTCTGGAATTCCAATGCATTGTATAAATAAGCCTTTTTCTCTGCAGCCACCTGCCTGGCAGAGTAGGTAATGTCAGTGAAGACACACAGGCTTGTCTGCTTCTGAAACAATAAGAGCTGTCCAACTAATTGTGTGCACATGAAGGATTGCAATTTGGGGCCGTCATCCAGCAGACGTGGTGAGAGTCTCAGCTACAAGAAGTGCAACAAAAGCACACCTCAGAATCCTTCTCTCAGGCCTGAATTTGTACAGAGGAAAATGTCAAAGTTCTGTTCGTAACAATTTGTGTACATTTTCCTAAGCAGAAGATGAATTTACTGAGCATTGCAGGGCTAAAAAAATACTCATTAAAGCTGCAGAGAGGTCTTATATGACACAGTGACTACAACAGCCGAAGCCCCAAAACCAAAGCTCAGTATTTGCCTGCTGGAGCAACAGCTTTCTTTTTGCAGATCAGTGGTGAGCAGCCAGCCCTGTCCTCTGCGAGGTTTCCTTCTCTTTGCAAAGACACTGATTCAGTGTCCACTGTAAGTAATGAGATCCTTTCCTTTGGCTCCAGTACATAACAGGATCATTCCTCAAGCTGGAATATTAAACATGATAGTAGATTGTTATTAAAACCCTCTTTACTTGTGTTTTTTCTTCAACAGCCAAACCTGGAGGAAAGAGAAAGAGCAAATGATTTCCCTACATGCTGGCTGCAAGACACTTTGAGACTGCCAAGCTGACTCTAACAGGACATTTTCCCATCAGAATAAGCAATGCTGTAGAGCACCACATGGGACAAGACCAGTGTTTCAGACTGCAACAGCTCCCACTATGGTACCTGACCTCCTCGTAGTCAAGACCGCTTTTTAATGTGACAACAGATGTCATAATCCCTTTGGGCTTTTTGCAGGCAGCAAACTGAGGCATTGGATAAATGAAATGACATGGAAAAAAATCAGCTGGAGAGCAGAAGAGAGCTCAGGTCCCCAGAGTAGCTGGTGACTGATGTCTCACCTTCAGCCTCTAGTGCTCTTTTACTGACATACCTGACTGACACAGCATGGACTCAGCATGTCTGAACTGGATTCTGAAGTCTCCATGCCCTGCTCAGAACAGGCTTGGGGAACTTGCCAAGGAATGAACACCCAGTTGTCCCCACCCAATGCCTTTATAACTTCAAGCTCTGCATTAATGAGCAAATTATTTTAATGGCATATCTGGTTCTCAGCTGCTAGCCAGCACCTGCCATGCCAGATCATGTGCCAGATCCTTATGTGATGGGTCCCCTCACTATCCCGCCACTTTCATGTCTGCTGTTTGCTGTGTTTCTTCCATATCTGCTATGCTTCACCCTTCCTCTTAAGAGCAGAATGGCACAAACCTGACTACAGACTCACAGCACATTGTCACTGTAATGCAAATGCCTCCCTTATGCTTAGCGGAAGAGCAGTAGAAAAGGACTGCCACAACTACTTTCTCCCACCCTCATTCATCTTTGGGCCACTCAGATTGGCTGCCCTTGAGCAAGCTGGGCCATTCCCACCACCAAAAGGGGTTGTCTGCATTAGCTTATGGCAGGAACTTTTGGTGGAGTCTGCACCAGAGTACAAACCCAGCCATGGGGAAAGGAAGGTGTTGAGAGATGAAGGGAGGCAGTGAAGGAGGGGGTGGAAAGGAGAAGGATGGAGGTGAGAAAGGTGAGGGAAAGCAGCAGATTTCAGGGTGTCTTCACAGCTTTCCTAGTGCTGGGGGAAGCAATCTGCTTGCAGGGCTTCATCCGGTGTTCAATTTCCAATCTGGCTCGTTTGAGAGCATAAACCTCACTCCACTCTGGACACCAATAAAAAAAGGCAGCTATGCAGAGTCTGCACTCTGCTGTGGCAAGCTGCTGACTTTCGTTTCCTTTTACTACTGACTTTGTGTGTTTCTCACTCCTTTCTCCCATTCTGGGGGCTTTATGGACTGAGACACAGCATCCTCCTTCCTAACAGCAGAGGCTGGCTCTGTACCTGGAATTCCAGGAAATTTCCAGGTTTGTCTCTGGACAACAGCTGCAAACATCTCTGCCTGCAGCACCCAGCTCTGTGTCAAATGCCCAATCAACGCTGCCATCCTGAGAGGCCCCATTACATCCTGAGAAACCCCCATTACAGACTGGCATGAGGCTTCTCCATCAGAACCTCTCTTTCTCCTTCCAGAAGGACAGCTATTACCATCCACATTACCTGTCTCAGCTCTAAGAAGGCACCAAGATGGCAGAACATCTTATTCAGCCCTATTCACATGAAGCCTGACTCCCCTACCAGGGTGTGCTGCTCCCCAAAGACACAGACAACCATGTCCCACTGCTCAGTGCCCTGCCCCCTTTTCATGAATCAGCTTCACCCTCCAGCTGTACCTGATCCATAACTTGTCTGACGACTGGACAGCCACCACTGACTTCTCTGAATTGTCACCTTGCCTTAGTCAAGATGCCTGCTGTTCACCTCAGTTACTCACAGATACCTTTGGGGAAGAGGGATTGTGTATGTGTGAAAAAGACTACTATGTCACATGCTGCAGGTTCTACAAACTGGTTAGGCAATTAAAATGTCTCAAGGAGGAGAAGATCAAATGACAAAGAAAAATCAAAAATGAAGCACAATCAGGAACAAACCAGGTACCAGAAAATGGTACCTTATGCACAACTCATCGCAGTTCTTCAGTATGCCAAACTGGCAGACAGAAATCCAAATGTTCCTCAGAAAAGAAGTTTTGGTTCAGAAATGTGGGTTTTCCAAAGAAAAGTATCCATTTTTCCAGTACTTTCCACCATTCTTTGTCTTTTCATTGAAAGTCCAGACCCTTTCTGCCCTAGACAACACTCATTTTCTCAGACGTGTCTATGGAAGAATTGTTTCCCAGACACAGACTTGAACCTTGACTCTCCACTGGTGTGTTATTCCTTTCTTACTCCAAAATCCCTGGTGTTCTTTGCTCTGTCCAGCCTGGCAAGAGGAAGTAAGTTCCAGAAAAAAACCCCAGGATATTGAGAACACCATGATTTGAGTTTACCTTATACCCAACAATTGGCCTTTAGACAGCACCCCACATCCACCCATGTTTATTGCTTTTCCTCTACGAGATGCAGTTCAGCTGCCACAGGCAACTTCAGAGCACAACAGGAGGGAACAAGAGGTTGATTTCTTTCCAATAAAAGTTGCAAATTCTGAACTTATTAACTAGTTTTGCAAATCTTGGCCTCCAGCACCCCTGCTGGCTGCTCCCTCCTCCTCTCAGCAGTACACATGTGGACATACAACTTCTGACACGTGTGTCCTGTATATCATAGTTATCACACATTTCATTATGCCTCTGTGCATGTTTTGTGCATGCTCCAACATGTATGTGTCCGAATCCTCTACCTGTTGAGAACACTTCTGTCTGATTTTGTCATGCTTGTGGCTGCAGTTCAGGACACACACATGGGAAGCCCCATGGTAGGTCTGTGTAGGAAAACACACAGAGTTGTGTTTTTTCTGTGATATCATGTATTAAGGACCAAGTCTGCATATATCTTATAGCTGAATCATGGACAAATTTTATTTAAAATGCAGATTTTTTTGTCCCATTTATACCTCTACAGTATATATATTTTATGAAGCCATAAGCCATACTCTGTAGTATCCACTTCACATATAGCTGGTTTTTGATTTTTTTTATTTTTTATTTATTTTATTTTTGCATGGGTACCAATGATCACATGAACAGTAGAAGAGGAGGAAAGATCATACTGGGAAACCAAACATCTTGGTATTTGTGTTTGTGTTTCTTCTTCACGGGTCTTTTTTTGCCTCAAGGAGCCACTTATGGGGCTGAAATACTGCAAGATCTGGCCTTCTTGTAGTATTCCTACCAGCCAGGAAGTGAAACATCCTGAGCAGAACAGATCTTACATTATTTCAGCTCCACAGAGTGCTCCCTGAGGCATCAGTGAGAAACATAAGCACAGCTACAAAGGCACAGAAAATGCTTGCAACACAGATGCAAGTGTTGAACTCCAAGAGTTCCTTCCTCAGAGGAAAAAGTAGCCAGATGCTATGTCCACCCAGGCTAAGACATACTGCAAAGCCTGGGGTGGGCGTCCTGCAAAAGATGTCTGCTTCAAATCTGGTGACAGTGAGCTGAGCCCAATCCAAACTGCAGGAAGAGGACTACAAGAGTGTTTGCAAGTTCGTGGTCCATGACTGGAAGCACTCATGCTCCCAGAGTGAACAGGACACAGCAGAGCTAGGGACAAGCTCTGTCTGAGAGCTGCTCTTCCAGTATCACCTGCAGGAGGGAACCACAGTTTGGACTGGAGCCATTGCATACACAGCAGAAACTGGCTTAGTTTGGCTGTCTGTGCCACCCAAAGGGTTGAGGGTTTCAGGGTGGCTGGTGCACACCTTATTTAGAAGGTGCCTATCTCTGGTACCATATAACAGATTACTGCACTCCCAGCCTGAATCCAGACCACAGTGAAACAGATGGTGTTTCTAGACTGGCTGTAATGCTCCTCAGTGCTGGGTTACTCATGGCTGGGTGATGGAACTCATACTTTTTGCAAGCCAAGGATAAATTAATTTTTTCTCTGTTATGTGTCCAAAACAATTCAGTAAGAACTTTTCAAATACCTTAAAGATAGACATTAGCAGAGCAACACTAGCAACAAATCAATAATACAGACACAAACCCCAATAATGTATTCATTTTAGTCAGCAAAGCCTATTCTGCTGGAGAATGAGGGGTGCAGCCTCTTCCCTCCTTCCATCAGTACCATTGGTTGCGGTTTTCCAGATAATGTGATTGAGGCAATACACTTGCACTGCAGTCCACTTCACTGCATAGGTGACTATGGACATCGATGTAGAAAAAAACCCCCAGAGTCCAACCCTATTTTACTGAAGATGGTTGAGAACTTCGGCTTTTCTACAATAACCAAAACCTTTTTGAAAGAGATTATATTTTCCAAGTAACATTGTCTGTCTTGCCATAATGTTGGAGAAAATTTTTCATTGCCCACTAGCATTGGTGATCTCTAGAAATGGATAGAAAACAGAAATTCCATCCTACAGGAAAGTCTGTTATTTCTACATTTATTTTCATCTGAAGCAAAATAAAACTGGGGTGGACAGAATGGGGTAGAACAGAATGCTAATTTTGAAACAAATTCAACGCAGAAGCATGAAAATAATGTTAAAGTTTATGTTTCAATAGCAGTGAAAACACAAAATGGCTTATAAATATAATGAGAAAGGCAAAAACAACCCATTGCATTTTGGGTCAGTTCATACCTCTGCCAAAAATTCCAGTCAACATTTAATATTTCCAGAAAATGGTTCAATTTGGAGGATCCTGCATTTTCCAATGGAAAACTGGCCTATCAAAATTTCTTTTTTTGATCAGCTCTCTTGATTATAATATGCTACTAAAGAGGAATGTTTTCTGCAGTAACCATTTTTTTCTAGCTGCAGGCATGTAATTTACACTTATATTTCAGCTGGCTAATACCGTATTAAGCATCCTCTCAGAACTGGACTTTCATTATCACAGATTACATAACAGCAAAAAAAGCAGCTATAATGGCCAGAAAACCTGGAGCCTGTGACAGAGGAACCCAGGATGCTGTGCCCTGCAGGAGACCTGTCCCATGCAGTGGGGCAGCCTGAGGATCCCAGCCTATGCCTCCCTCAATGCTGCAGCCCATGGGGGAGCAGCCTGCACCCTGATAGCTACACATTGGGCTAAACTCAGAGCAGAAACCACTTTTTCTTGTGTTTGAATTAGCTAGAGTCAAATAGAAAAGCCATTAAGCTCTGGGCTCTCTGGTCCTTCTCATTTTCACAAATTAATTTCTCTTTCCTTTTTCTTGCTCTTTCTTTCTCTCTTCCTTCTGCAAACTCTCTCCTTCTTTCTTTCTTTCCCATGATCTTCTCATTTCTTTCCATTTAGAATCTCATGGTAGGCACTGCCCTGTCTTCAAGGCGTGTTTGCAGTATATTGTGGTAGCTGCTTTTGCATCCTCCCCACCAGTCAGCCCTGCACCATGAGTGGACTCATTCTTTCCAAGACCTGGCTTTGGAAACACCAAGTTCCCCCTTTCAGTGGCTCTAGGCTTCAGCAGTTCAGCAGGAACGTCATTCTAAGCCCGCCCTTCAAGTGACACTGCAAGCACCCCAGACAGGAACTCTTCCCTCCCAGCCACCCTATTCACATACAATTTCATCAGAAATGAAAAAGATAAGTTAATCTGTTTGGGCTGAAAATGAAGGAAACAATGGGGGTAAAAAATATAGTGAGAGAAATGATATTTCTCTCCTCCAGCAAAGGGACATGTTGGGGGTGGGAAGGAGTGTGGGGGTTGGGTAGAGGGAAGGAAGGTTGCTTTATTTTATTGATTTAAAAAAAAACCCCACACACATATCCCAGAGGCGCCAAAAAGCACAGGGCAATGATTAATGTCCCCTCAGAAAAAGAAATTATATAGAATAAATTAAACTACTGTGGCAGCAAATTGAAAAATAAGGATGTAAATGAGGTTTGAATACTTAATATCTGAGAAGGGAAAGCGAGTCCTGGGCACAGAAAGAGTGGTGAGAAATTGCCAGCGACCCAAGGGGAGCTGCTTGCTTCTCCTGGCCCAGGAGCCCCTCCACTCCAGGCAGGAGGCCAGCAGCAAGGAGCTGGTGTTGGGAGTGGAGTAGGGTTGGCTCACACATGGAGATGGAGACAGCCATGCTCAAGCCTGCGGTTGGTCTCCAGGCAGAGCCTTGTACAGTGATTTTTACTCCATGCAAAGACCAAAATTGGGCCCAGAGACTTCAGGTGGTCTCAGAAGCAACATTTCATGGCACACGCTATCCAAGGGAAAGCTGGAGAGCTGCAGGGGTTTGCCCACTTTTCCTGCATGGTGTGCAGCCTTTGCCCTGAGAAAGTGTGGACTGAGCTCTTTAGCATCAGTGTCATCTCATGTTATGCTGGCAGGGCTGTACACCCCACTGGGTATTGTGGGCAGAGATTGTTGCTACCCAGTGTATGTGTTTGGTAGGTACTGGATGCTTGCATGAGCAGCAGCATGGTTAAAAAATAGAGCACACAGAGCTCCTGCTCTAATAAGCTAGTCCAGCCCTATCAGGCAAGGTCAGTGTGTGTCAGGAGTAAAGGAAGGGAAACCATACAATACAGGGAAGGGAAAGCAGTGGTGAAGACACTTTCTACGTGCTGGACTCATTTGTATGGAAAAAAATCCTGGCCACAGTCTCTTTTCCCAGGGCTTCCCTAGCTCAGCTCAGCTAGGCTGTGAGAGTGACCATGTTCAGATTTGGATGCAGGATGTCATTTGCCATGCAAAACTGCAACAGCTCTATTAAATCTGCTAGCTGTCAGCTTGTGCTTCACATGCCATGTGGTGTGTTCCCCATGGATGACAGGTTAGCAGGTCTATAGAAATAAAACTTTGGCTTCCACCTCTGGCACTCATTTCTTGCATCAACATTGTCCTTTTTCTTGCCCCATCCTTAGCAGTGGGACAATATGGTGGAGTGAGATCTGGAAAGCACAGAGACTTACCTCAGTTATCAGGGCTGTGAAGCTGGCCGTAGGTGCTGGAAGTGAGGAAGGATCCTATGGAAAACCTGTCCTCCTGCTGCATGCTGCCATGTGCAGCTAGTCCTTGGGCTTCTTTTCCATACTATGGGTGTGTAAAAGATCCTGACTGGGGATAACAACTTGTTTGTTAAACACAAAGCACAAAAAGCTTTCCTTGCAGCTTGTTTCTAAGAGCTTGATGTGCAGCAAAGGTCCACGGAAAAGGCTGCTGATATCAGAGACAGCAAAGATATAGTGGGGGTCTGGCATCCTCTCAGTAGGGTCCCACTGCAAGCCACAGCGTGTATTTTTGTTCTGTCACCAACGAGACAAGTGATGGATCTGGAGAGAGAAAACCCAGTTGTTCACAAAGATGGGAGGAAAGAAAACTGCCACTCTGGTTCCTGCTGTACTGGGTACAGGAGGATGGCTCAGGCTGGGAGCTGATGGTGCTGGAGCCTTGCAGAGCCAGGGGCAGCTCTTGCTCCCAGGGTCTCACTGCTGGCTTGGGGTCAAGTGCAGACCGGGCTGCAGGGAATATTTGTCAAACAGCAGAGAAGCAGAATGAGGAGGGGGGATAGTACACAGGTACTCTGTCTAAATGGGGTGTCTGAGTTTGAGCCGAGGGCCAGTAACAGAGAAGAGCACCTTCCCCTGCTGTTTTGGCTTAACCTCAGGCACAGCCATTAATCTGACCCAAAGGGAAATTAATATTTCCCAAATTGCCAGAGAGCTGATTGCTCTGGCTTATTTTCTTTCCATCTGGCTGTGGTGGTGGAGAGTTTCAGCTTGCTGCTTAGCTGGCTCTTTCTTTTTTATCTCTTGTCTCTCCACCTCCCATTCAGCCCTTTCTATCTCTGCATCACCTCTCTGTTTCCCTCTGCCAGTGCAGGTAAATGTATGTGTGTGCATGTGTGTGTGCGTGTGTGTGTGCCTGCGTGTGTCCCTATCTCTTCCGTTCTGTCTTTTTTGTTCATATATATTTAGTATTTATTTACAAGCTTGATTTTTTTCCCTCTGAGTGAAGCCAGGCATGCACAGAAATCCTTAAGATGCTATAAAGCCGCTGAGGTATAAAATGGAAAGTGCTTAGCCTGCCTGTACAGAAATATCTCACTGCGCCGCACTGGAAGCCACCGAAGCTGGGCACTGTAAATCTCATAGAGTTTAGCTTGTTTGTTTACACCATGACGAGGATCTAAAGAGAAAAAGAGAGAGAGGGAGAGGGAGAAGCTCTTGCTTCCTCTGTCAGGCCATGGCACACATCCCCTCTCCAAACCATTTATTGGACCTCATGAGCAAGATGTCAGGTCAGCAGCACCTTACCAGCCCATCTGACGACAGCTCGATGGTGGGGTAGGGGAAAGGGGGCCTCTTTGATGCTGTCCTTTCCAGAATACAGGGCAAGGCATCTTGTGCATTTCTCAAGGACAGCCTGACAGAAATCTCTCACTGCTAGGACACAGTGGACTTTCTTACTTCTTACTTGTTGGTCACACTGGCTCTCATTTTGACTGTTCAGACTTGGCCTAAATGGCCTTCTGAGACCACCCTGAACAGCCACCAAAGGTGCTCCTAAAGACTTAGAAATGGCCCGTGTTAGAAGCAATAGGCCAAATCAAACCTGTACTTAGGGGAAATAGGTCCAAATGTGGACTTTTTTGTTAACTCGCATGAACCAGGATTTCTCTTTGAAACCTGTCATGATCCTAAAGCACAGCTCCTCCACCACCCTTCCTATCCAGCCCATCTCTACAACAAGGCCCATGCTAACCTCTGGTGGGGCTTTGGTCCTGTTCCCATTGTCTCCAGGTAGGTCCAGCCATGGCTCTAGAAGGACAATGGCATCTTCACACACACAAGAATAGGCCCTGTCATTTGGTGATGCCTAACAAAGTGACCCACTCCTCTCCCATGTGACTGCCATGGCAGGCACACCGCCAGAGCTAATTCAGATTTGCCTGCTACCCCTTCAGGCCGGAGTTGTACAGAGCCCTGGAGAGCAAACAGCAGGAAATTCCCTGTTTTGCAGCTCCCCACTGGGATCATGGAGGACCAGCAGCCAAATTTCTTCATGTGCCAAACATAGTAGTCTCCATCTGAGCAAAAGTTGAAGCTGCAGTAGCATAGGTGAGATGGGATTTGAGAAAGAAAGGAAAGGCAAAACAGCCTAAATCAGAAATCATAAGTGCTATATATATAGTACAGTAGCAGAAAGACACTGTGGAAAATGTGAGAATCTTCAGTGACAGCATTGTAAAAACATCTCTTTTTTATCACTGGGCTACTAATTTAGTTCTTACATCACATGCAGGGAATTTAGCCTGCAGTGCTCATGTGACCTGACACAAACCACACAGGGAGTTTGCTGTGGATCTGGGAGTTGAACTCAAGTCTCTCTTGTCTTAGACATCAGACCTTTTCCAACATGAAGGTGTAAAAGCTTTAGACACAGAAGAACAAAATATTATGTCAGAGGTTGTCTCAAGTATCCATGGGCAGAGAGAATAGGAAGGAAGCAATCCTACCCTCTCCACAAGTGATTGCATGCAGCTGAGGGTGCCAGAACCCCTAGGCTGCCTCACAGTTTTCTACCAGCTTCAGTGCCACAAGGCATACAGCAGGAAATTCTGGCATTGCTGTCAGTCTGCATGGATGTGCACTGTCCAGATAAACCGTAAAAGAGGAAGCTGGAATTCAGTGTCTACTTGGCACTTTGCATCTCTCTCTATGAACATGCTTTGGAAAGAGAATCCCATCCATCCTCTTCCCCCAAAAAACTGTAAGCATAAAATCTGCAGACAGACAGCCACAGGTAGTTGATGATTCAAGCTCTTCTGTACCCTGTTATTCCTGAAAGCTGCTACATTTCCCAGGCAAGGGGAGGAGAAACTGGAGAAAAGTGTGGAATTCATCACTTGGGGTGACACCCTGCCATTGCAGTTTGCAAAGAAGGTGACTAGTTGACTGTCTTAGGTTGGGCCAGAGCTGCAAGATTCTTTTGCAAATAGAGCCACAGAGAACAGGATCATGTAAAGCAGATTTGTACTGAGACTTTTTGGCAGGAAGGAAGGTAACATTTTTATAGGACCTACAGAAAGGCAATGACTTGCCTATGCGTTTGAACACACCCCCCCTCCTACGGATGCATGCATGTTAGGAAGGACTTTTCATCACTGCTAGAGGAGAAATTGGGTCCTGCCACAAAGATAAAGACTTCACATGCAGTAAGGCTGGAATAGCCTTGAAATCTTTCCTCCCTGATCTTTTGCTGAAATACTTATTTTTTTTTGTTTTTCTCTTCCTTCCCAAATGGCTTCCTGGCTTCTTCTTTAAGGGGGCATGCCAGGGCCCAGATAAGGGGTCTCTACAGTGCTCAGAACAGGCGCCCAGACAGCTGCAGTGAAAGGGATGCTGCAATCCTAAATGCCCTGTGCGCTCTACATATTGTGGAAAAAGCTGTTGCATTCATCAATGTCAAAGGCAGAGTTTGAATAAATTTGAATGCACTCAAGCGTGTTCCCTGCAGTTTTCTATAATATCACTTTCCAGTTTGAATATTTCACTTACTTTTTTTCAAATTTCTTTTTATCCACCAGTTTTTCCTCCTTTTCATCCTCCCCTCCCTTCTTCTCCTTTAACTTACTCCTCTCTCCAGTTTTTTACATTTGCAACACAAGCAACTGGACAAGGAAGCCATGCTGCAAGCTTCCTGTCAACAGTGCCCTGGAAAAGGCAGACACTTCTTACACTGTGCTCATGTATTGGCCAGTCTGAATATCTTCCCACCGCAGAACAACACCAAATGAGACACTGCGGCTAGTGTTTACAAGGCTTCAGTGCAGAATCAACTTGTGAGGGTCTCACAGGTGGTTCTTGGTTGCCTTGGCACACTGGATGAGCTCTGTGGAGCTCTGGTTGTGGAAAGAGGACAATGTAGTCAAACAGTGTTATGAGCCACCAACAGGGTCCCAGCCATTCATATGCCCTGAAGGTTAGAGCTAGCTACTGAGAAGCAGGAGGTCTGCAACTGATCTTCTGCTGGCATTGCATGGCAGTGCCACAAAGTTACTCCACGGCAAACAAGGTGAACTAAATTCATGCTTTCCTTCCTTGTCTCTGCCACTAGATTGGAGTAAGACTATCAGTATCTTTTGTCTCACACACTTCAGTTTGTCCTCTCTGTAGTAGAAATTATACTTAGGAGTGTGTTCAGAGACCACTGACTAATGCAAGCTAAGCAGATCTGATAAAGAGTTAATTATCCTCTCGACCAGCCAAAAAGAAGGGGTGTTATTTGTAACCCTGCTTTTGGGATAAGTTTCTATGCCTTCTGTACAAGTAAGAGGGGACAAGAAAGAGAAATGGCTTGTACCAACAGGACCAGACAGGCACATCCAAGATGTTCAGCCTTTGCCCAGGATCGTGTGTCCTGGGGGCAGATTGGGGTGTGTGTGTTGGAGACCAGGAGGAGAGAAAGGGCTGACGGCACTATAGAATGAATGAATTCTGCTGCTTGTATTGAGAATTCACTGCTCTCCCTTGTAGTGAAAACTCTATGATCTTGTGACTAACCACTTTCCCCTTTCACTGTTTTTGATTTATATCCCATTACTTCGCCTGTTTGTGCCTTGCAGACATGAATTTTTTCCCTGACATCTCCTATGCAGCAGCCACGTCAAAACCTTTGATAAAATAATAGTGGTAAGACGTTTGCATGGCTGTTTTTATGTTTCCAGGGATATAGACATCAATTAAAACTCTTCATACAATCTGATCCGTCGTTATTAAAGGCATTAATACTGGCACGCCCCTCAGATTAGGGGCTGCTCACCGGGCGATGCAGGAAAGCAAGGAACATTGTCCGCATGCGTCCTGTTTCTGCTCAGCTCCCACAGGGACCTTGCTCAGAGGACAACCACTGCCGTCTCCTATGCATCAGCAAAGCATGGCACTGCCCTCCCAACACCTTTCCTACCACCACACAACTTTGAATAATAAATATGAGGTGCTGGAATTGCTTGAATACATGCCCCAAGGGATAGCCAGAGGACATAGCTGAGACTGCAGCCTCGAGGTGCTTAGTGCTAAACACTGCACCAAACATTGCACTAAGGAAAGGCAACCTTTAACAATATAGGTAAAATGGAGAGTTGAGGCATAGGGACAATATGCAATTTTCCCATGGCAACTCATGTAGCATTTCCTCATCAAAAACATCCACATGTTATCGAACACAAGAAGCATCTCTTAACCAGGAGGAAACTGAGGCTGCATAGGTTATTAAATATGCCTGTGCTGGTACCTAACTGAAGGAAGAAATGGTCAGTGCAGTGATCAGCCTGTGAAAAATGTCAGCGTCATCACACAGGGTTTCACTTGGTGAGGCAAACCAGAAAGTCTGAATTATAGCTTCCTGCAGTCCTGCCCAGGCCCACATGTGCCCAGCTTTGCTCATTCAACACAGCCCAAAGCAATTCCTGCTGGAGCTGGAAACAGTTATGTCCCCATCTAACCTCCCCATAATGCCTCTCATGGGGGAAACCTGCATTTGCAGTGAACATTTCTGGAGGAAGGGCATTTGCCTTTTCCCTCCAGCATCACCACCACCCAGAATCTGTGTTCCCTCCTGTTCACACTGCATGATATGGCCTAAGACTCTCTTTGGTCACGATGCCTTCTCCAGTGATGCTAGAGGACTCCATAATCAGACTGAAATTACTATCTGTGCTAGGAATGCCTCTCTCCATGCAGTTTTCCAAATCTTAATTCAGAACAGCAACAAGATGTAGGAAATCCCACTTAATGCATGGTGTTTTACAGGCTACTCCTGTCTGCTGTATTTAATTTCATTTATTTTCCCTCTCTTTCTCTTTTTTTCCTTCTCCTCCTTTTCCTCCTTGCCCAGCAGAAATTAAAAATGTTTCTGCTGCTTGGCATCTCCCATGAGAAAAGACAGTCAATATGCACGGGTAAAGGCCACAGCATGGACCCTGGTCTCCTTTCCCAGCCACACCAGTCACTTTCTCTTTGCCTTCCTGAGGGCCAGGCAAAAGTAGCCATGGAAGGAAGGTGGAGGCAATATCACAGGAGACTACCTCCACCGGGAATAACAATGCCACCACAGTTGCAAATGCTTTGATATACCCCAGGGCTCAGTGACAGCATAGATCCTGTGGAGGATGGCTTTTCTTCCATCCTGTCTGGACACAGGAGGGTACCAGCCCAGCAGGCACTTCCTTGACATCTCACCAAGCAGGATAAAGATGGGGAAACCTACCTCCCCCAGTTTACTCCTGGGATGGGAAAGATGTCAGTGAGAGGAAAAACTCCCCTTTTTCATCTGAGGAAAACTTACATGAACTGTCTGCTTGTCAGGTGTGTTGGCATGCCCCAGCACTGTCACCCCCTGCCCCACCAGCTTGTGCTATGGGCCTGTAGATGAGACAGTGCCAAGGAAAATAACCCCCCAACACAAAAGCTAGGGAGTTGTGAGGAGAACCAGGTGTGTGTGCATCCTCCATTTTGGTGTCTCCTTTTAAGCACTGGCATTCCATGGCCCCAGGGGAGCTGGGTGGAAGCATGTGTCTCTCAGGCACACAGCAACCCTGACTGGGTAACGGTGCAGAACGTAAAGTGTTGTCTATTAGGTAGGAGACTGGTTAATACAAAGAGTTGTTGGTAATAACAATGTCCTTTCAGCAGTGACAGAGACAAAGTACCTGCATGTGGCGTGTACCACTGCGTGCAGCGAGTGATGGTCGCAGGGAAGCTTTGGAGATCATTTGAATTTCACATCCAGGGAGAGTCGGCCTATCATTAAAAAACCCTAATTTCAGTGTCAGGTGGAGTTCCAGGTAATCGATCATGGTGTCAGCTGGCACAGGCTCTCCCTGCCTCCTTGCCTTGCCTCCAAGTCAGCCTTGTTTTTTTCCAATTAAACTTGTTGCTGGGGTCCAGAGGGAAGTGCGGGAGTGCAGGAAAGGCAGACCTCACAGTCTCTCTCATTACCAGTGAGATGGGGGCTGATGGGGCCAGGAAGGTGGGGCTGTGGGCTGATGTGGGATGATTATGGTTAAGGGGCAAGGAAAGGGGGTGCTGAGAAAAAGGTTATTGCTGCAGCAAGGTGCAGAAGGGACTGGCAGGGGAGAAGTCTCAAAACAACATTGCATCTTGGGGAAGGCAGTGCATGAGACCCTCCATATGTTGCTGATGCTGCCAAGCCTCTCCTGCCAGTATTGCTGCCTCCCAAATACTCTCTGCCCCCTAAGTGTTTCATACCCCCTGTGCCCCTGAGTCTTCTTATCCTGCACTCACTGCCCTTGGCCTCTTCATCTCACAGCTTTCCTCCCCTATACTTACACAGGTGTCTCTGACATTCCCACCCTCTCTCGGCCCCCACCAGCCAGCTCTCCAGAGCCTACCTCTTGCTTTCCAGAGTCATATTCCCTTTAACTGGTAGTACAAGGATCCAGGCCCATTTCTATAGCCTGTAACAAGGGCAACATTTTTGGCAAGAGAATTTTTTGGTTACAAAGCAACCTTCTTCTTCCCCAAAAGGTCAAATCTGCATGAAGAGTTGCCATCTATAGAAATGTACTCTGTTTTCTATCATATTTCACCCTAGTTTTAAAACTCCTATCTGTAACCGAAGTTGACTGAAGAGGCTCATAGGAAAACTATTAGAAAAAAGAGCTTTTAATTCCTATACACATCCTGCAGGAAATCCTGTTGCAATCCTACTACATAAAAATTATATTGAAATTAAAACATTTCTACAACATCTATAAAAGTGTCTTGCTTTGATTAGTTCTGCCTGCCATTGTGACTAGTTTGTGGCTAAGGTTTCAGAGCAGTAATAGAGTGACCATTTACTGCTGCTTTTACCTACAGATCAGAAATATCGGCCAAAAGCAAGACCAAGACTCCGTTCCACGTACGTTGTGAAAGACAACTGTCAAGCCAAAAAAGGTAAAAAAAAATCCCCAAACCCCAAAAAACAGGACCAGACCATCCTATCTGAGAGGTAGAGCACAGACTCACACAGAGAAGTAGATGCCTCATTTTATGCAGGACAGGATGGTTCAGAAGAAAGTGACTCTAATAGGGGCAAGAGATAAGGAATATGGGATTTTTTGTGCAGGATTTCCCTGGTGGCCTTCCTGTGCTTAGGGGTTTCATGCTCAAGTGATTTCTAAAGCAATAGCAAAGCAAGGGGAGGTGGCTCTGAAGGTCACTGTGTGGAGGGCCAGGTCTCACAGCCAGAGGAACAGGAGGGTTTGTTGGGTGGATGGTCAGTGTGTATGAGTTGGAAGGAAAACACAAAACTGACCTTGACTGGAAGTGCAGGAACAGCTGGAGAGCAAGCCTTGAGAAGGTGGTACGTGCAATGGCGCAGGCAAGCAGCTAGATTGGCTGTGTCTGTGGTGTGAGGATGCTGCCCATCTCTTCCAAGCCCCCTTGGACTTGTGCAGACATCCACATGACAGGGAAAGGTCAAATTGGTCTAACTGCAGCATTGCAGAAATGTGATCTTTGTTTCCAAGACAGAAACTGGGCAGCAGTAAAGACACTGCTGTAACACTTAACCATAAAGCTGGGCAGGGAGCCCAAGCACAGAAAGTTGAGGTCAACACTATTCATTATTGGATCAAAGGTCATTGTGAATGGGTAACATCCAGCCAAGACTGGAAATCTCTCACGAATAGTGAATTGGCCATCCCATTTATGCTGGTGCTGCACAGGGACATAGCACCCAGAAACACTGGTGATTTTGGAGAGTTTTCTAAGATGTATCTACATGATGTACAAGAACCTGATGAGGAACCTTACCTTCTCTCTTCCTGACACTGATCTGTGCTGGGCACAGGGCGAGCTGTGAGCAGCAGAGACCTTCCTGGTGCTTCACAGCTGAAAACATGGACAGGACTTTCCTCCCATCTACCCGGTCCTCCCAGGACTTGGGACTGCTCTTGATCTTGGGGGGTATCAGTTAATAACAGGTCTTGTGCAACTGATAGTTTTGCCTAAATGGTGGCAGTTGCTGTAGTGAGCAAGTCAAGACACTTCTAATTCTCAGCCCGGTTAGTCAGACACTATTTATAATCCAGTTGATTGCAGAAGGCATTTGGTGTTGAGTCTGGATTTACTGCACGGAATCCTTAGTAAGTAGCCTGGGCTGATCTGTCACAATGCCCTGTGAGAACAAAGACTACTATTTATTTTAGCAGGACTCCAAGACAAAGAGGCATGAGGAAGAGCATGAACCAGCTCCTATCTGCAAGGTGTATTAGTCAATTCTTGCCTCTTCTGAGCTTGCTGACCTTCAGCTGGAGAAGTTAATTTCTGAGCTGGTTGCAGGGTAGACAGAGCCCTGGCCCAAACACGGCCAGGTGAGTGCAACGGTACCAGGCCTGCTTCTCTCTGAGATTTGATCCTGACTTGCCAGAACAAGTGGCAGCTGCTGCAGCTCCACAGGGGGCTGGAGGCACTTGGATCCCACATGATGCCCAGAGGAGAGGAGAAACCGATTGCCTTTGTTTCAAGGACACTAAGCAAAGCATAAAGAAACTATGTGCAAATTGAATGGGAGGCATTAGATTATATCTTTGGACAGAGCACAGATTTCATCAGCAGTCCTACGGACTAAGATTGATACATCTGACTTCTCCCTCTCCTGTCTCCCTCTGCCCCTCAGGCAGCTCTTGTGGCTGCCACCTGAAGGGAAGGTACCATCCCCCATCCTTTACGGAAGAGCTGGTAATGGCCATAGCTTGTCGAGGTTACCCCTGTGATGCAGGTCCTTGAAAGATAAACCTCGGTGCCCAGGCTGAGGCATCTTGCTTTGTGCCCTCAGAGGAGAGCAGGCTTGGTACCATGATGGTGCTTGACAATGATGTGATCCCCAGACAGGTACATACCAAGGTATAAAACCATGCTCATCTCCTCACTGGTATATGGATACCCGAGATCACAGACAGATGCAAAACTAGGTCAAGGACTGGAGACTGGAAGGAGGATGGTCTTGGCCTGAGGTCAGTTTGCGGCTCATACGGTGATTCTCTGGGTGACCTGAGGTGAAGCACCTCATCTCTGGACTTTGGTTCCCTTTTCTTTTCACCAGGGGTATGGCCCGCCAATTTAATTTGTCTGCATGATCTTTTCAGTGCTGGGAATGGCTCTCTTTATAGCCTTGCACAACATGCTAGTTCAGCCCATTCAGACCAATAGGAGCTGCTGCAGTGGAAATAGCAATACTGGAATGATAATGCATAATGGGAAAGGTGAGGCTAGAGCTGACAATCTCACCTCCTAAGCTTATGGTAACAGTGACAAATTGCTCATCGTTTGTTCCTTCCTTGCCTGGCACTTTTGCTTCTCTTTAAATGGAGTTTATCATGGTGCTATGGGCTTTTTTCCAAGTTAATGTCTGTCAGCTCCAATTTGTTCAAATGACCTTCGTAGGCTCAGGGGAATTTTAAAAATAAATAAAGAAAGGCCTGCTGGAGTGCTTTGGGAGGGCTCCACCTGACAGTCAATGATAGAGACACCTCAGAGCCTGTGAGCACTGTGTTGTCCCATGACCAAGCCAGGGGAAATGGGCTGATTAGGGAAAAGACTCTAGGGCTACAGGGATGTCCTCCTGATGGAAGAGAGGACAAGGCTAAGCCATAGACAGGAGGCTTCTGCTGGCAGGAAAGGGGAAAGGGAGAATGCAACAATCAGTTCCCTGAAGCTTTCTGAGTCCTATCGCTCTCACAGCAGGCACCGCTGTGGTGTGTGGGTTCATGCAATAGCCCTCAAAGAACCCACAAAGTATACATTCCTGATGTTCTTGTCTTAACTTCTCTCTCAGAAAACAGTTCTCCAATAATCTCTTCCAAGAAGCTCTCTTGCTGTTGATTGAACCCAGAAATCAGGACCTCTTGGCTGGGTTGGTCAGGCTGAGGCTGGTCCTGGGGAATGGCAGAACTCATGCTCTGCCTTTGTGAGCAGTTGAATACAGTTCTCTGTCTCAGCTTTGCCTTTTAGAAGAGCTAAGCTCATTTTGCCAGAATTTATCTTAACCAGAGCTGGCAAGCTAGGTGGGGATGTGCATGGTCTTGAGTGTTCAGGAACAGCGATGGGGTAAAATTCCTGGGGAAAAAAATCAGGACAGAGGAAAATTGGGCTGGAGGCTGTGACTGAGAAAAAAAGTCAACACTTCACTTGAATGAGGCTAGGGAAACAACAGAGCAGGGAAGGAAAGAGTGATAAGGTCAGAGAAATACAGTCTAAAGCCAGCCTCCCAGCTCCAGCTCGGGTGGGCAGACTTTGCAGTGTAATCCAAACTTCCTGAGCCAGCAAAAAGCACACCAAAATCTTGTTTGGTCATAAGCCACAGGAGACCTGAAAGGATGTGAGCTCTAGGAGCATTTCACAGGGATACTCCAACAGGAATTGGGCTGAAATTGCAGCAGGGCCCCAGAAGTTCCAGTTAAATGGCTTCTTGCTGGCTTCTTCCTTATCATTGCTGATGGTGAGTCTTGCCAGTAGTCCTTTGCATGCAGTCTTACAGCCAGCTGCATGCTATGGGCATGATTTGAAAGTCTTGTTCAAAATGCTCAAAGGCACTCAAGGGCCATCCCTGGCTTTGCAAGATGAACTCTCTTCCTGCATCTGACACTGTCATATCATGGAAACTCAGACAAGTCAACATGCCTTTATTTATTTTCTCCCAGAACATTTGTACAGTGCTCATCACAACAAGGACGTTTGCTCTGAGTGGTGCTGGAAGTCAAATGATAACAATGACCATAGTGATAACAGTAGTGATAATGTGGGCTCAGGTGTTCGGGATTCTTCTTCCAAACACTTTCTACCCCCAGTGCCTGAGAAGAAAAAGAAAGTGGTCGCTCACATAACCGTGATGAAAGAACAGGTAGAGTCAACCGAGATTTAAATTAATGCTTATTGGATTTTGTTCCTATCCTTCTGCACAGCTGAGCCCTTTCCCAGCTTGTGCTGGCAGCGCTTACAGCAACCCTCCCCACCCGACCTTCATTCATTTCAGTTCCTGGCCTTTCCCTGTTGCCGTGTGGGCTGTAAAGCAGGCTACAGAAATCACAGGGCCATCAAGAGCTATTGAACATCCATCAGCTGACATTTGGGCATGAACAAGGCATATGATGCATAAAGATCCCTTTGGCACAGTAAACAATACTCCATGAGGCCAGAGTTCAATGACAATCGAGGCTTAGAATTAGCACGCTGCTTTCCGGCATGGCAGCAAAGACCCAGGTCCTTGCAAGCTGTCCCCCATCCAGCCTTCCCTCCAGACCTCCCCTGAGTCAGCAGAGCTTCACACAGTCTTAAGAATCTTGATTCCAAACCAGATCTGGAGGTTCCAGCTCAAATCTGGAACCCTTAGGTAGGGCCATTGGAATACAAGACATTATTATTACTTTCTTCTTGATTCACCTTAAGCTTGAGCTAGGCAAGGAACACACTTATCCTGTTATTTCACACATACATACAAATATGTACATCCCTAGGAGGGAGGCAAATAGTAGTATTGTATTTGTAGAGCCAGGAACAGGGCATTAAAAGTGGCCATCAACATCCCATGTTCAGATTATCCTTGTCTCAGATATGAGCCATAAACTGGGCCAAAATTAGAGACTCATTGCGATAGTGTCTTGCTGAGCCACAGCAGAGGATAAGCCAAGGTGGGAATCTGCTACACCAGTGAGGTCCTGCAGTCAAACCGGTCCCATTACAAGCCACAACCTCCCACTGCAGTCTGAAATGTTGTCTTCTGCCATCTGTACAAGCCAGCACAGATTGGGACTGGGCATACTCAGAGCAAAAAGACTTAGGGTCTTAGTAATTCTCTCCCTAACATGGGTATGTTGGTTTAATGTCTATATTTTCCAACTTGTGTGGTAGCATGGGGATTTTACTTAGTACATTTACCAGAATCATAGCTTTAGGGCCAAAATCAGAATATAGTTCCAATGACAGCACATCATAGAATCATAGGATCATTTAGGTTGGAAAAGAACTTTAAGATCAAGTCCAGCTGTAAACCTAACACTCTCAAGATCACCACTAAACCATGTCCCTAATTACATATATGCTAGTATACGTAATGTCTGTTATTCTCTGTTCACAATTTTGCTTGCACTTTTTGAGTGTTAGTGAAAGGCTGATTTTGTCTCAGATCTTCCACCATTGTCTACATTACTATCAAGGAGGTTGTAGATGAGTCCTAATAAATGAGCTTTGACACTGTTAACTTTTCTCAATTAAAAAAAGAGAAAGAAAGAGAAAGAAAAAAAAGGAAAAGGAAAAGGAAAATGGAGGGCAAGGGAAAGAAAGGGAGAGGAAAAGAAAAAGTATTGCTCTGGTGAGTTGTTACAGAGGGGAACTGAACATCAATGAATACAGCAATGTCTGCCTGAGTCTGCAGACAGCCTGGACTGTGGCTGAGAAAGGCATGAACTGCCTATACCCATCTCTGTATGTCAGCTCTGAAACCTAATGCTGACACTTTAGAAAAATACCCAGATGACTCTCCTAGCTGCAAATATTTGCAGATGACTGCAACTATTTCAATTAGCTCCCTGTCCCAGGTCATTTTCTGTTTCTCAAGGAAGCAAAACATTAAGCTGTCTTCTTTTTTAACAGCCAAACCAACCCTATATCTTTCATGTTACAGATATTACGTGGCATTAAGAATGAGGCACCCTCTCAAAACATAGGAACAGCACAGAATAAAGACTTTACCATCAATACCAATAAGTTTAGGAATCTTGGAATGATTCTATTGTTCATGATTCTCCTCAGTTCATCTCTTTGGTATATAGATCATGCTGCAGTCCTGCCTGCATGCCTCCTTTCCCTTAGCAGCAGGGATCACACCACTGCGCAGCTCATCTCAAACTCAGTACTGCAGCAGTTCGATCAGGACTGAGGGCTGCAGTCTCACCAGGGGGAGGCACTGCGGACTGGAGACAGGATGAAGGATGTTGCTGGAGATGTCCTGGTGAGTTCTGGAGTGGCTTTCAGTTTTGAAACAGTAGGACTCATCATGGGTGCGTGTTGTGGTGTTTAGGGGTTTTTGTGTTGCTCTTGTGGGGGGGTTGTTTTTCTTTTTTTTTTTTTTTAACCAGTAAGAATAGAATTGAAAGCTGAAATGACTATGAAAGTTACTGAGTATCTTGTTGCCATGTTCCCAGGTTCCCACTTTCCCTTGTGTTCTGGTAACACAAATGAAATAAGACTAACCTGAGTCTGCTGACAACCCAAAAAATATCCCCATCGTGAGTGTGCTTACTGCCCTCAGCCTGATGAGGCACATCCACCTCCACTCTCAATTTTCTTAACTGCCCCATCCACCCCTATGTCTCACTGAGTTCAGTCATCTCTACCTCTATCCCATACAAACCCATCCAGAGGACCATTCCCATCCACACTTGTCTGCCCATCCATCCATCCATCTATTCATCCATCCATCCATTTATCTGCCTGTGAGAACTGACCCTCCAGAACATTAAATCGGTACAGTAATGATAGCAAAATCCTCTTGAGCCATGTGGACTGTCTCTGAGAGGATGCTCCTCTCCCAGGCAGCAGGTGGGGGAACATCTGTGTTGACTCACAGTTTTTCTCTTCCTTATTCCCCACTTGTAGGGGACAGCCCTTGGATGATGAGAAAGGGGGCAGCAGGCAGTATCCTGCAGCAGGGCTAGGAGAACACAGCAAATGAAACCTCTGTGGTAAGCTTTTTCTCACTTTGTGTTTGCTCCTGGGGAGCCTATCTGGTTGAGAAAAGTCCACTGCCCTCCCTCCCATCACCCTCCCTTTCCTCACCAGCAGCCCCCAGCCCAACGGAGAGACCAGGCTGGATGGAGAGCCTTTCTCTCCAGTGTGCCGCACTATGACAGATGATTGACTCGAAACAATATCTAAGGCGATCAGGATAAAGTACCGACCATTTCAAGGCTCAGCAGAATTCAAATTCTAATTAGACTTCTCACCACATTCCAAATAAAAATTGTTCCCCTGATATCCTTTTTGCCTATCAGGTGTCTCTCCCTGATCGCTGGAACAAAACGCATAAAGAAAGTGATTAAAGCCATAACAAAGGCATAAAATTGAAATTATCGCTGGTATCACATCTGGGAGCAGAGTGTGTCACCACACTGCCCCCCTCCCCTCAGAGCACTCCTTCCCCAAATAGACACATATGTACGTCCTCCCATAGTTCTCGCCTCTAACATGAGTGATGGGCTGGGGAAGAGGGGATGGAAGGGATGGGAGAAGGTCTTGTTCCAGGTTGGAAGTCACCCATTCCCATGGTCTGGGATGGCATTTCAGCCCACAGCCCCTAGCCTCATCACCTCCAGCCCAGGGCTGGGCTAGAGTTGCAGAGGCTGAGTTGCCCCATAGACTCCAGTGCTGCTTTACATCAGCTGAGGATCTGGCCTATGGCATCTGCAAATGCAACACATGCAGATGCCTGAAGCATACACACCCATGGAGAGGAAAACACATAAGCACAGAGGCCTGCTCGCTACCAGGCGCTCTCTAATGAGCATACAGACAAACCCTTCTCTAGGGCATGCATCCCCCTGCACACATACATATGCACAGACACACAGAGCTGAGCCCCTGGTGCACTAGACACATCCCAGAAGATTCCTCCTGCCCACTGATGACTTTGGTACAGCCAGAAAAAACAACACACACATACACATCCATGAAGACAGAGTTCACACAAAGCGTGTAAGCCTGTTATCTATTCACTACGCATACAGTCACAGAGGGTTAAAAATCAGCATTCAGCCAAAGAGCCCCCAGTGTTTTCCCCAAACCTGTATAAAACATGCAGGTACACTCTAAACTTGAGCACAGCAATCCATGCAAACTAAATACTGCACATGTTAACTCCTACTCCGTGTGCCACCTATGCACCTGCAGTCCCAGCACATGCATGCACACAGGCTACATATAATCCTTATAAAGCATCTTGCTCTTTTGTTTGTTTTAAAGTGTCATCCATTTGCAACATATATATGTAAAAGTCAATTCACACACACACATATATATATACACACACATATCAAATATATATATATACACACCCCTCAATATTTCACACCCCACAATAATTGTCTCATGGTCACTGACACATGGACCTTACACAGATACATACATGTGCACACATATGCATATTCACACTCAGTGCTGTAGTCACTCTGCAGCATAACCATCTGCAATCCAGGCATGAGCTCATTCAGGCAGGCTAAAAAACACATGCCCTGTTAGGCAGGGAGGGGACAGCCTAGTCTCTCTCCCTCCTTTTTCATGGATGCCGTGCCACAGGCCCAAACAACCCCACTTCTGATTTACACTGGTGTGGGGAAGCAGGCTTCCCCTTGGCCAGACTGGCACCCAGGGCTGCTGGAGGAACATTGATGGCAACGTGTGCCCAGCTATATTGGTGGACACTCAGTGCCAGGGCTGCCCTTTCCCCCTCCTGGATTTTTGCCCTGCCTCGGCTCAGCTCAGGATGCCCTCACAAATGGCCCATTTCGTTTTTCAGCTGCATAAGGGGCCACTCCAGAAGAGAGTTAAGGAGAGAGAGAGAGTGAGGGAGAAAAAGAAAGGGACTAAAGCGATATAAAATTAAAAGGTAAAAAGCAGGAACGCAAATGGGAGAGAGCTCTTTCAGCTTTCACATTATTAATGACTCTTCAAAAAATCGGCGAGTTTTCCAATCTTCTCGGAGAAGCGCTTGAAGGAGCTCACAGATGAAACTGACCTTCAAAATGTTCTTTGGTCTTTAGTTAAGAAATTCGCTCGCCATTATGGCATCATTAGGGAAACAAGGATAAAATTACTCCATGGTTAATGACCTATAGTATCTCCCCACCAAAATTTGTTTCAGATCTAATAAAACTGTGCTTAACACACTCGGATGAGTTATGAGGACTGTTCTGCAGGGTATTAAAATGTGGAAAATAGATTTTCCGAAGCTGGGGGGACTGGACTTTTCGAATCAGATAGCAGAATGGAATTTTCTGGGCAATAAATTCTTCCATGTCTCAATTTCATCTCGCTCTTGCTCTCTCTCCCTCTCTCTCTCTCTCATGCTCTCTCCCTGAAATGCTAAAGCAACATGGAAATCTTTAAAGTGCAGAAGCTTATATAAACTTTACCCCTCAACCCCCAAAATAGAGCCCTCACTCTTTAATGCTTTTTTTTTTGTATTCCATCTGAGAAGAAGGCATAATCCCCCCATTAGGAGAGATTTGGTAGCATTCACAAAGCCGATTCAGCTGTGAGGCCTTTTTGTGTTGCAGTGTTGCAGTTTGGACTTTGCATGAGCCCAGCAGGCTGCCAGCATCCCTTGGCAGGTGCAAGTGCACCAGCAGGGAATAGAAGTGGGAGGGAAACGATGTAGGGCAGCCCAGGGTGTGCATGGGGCATTCCTCACCCTGCCTCACATGCCAACCTCAGCCCTCGGTGGAAGCTCACAGGAGACCACTGCTATGACAGGACACCCACCGCTCACGTCTTACAGAAAAGACCCTGTCTGGTGCCTATAGAACAGTACATGTAGGAACACACACATGTTGGTCCCAAGGTGACATGCATGTGTGAACTCATATGGCAGCAGGCAAATGCATCCTTGCCGGCACTGCAAGCCCCGTTGCCACTGGCTGCAGGTGGGTCACTGGAGCCCATGGATGGGCAGCTTGGGGCAGCACACAGGCCCATCTCAACCCTCGTTGCCTGAAGCAGGAGCCAGGGACTCCAATGGTGCTTTTAGGTTAGTGAGGGCTAGTTACTGCCGCTGAGAGAGGTGGCTTGCGAGGTAATGGCATTTTGCTCTCTTTAAACTTTAATCTTTCCTATTAATTCCCTGCAACTGGAGAATGTATGAGAGTTAATGTTCCATGAACGTGTTTCTCAGCCGACAGTCTCTTCGAGCTAATTACCTTCAGGTGCTAAATGGAGGGAAATTGCAATCCATTTGGATGTGAAAAAATTTCGCCTTTCCAATCCCCTGTGAAACATTCTTTTTCCTGAGTGTTGCAGAAAGAATGCACTTGCTTCTTTCTTTTTTTTATTTTTTTAATGTTTTCCTCCCCTCCCCACTCCAACCCTTCTCCTCCTTTCTCCAAGCACCTAATCCTCACCAGGTACCTGTCTTCCGGCAAAGACTCTGAGGTCTCCAGGAGACTACATGGCATGTTCTGTGGAGGAGACCATCGTGCTTAGCACAGTCAAATGGGACAGTACACCAGCCAGGGAGAGAGGGGAAAGTGTATATATCCTTGAAATCCAACCACATGGCAAAAACATGGAGGGGAAGCAGCGAGGGAGACAGCAAGATACTTCCTTTGGAGGTCTGAAGTTAAAGTGTATTTACACGCTTAATAACACGCTTATTACAGCCATTTCCCAGTTGTTGAGTTTTGAATACAGAGATAATAGAATTTTACAAGCTACATAAAGCCATTATGCTTTTGGATCCAGGACTGGGAAGGGAGTTCGGTAAGACCCATGGAGAAAAGAAGGTGAAGAGCAACTGGATCCAAATGGGGGCACATACATTAAGACTAGGCCTGAAAGTCAGTGTCTTCATATAAGTTGACAGATCCAGGAAGAGCTAGTCAGGGTACATGTGAATAGGTATAACTGGAGGCTTTGGATGAACATCTCTTCTATCTGGAAGTCACCCTCTCTCAAGCCCCACAGATGACCACTGGACATGTTGGACATCTCAAGTGGAGAGGATGTTTCCCTGCTGAAAGATCCAAGACAAGGGGTGCCAGAGAGACTCACCAGACAAAAAAACCTCAGTGAGAACAGTTACACCAAATTCAGATAGTCCTGGGCCATAACCATTACCAGAAGGTTTGAATCGACTCTGTTTTTAGTGTTCACAATACCCTTACTACAGCATTATGTAAAAGGTTCCTCACAACCTTATCTCAGAATCAGTGATGACAATTATCAGGAAAAGAAGTCTTTTCCACAGTAACTTAAATATATTCTGTCGTGGTTTGGACCTGGCATTCTGCCAAATGCTCAAACCCACAGTGCGAGTTTTCTTCCCTCCCTCCTTTCCTTCTGCAAGTAATGAACAAAACTATAGAACAATTAAAGACTCCAAAATAATTCAAATTATATTAGAGATTAATACATTTATCTATACAACACCATATACCAAGAAACACCATATACAAAGTAGAGAGAGAACCCCGCAAAACACCCCCCTGGGAAGGGAAGAGGAAAGGGAAAGGGAGAGGGAAGAAGGGACAAGGGGAAAAGAAAACAAAGAAGAGAAACCGAAACAGATATGTAAGCTTTAAGAGAATAAATCTTATGACTATTCTCAAAATTCAGGAACCGCTGCTTCCGAGGCCTACAAGGCCTCACTCCCCCACACAGGCAGGACCGATAGCAGAGAAGCTGCGTCTCTGAGTCCACCGGAAGGAAGAGAGCGAGCAGGCCTCTGCTCCTCCTATTTATACCCCCAGTCACGTGAAATTGCATGGAATACTGGGAACTTCTGACCACTTCCTGGTTACAAGCCGGCTACCAAGGAAGTGGCCTGGACAAAACCATTACATATTCCAACTGGGAGTGGTGTCGCTTGAGAAAGTTCCTTGGAGCTTTGTAGAACCAGCAGGATGTTCTTGCAAGATCGTTCAAATGCCCCAATTTTATGGCTCTGCTCATAGTTCAGAAGCCACTGAGAGATACAGCTAAACCTACACTTTGTTAGTAGACTGAAACTGAAAACGTTTATCAATCTGTGTAGACTAAAAGACGTGCTGAATTCTCCTAGCATCATTTTGAGCATTAGTGAGTGAAGGCGCAGATGGTTTGCTATTCGTCCCACTGGTTCTCTGCAGAGACACGTTCACTCTAACAAGGGTGTGGGGAGCTTGTCTAGACACTCCATACAGATAAAGGAGTTCAAAAATGATCTTTGGAGTCTTCTTGCTCAATCTGAATTACCAGCATTTGACCAACTGCTCTAGATAGCATCTTTATGAAAGCTATATGAGCAGTAGCAGGCAAAGCATGCTGACATTCCAGCACACTGAGTGAGCTGGTTTGACACTTGACTCACAGCAGGATGAGAAGTGAGGTAACAGACTAGGAGAGGAACTCACACTACTGCAAAGATTTTTCAACAGACTGTACTGGCCACAGACCATGTTTGTATTGTCTCTGAGGTGCTTGAGTGAGCCACATTGCTACAGAGTATGAGCATCTCTTAAGCTCTGAAGTTTTAACTCCTCATAGTTTCCAACGAGACTATCTGCTGTGTATGAAAGTGTGTGATTTACCCAGGGCTACCTGAAAGGTGATGGCAGAACAAAGAGCTGTACAAGAAGTTTTCTGAACTTCTGAAGCGTCCTTCCTGCCTGTCAGCCCAGTCATACAAGTGCCTATTTCTGTCACTTCCATTTTCAGCCACTTCTCCACATGTATATCACACACCTATCCATCTATTTGCCCCACAGACCTGTGCTCTACCCAAGTCTGATCATCCACTTTCCACAGCCCTTTGAACATCCACATGTATCCATCCAATCTGCATTTAATGAGATTTGCAGAGGAAACCAACAGTTTTTTTTAAATTGTTGAGGTATTTCATAAAAGTGAAGGTTTCTCTTATGAATTACTAATTCCTCAAAACTTTATTGTTTTGGTTTTATGCTGTTGGGTTTTTTAGTTCTGTGAGGAGAAAGGTGGGTTGGGATGCCAGTGAGATTTTAACAGGGAGACAGTAGTTTCAACAGCACTGTCACAAGAAAGTATGGGGTTTGTCATATTTCTCATGGCTAATTCTAGTGTTTGCTAGTCAGTACAGCTAGTAGGACTTTACTGACTACAACCGATGGTGTCTACTCTATGCTTCAGCCTCAGTCAGAATTAAACCATTAGCCAAAGGAGGGGGTGTACGTAAGCAGCTAGTTTGAGCTATTTCCTTCTGCATGCACAGAAGAACAAATTGTCACAAGCTGCGCTGGATCTTTTTTAAAACACAGTGCTTGGGGTACAAATGGAAAAGGGTTACACAGGCTTCACACTTCCATCTCAGCTCTATTTTGACACAAACCCTCACTTTCCCACTTCTGACAACTTCATTCTACATTTACTTTGTTCTTGTCTGCTTTTTCTTCTTACTCTCCATCTGTGTTTTTCTCCACCATCTTCCTTCCCTTGTTGTCCTCCTTGGTTTTCCTTTTTTTTTTTTTAAATATACATTTATAAAAAAAAATAAATCTGGAATTAGAAATATTGAAAAAATATTTAATCCCCAAAGTGGGGCTGATAAAAAGGCAGGAGATGTCATTTTCCCTGACCCACTCTCAGTAGTGACTGTGTTGCTGTGAATGCTCTCTTTTTTCAACTGGTTGCTTACTTCTCAATTTTTAATATTTCTTTTAGTTACACTGCAAATAGCATGAACTTGAGGGAGTTTGAAAAAGGACAGCAATAGGAACTCTTAATTTTCCTTCCTCCTATCATTCCTTTACTTCTCAGAAGCTAGAAAAGTATCTTCTGGTTATAAAGAAGGGCAGAACAAAATTGAACTCCAGAATGCACACACATTTTATTTGGTGATTAAAAGAGAAAAATGGGGGAAAGAAAGAGGAAAACTGATATACATTGGATGCAGAAGGTCATGTGCATGTATGTACATCAGTACAGAAAATGTGTACATGGTTAAAAAAACCTGCAGCTAGGAATTGATGTACATTACTAGTAAAGGTTTAAATACCATCTTTTGACTTATTTAATCAGCTTTAAAACCCCTGTGGCTAAATCAGTATAACCCCCCTCAGCCTGTGAGCACAGTTATACTGGTATATGTGTACCTAATACCTGTGTAGCTTAATTTCATGCCTACAAGAGAACAAAGTTAAATTGGTAAAAACCCTATTTGTATCAGTGCAAATCCTGGAGGGAAATGCACTGTGTTTACCCTGCCACTACAGTTAAAATTTCTTGTACAGAAAAAGTCAAAATGGGAATCCTGCCCACCCACTGTTTCTCTCTCTTCTGCATCGCTTCAGACCTCATGTTCTGTCAGCCTTTTCTCCTTTCTAGATATCCCCAATGCTCATGCTTGTGGGATGACCTCATCTTGGAGTCCACAGTGACATGACTCACTAAGGGACAGTCTTATCTCCCTGCAGAGCCCAGTGAGGATGGATGAGTCCTGATCCTGACCTCCAGCTCTGCAGTGCCAAGCAAGGATGAGGGGAGAATAGTGTGCATCTTGAGTAGTGATAGGGTTCATTTTCCTCCGAACTCAGAAAATCAGCTTTTCCTGCTTGCTTGCTTTAAGATCAGGAATAAGTCTGGATTTTGTACGGGAGGAAGAAAAGACATGAAGTTTTAGCAAAGAGAAGGGTAGGGTTTTTGTGAAATATTTACATGTAAGTAAGAAGAACCAGAGAAGCTGAAACTGCAGGAAGATAATTTCCACTCTGAGGAATGTGTAATCCTCCATGTAAAAGCTGGACCTCTTGCTCATTCCCTTCCCACACTTTGTCCCCCTTACTTAATTTACAAGTTTTTGGGGGCATTTACTATCTGTAAAGTTCTAACACAAATCCTGGAAGGTTTTGACTTGGCTTTTGACAGCTGTCTGGGGAGTGGAATGCGAACTGTGCTTTAACAACTCACAACATAGGTCAGAGATGTAGCAGCTGAACTCAAGGAAGGAGAGATTAAAAGGCTCTGTCAAAATCATCCTGTTAGGCAATGGCACAACTGAGGCACCCTACCTGTCACATCCTATGTCCTGTAGGTGAAATAAGAGAGTCATGGAGAGACAAGAAATAACCTGCTAGAATGAGAGAAGTAAAAGAACCTGTTTCCATGCAGAAGAATCTATAGCCTTTGATGACTTACATTGCATGCGAAAGGCATCTAACTCTTTGACTGTCTCCTCATTCTCAAACATAAATATAAATCCACCCAAGACATGCCTTAGATCCAGGCTTGTGGACAACTGACTAAACCCAGACCGGAAGTTTTCAGGCCACATTAATCACTGGAGCAACTCCGTTGACTTCAGGACTGTTAAACAGCAAAGGGACTTGGCCTGCTGCTTTTAATCGTAGTCACAAACCCAACTGCAGCCTGATGAGCAGAAAATAAGATGCTATCAGAATCATGAACTCCTCTGTCCTGCAGAAAGAAAAATGTGCAGGAGTAAGAGCCTTAGCTGGACTGATCCCAAGGCCATATTTTTTTGAGGACTGGGGATCTGGAGCAGCCCAGATGTCTGTGTTCTGTTTGCACCAGCATTAGGTCTAAAGTACTGTGACATCCAGGATCTGTTCAGCATCAGGTGATTTGCTCATTAATTTCATCAATAAATCATGTTCCTGATTTTAAAATGGCAAGGACAATAAAACACTTAGTAAAAGGTATGAAAGATACACAGACACATGTGGTGAGTGAAAATGCTTGTTTTAGGTATAAATTTATTTCCAAACTGTATAGAGGGCATGTAACAGCCTCCTAGGAAGAGTCATCAAGAAGGGATCATCAGTATAGCCATGTAAACCTCATGAGCTCAGAGACTCTAGTAGGGGCTGGCAAAATGCAGTAAAGGACCACCTATATCATCACTCCTGGGGAGAAATCCAGCATCTTACTTACTTACTTACTCAGTAATTAAAGTTCCTCTTTAAGTCCCCAGCAGTTCAGTCCCCTAGCTGAACTTGCTTAAATTTAAGCACATACTTAAATTCTCCTCTGTACAGGAATGACTAAAGAAACAAAAGAGATAATTTAAGAATATTCAGTCCTTCTTTGGGTGGCTGGAGTTAAATATATAGCTCTTGTACCAATGTCTCTCAATATTTAAATCAAAATAAAGCAAAACATTATAACTGAAGAAGTTTTGACAGTGATAAGAATCGGTGTATCTGTTCTCTACATTATACAATTTACAAAAGCTTTACAGGTGTGAAAAATGGAGCTGAACCTGATGAATAAAATAACAAAATTCTCATTATAATTTACAGGAACACTGTAAATTATAAATTATAAAAACAAGCACGTTATCTATCTGTGTATCTGTAATACACAGTACCTGGTATATAAAAATTTTATTGTCAAATTGAATACCAAATAATAAGTTAAGCTGACAGAAACATAAAAATCAGTGTTAGATGGCACCCAAAGGAAAGCAGAATTTCCAGCAGGAAATTGCTCACTACTCCACTGTGTTTTGGGGGGAATTTGTAGGATACTTGGGAGTTGCTGGGACATTTTTGAATGTGTGGCTGTAGATATCCTGAGAGGTTCTCAGTCCTGGTGAGGGATGTGGGCTTTTTTATTTCATCTGAGCTGAACTCAATTGCAAGTGCTGAGCCCTTGAACATTTCTTTCACTTTCTAAGAATTCAGCAGAGGAGAAAATGAGTTTCTAGGTGGTTTGAGGAGAGCAGCAGAGAGAAGAGAGGCCAACAGGCTGTTCCAGGCGCTGTTCTGTGATGCTGCATTGTAGAGTGAAACTAGGACCAGAGGAAAGAAGTGTAAGGAAAGAACCAACTGTGAGGAGCAGTGAGGCTGCTGGAGACCTCCTCTGTGCAGGTCCAGTGTGTTTGGCAGAGCATCTTTCAGCCTTGGGGCCAGTGCTGTCTTGCATCAAGCTATGTGGTGCCATGGTGCAGTGGCTGCCCTCAGATGGCAAGACAAAAGGGATTGTGGGGCTTGCCCAAGACCCAAAAGTCTGGGGACACAAGGGAGAAGAAGCTACATTAGGAGGCGGTTTGGAGAACACTTCCGCAGCATTTGAACCATTTGGCGGACACACTGAAGCCACAGAGGGGATTTCTGGCCTTGCAATACATGAGGTGCCAGCTGACTTGGGGCTTGCTTCCCTAGGCTTGCTACTCCCCTTTAGGTTTTTCAGAGCATGTCTCTATTTGGAGGCACCCCTTCTCCCACAGCAGCAACACAGCCCAGGCCAGCCACCGCAGTCCCTGTCAGTGGCACTTCCTTGCCAGCTGGCAGGTGCAGCTCATGGGCAGAGACAGCTGCCTTACTCCTGAGATGCAACGGGTGACAGGCATCACTGAAGCAAACACCAAGGGATGCCTTTCACAGTGTCCCCTGTGTGAAGGAGGAGTTGGGAGGCTGCTGCCCTGCTGGTTGGAGTCGCCTAGCACTGGAAGGAAACCCTGCAGATGGCAGAGTGCAAAAGACTGCAGGCAGACACAAGCCCTATTTGATAGCTTAGAGCTAGAAAACAGCTGTTCCTGGGATCTCCACTTGTGAAGAGCAGGCAATGTTTTAAAATGCCTCCAAACCCAGGATGATCTGGTTCTTCTGTGGACAAAAATGCACCATTATAAATTCTGTCTGGAAATGAAGCTGGCAGCCATGTTATTCTGTGTGAGCCTCACAAGTTGAGTGAAACCCAACAGTTTTGCTCAGCGACCTTGATTGGTTCTGTCCATCCTTGCTGGGTTTTCTGAAGACCCCTATCCCAAAGGTACCTGCAGTGCAGCACTCATGCATTTCCAAAGGGAAAAACACACCACTAGATATAAGAATGAGCCCAGATATAAAGCCTCTCCTATTTCAAAAGGGGAGGGTTAAATCCCAAAATCCTGATGTTAGTTTGTCCTGGTTGAGATGCTGAAATCAGCCAGGGAACTTGTATTGCCTCTGAGTATAAGTTTTGAACTCTCTTACATTGAGCTGAAAGCACCCTAGGGAAAGGAACAATAACTTATTCAAAGGCATGGGGAGAGACGCTGTAGGAATCCTTGCGTGAGGGAGATAGTGATTTGCATCACGAGCAATAAAAGGCTCAGGACCTTTATGCTTTCAACATAAGCTGCTAAAAATGGGCTCTTCTTTCAGCCCAGAGGACAGGAATTAAAAGAAGAATAAAACATCTCCCTATGCTTGTGCTGCCACCTCCCTCTTTCTCCTCTGCTTGTGACAGCTCGGGCTGTGAAGACATGGTGCTGAGGTGAGTGTGTCTCTGTGTGTGTGTGTGTGTGTGTGTGCACGCGCGTATGCGCACGCCTCTTGGTGCGATGCCTCCTTCCTTGCCAAAACATCTCCTGCTGTTTATTTATTTATTTCTCTCTGATAAGGGAGGGGATCGCGTTTCCGGAAGAGTGCCAGCAGATGATACGAGCCCAGGACTGATACTGCCAGCAAACCCATGCCAGCCCTTTCTGCCGGAAAAATTTCATTTTTTCCAGAAGGAAGCCATGAGTGTGAAGCAGAATCCAAATCCGATTTCTCGGCATTTTTTGTTATCGCTCAGCAGCCCACCAGGTGGGGCAATGGAGGGAGCTCACTCAGCTGCAACTCAGTGCCTTAATCCAATTTACAGCTTCTCTTGGAGAGATAATTACAGCCCTGAAACCAGTTAGAACTGTACAAAGAGGCTCTCAAACCAAAGCCCCGATCCTGTCTTTCAAATATTCACCTAGAGTGTCAAGGATGCTTTGGAGAGGAAGGGGGGCACTTGAGCTAAGCCACTATGAATAGAGAAGTGTGTACACAATGTCCCTCCCCAGGATATGTGTACCCCACTTACACACCCATGTTTCCCAAAGTCTCACAGGGAGTGACAGTGTGGGACTGTCACCCCCTGGTTCTCCAGCTCTGGATATCTGGGCAGTGGGAAGTTGCAAATCCTTCTCTGCCAAGCACAGCTGGCAGATTGAGGGGGTGAGATGGTGGGCACCTTGAGGTGGGTGGTGGGAAAGAAGAAGGTAACCCCTTTATTTTGTCATGGCCACACCAGCTTTCCCATTGAGGCTGCTTCTGCAGCCACCCCAAGGAAGCCAAACCCATTCAGATTTTCTGCCAGTAATCAGTGATAACACTTGGTTTAATATAAAGGTGTAAACGCCCTTTGTAAAGACACCACAGGCACCACACAGGCTGAGTGGGCTTACCCCTGCAATTACTTACTTCCTAGTATTTCACAGCAGCCGAGCCTGAATTTTGTACAACTTGTTATCCATCCCTCCACTTGGCCCTCTTGCAGCTGTTGAGACATGGCTCTAAGCTTCAGGGCTGCCCAACAGATTCAAAAGCAGTGAAGAGGAGGCTAGGACACACTGTAGCAGGGCAAAATGCATGCTGTGGCTATGCTCCACACAGACATCCAAAACCCACCCTTTCTGTTCCTCATCACAAAACCCAGTGAGCGATGTTTCTCCTGTCACCATCACAGCACTGCCTTGTGCACCTAGAAAGAAAACATTTGAGAAGCTGAGCAGGGATAAAGTCTGTGTGGAAAATACCTTTAAGATTTCCTATTATATTCCCAGGGATATGAAGCCAGGTGACACTTGGTGATGGACATACTGGACTCAACATTTAAATTATCAGGGATGAAGCTTGGGGCATCAGTGGGTTTCCTTAACCCACATTAACTAACTTGCAAGCTGTAAATTAACCTCCTCTGTCTTAAAGATCTTGATCTTCAGCACTCTGATGTGATTCTGGAAGATCTGCTTTGCAGGTGATTTTCACCCTGACTGACATAGCCCAGAGAAGAACCCAGTCTTTGGGATTTGAGTATTAAAAAGGAATAGAAAAGACAAAAATAGAAATTCTTGGTGGTAGGAATGGCAGCTGGTATAGGGGCAATTGGAGATCAAAAAGTAGAGTGCAAGTAATCCACTGGGGAGTATTTACCCCCCCTCCTTGATGCCTGGCTCATAGCAGAGGCCGAGTTGTTATTGTCAGCTGAACATCTGGAAGTCCTGTTCTGGGAACTCTTCTTCTAGATGAGGGTCTGGAAGGTCTCCTAGGAAAGAATTAGCCAGTATAGGTGTGACTGCATCTGCCACAGAGCACCACCTCGGAAGCTGAAGGAGACTTTCCTTCCTGCCTCATGCAGATCTGAAGGAGTCAGGATGGCTCCCTGGCAGAACATCCTCTTCCAACAGGCCAGAAAGGCCATGGGAAGTCTGCAGTGACAGAGCTTTCCCGGTAAAAAAAATAACCTTTTTGTTTTTATTGTTGCTGCTGTTCAAGCATTTAGTCACAAATGGAGTGTGTACTTGACTGGAATCCAGGCTCAAGCCCTCACTCTTCTACTCCTTTCCTCCATGTCCTTGGGCAAATCTCTCCACTCAGCATCAATGGTTAACAGCAGGCACTGTCTCTCACTGAGTATGCCTGTGCTGGCTGGTACAGTCAGAGCTGAGCTCTGAAGCACTGTGGTATGCAGAAGAGGTCAGAGCTGGCTAGATGCAAGAGACATGACTTACTTGTTCATGAGTAGCTCTGGAGGAACATACCTATACATAGATAGCTAGCACAGGCTGAACTTCTCTCCTTGCAGACCTCTGGCTGAGGTCTTCCGCAGGGCAGACATGCTCCCATGTGGGCTTATATCCGTATGGACTAAAGGAGGGATGTTATTTTGATTGGATCGGGAGGTCGATCATGTGGGAATTTGTCTTTTCTCTGTCAGGAAAGGAAATGACAGAAACCAAATCTCAAGAATAGAAACACTCCATTTGGAAAGTCTTTGGTCCCTGAAGTATTTGTAGAAACAGCTCTTTCTGGTAACACAAGCTCATTGTAGGCCTCAGAAATGATATCTGCTGTGTATTGAATACTCACACACTGGACAAGTTTACAAACTCCCCAGCTATCCTGGTACATCCTCACTCTGGGAGTAGTTGCAATTTTGAGGACCATAAGTATATTCCATGAGAGCAGCTGCTTATATTTCCTAACAGTGAATTAGCATCTAATCCTCTTAGCTTCTTCACCCCTTTTGCATAATTATTGTCCAGTAATACAAAACACAGAAGGTATATTTTGAACCATGATGTTCCTCCTTTGATTTAGATCTTCCGAATCAACACTCTATCCCTGGCACTTGGCTTTTCCACTTACTGCTCCTGTGGCATTTCTGACCTGCTAGGAATGTGGCTAAAGGACAGCTGGAGCTTTACTTCCTAGTGAACCTAGGGCAAAGTGTGGTTCATCTGAAACACCACTTACCACTCACGGGGATGCCACCCCTTGTGCACGTGATATCCACTGAATTTTCATAGCACAGCTCTGTTAGAATCAGCTATTCTGCAAGAGTGTAACAGTGGTATCTTACACAGTTGATTTGCTCATGTAGGTGCTGGCAAACACCTGGAATTTCCTGTATTTAAGAAGTAATTTCATCTGCCCCTTTAATGCAGCCACCTCTAATATAGGACACAACTGCCCCATTTACAGGCAATTATATGGTTCCTTGGGAAGTCTGTAAAGAAATGAAGTATATTGGTCTCAGCAGTCAACTGAGTTGAAATCCAGGGATTCCTTCACTTGCATCCATTTGGCATCTGGGATATAATATCTAACTGTGAGCAGGGGAGAGACCCAGACACACAGAATCACCATGCTGATTGTGCCAGGGTTAGAGACACATTTGCAGCAAATCAAAGCACTGGACCAATGCTCCAAAGGGGAAAGTAAGGCATTAGCACTCTACTGCTTAACTCTCCACAGGACTCCACAATGGATAGCTCTACACACTTCCCCTATCACAATAATAATTGTACCCCAAATCAGACTGCATTGGGAAAGCTCAGAAGACTTTTCAGTCCTACTTTATACGATGCTTTGAGAACAATTCTGACCAATGACACCTTCTCCTCTAGAAGACAGACTGTGGGCTCTTCATCTCAGAGACATTTTCCAACAGATAGGCAAAATCCATAGCCAATAAAGGAATGCTGGTAAAGTCAGTAGTATTAAACCGAACTACTAAGCTTGCTGGTAAAGTCAGTAGTATTAAACTGAACTACTAACCTTTGGCTTGAGGGTGTTATTTTAGCTGGTTTGGGTTTTAAATTGTTGTTCGGTTCTCCCAGCAGCAAAGAAGCTAGGGTATAAGAGGGGCAGGACTCCTTTTAGGTGGAGGAGTATGTATCCAGCATCAGCACACTAGGAGGCTGGCTTTAACCATATCTTTTTAAAATAACTGCGTATTTTAAAAAGTTTCCCACACTAAGCAAAATTCTGGAGTCCTTGCTTATCTCAGAATGTCATGATTCAGCCCGGAGTCTTTTGTAAAAGTTGTATATCTGGATCCAGGGAGGCAAATTAAATAATCTCTTCTGGAACTACACTGCCATTAAAAAGCACAGGAAATATACAGCTAGAGATTGTTGGAGGAAAAAACAACAACAACAACAACAACAACAAAAACAGATGGAAAGGAAAACAATCACCTCTGGTAAACCTGGTGATTTCAAAAAGTACTGAATGACTCTAGTCTGTGACATCCAAAAAGCTGTGGTTTATGCAGCCTGAAAACAGGTACCTAATTTTCTGAGGTGAAATCTCACCTCTGGTTTCTATTCTCTTCTAGCTTTGTCTAGACTCAGAAAGCAGCTGCATACATGGATGGGAGAAAAGCTAGGTGCTTATCTGAAGTAAACTGGTGAGGATCACCTGTTCCCAACGGCCAGGTAAGGGTTGGGAGAGAGATAGCATAACTCTCTTTCAAACCTCCTTTGATTGGTGTAAGCAACAATCTGACGGCTGATGTGAACCTTTCCCTCTCTCTTATCATGGTCTGAATTGGGATTATTGCGCAGAGGACAGTGGAGCTGAGCAAAACAAAGTACTGCAGCCAGAACAGCTGCCAAATGGCCATCAAGTGAGACTTTGTCAAGACACAGGGGACCTGCACTAGGACCCAGCAGATCCCTGTGTGGTTCTCACCATTTCCACTGGGTTCAAGGCTCTTCCCGTCTCTCTGGCAGCAGCACAGCTCTCCCCAGGCCTGCTGCCACCACCGAGCTGTGCGGCTGAAGGGGTGGCACATTGAAGCAATTTGCCAGGCTGCATGACAATTACTGACACAGATGCTCCTGTGTCAATATGGGCTCTTCTGTCCGTTCTGGTTACAGCGATGGGTGTGCCTGGCGGGGACTCCTCTCGGCACAGGCCAGTAGGATTATGAGGTTGGGAAGAGGCCACGTCTGCCTGGGTTTGAGAGGGCAGAAGCAGCCTCAGAGGTTGTCCCCGGTGTCCCCCCCTCCTCTAGCCTGTTTGTCAGGGTCTCCAGCTGCCTGCCACCCCCCCACATTTCTCTCTGTCCTCTCCTACACAAATACTGCGGCTTTCTCTCTGCAGCATCCTTGTCTTGCTGCCCATTTGGTGGTTAGGGATAAGGGAGAGAGGCAGCATCCAACTCACTTCCCCTGCCAAAATCAATGAGACCCTCATGTCCCCTCCTCCTTTCAGTTTCCTCTCTGATCCCCCTGCCCCAATTGTTCCCCTTTTAACTGTAGTATTAGTCATTGCACAAGTGCAAATACATTACATCCTCCACAGACACAAGAAAGGTGAAATGGGGCAGTTTTTAGCAGTGTCAGGACAGGCGTAAGGAATTACAGACAAACCCTTTCACCCTCTGAGCAGTTCTGGGATCCATTTTCCCCTGCCAATTTTTCAACCAGCATCAAAGTCTATGTGATTTTGCCTACCAAAGCCTGAAATGTAGGGGAAATGTTCACATTCAGTTTTCAAATGTTGTCAAACCCCATCCAGAGAAACATCATCAAGTTGACAATAAAGACTTCAGCCAGACACTGTTAATGGTACACATTTTGCTGTTCAGAGCTGCCTGATTTTGCCTCTGCAAAGAAAACCCAGAGGGACTTTGTCCAAGGTGTGCCAAGTCTACGCCTCATGGCTGCACCCTCGCAAGTGTCTGTTCTGAATTCAGATGTGATAGTCAATACTGAAGGCTGACTCACAAAGCACTCTACCAGACTTCTTCCAGCATATCTTGAGGTGATTTGAGATATTATTGCTTTCAGCTGCTCTTCTTTGTTTGCTACCCCTTGTCTTCTGTCTCCATCATGGAAGTATGTCCTGCTCCCCTCAGGCTGGAGCAGCTGAAGTGGAGCCACATGTTGCCCTCTGCCAGCTCAGTGATAACAGATGGGTCTCCAGGAGAGAGGCAGCAGGGCCAGTGAGCTGGGAGGAGATCATGTCTATAACAGATCTCACTGCCCACCAAAACAGTGTCTGCTAGCACACACTACATAACACCAGGCTTTTCCCTTTCCCTCTACAGAAGACCACTGTTGGCTTAACTCCAGAAGAAAACCTTCTCAGGACATATCCTTAGAGCCTTCTGCCTTCTGAGTAGGCCAGCAACTGGGTCTGCTGCTCCTGCCAGTGCTGCACCAAATCAAACAGGTCTCCCTCAGCCCCAAACCAGCTTCCTCCTAACCCTTCTCTGCTGAAAAAAAAAGATGTACTGCTCCTTTAAATGTGGTGCATGTTAAAAAAAAAATTGACAAGCTCCCTCACTCTCAAAAGAGTGAGAAATTTTCATTGATTGATTTCTTCATGGCTTCTTAAACAGATAATTAATTCACCACGAACCTGCGGACACACAGTCGTGAGTTGTTAATATTGTAAATTCACATATACTTCAATAATCGCCTGACCCCCCCATCACCCCGAAAAACAGATAGCTGTGCAGCGAGGAGGAGGGGAATGGGGGAGGAATCGATTTTCGAAGACATGAAGGGATCACCCAGCAAAGGGAAGCTATTGATTCTCTTTTATAAGACACCACTATAATATTTATTCTTTTGTAAACAGAATTAACCCAGCATCATGGGTCATTCCTATCGAACAACTTTCCTTGCATGTGCACAGCAATGCTGATTGTATCAGATGAGGTAGAAACATCCAAACTGCACCACCCACCCTGGCCCGCACCTCGGCATCTGCTTAGCTTGCACTTGCTGGGTCTCACCACCATGGCACAAATCCAGTTGGCATCCGGTTGGCCACAGCAGGGCTGGGGGTGCACAGGTATTAGCAGCCCAGGAAGCAGCCATGCTTTTCTGACCAAGTGCTGCTGGCACCATGGAGGTCTTGGGCTGTCTCGTGCTGGGGGGATGGTTGGAGGGCTGCTGCAGCTGGAGCCAGAGACCCAGTGGTTCTGGTGGATGGCTGAGCTGTAACTCCCACCTACCAACAGCTGCTGATGGAGGAAAGGAGAGCAGGAATCATGACACAAAGAGGAACTTCTCCCCATCCTTAACCCTCTCCCATTCTGGAGAGGTTTCTTCCCTGCAGACTCTCCATGGTCACCCAGAAACACACAGCAAATGGGACAGCGGTTGGTGTGTGAGGACCTCATCACATTCAACCTCCTCTCTGCCCACCTGTGGCAGGGGATGTAAACCAAAGGGTCCACGCAGGGCATTGTGCCCCAGAGCCCCAGGTCTCAGCGGCCTCTTGCACAGGGACAGTGCAGGGACAAGGAGCTTCCTGTTGTTGAGCCATGAGCTGTTGCTTCTGGAAGGACTACTGCATTTCACCCAAATGAAAGGTTGCCCCAGAAAGAAATAATAGCCTGGATATCGATAGTAACGAGCAAAAGTGAAGGGAAGGCTTCTGGATCAAGTGTCTGAAGGAAGGGCCAATAGGATGATTTCTAGTCAGAGAAAGATCTGTAAATCCTGGCTGGAGTTGCTTTCTTTCCTTGTGTTTATCTGCATGCATAAACATAGCATCACACTTCTTAAGAGACTACTCATACACATTCAAGTCTCTTGAATATGCATGTGTGTGGGACATCAAAATGTATTTTGCATAGAAAAAGATGTAAATCTTTGCCTTGGGTACAGACACACCTAAGGTCTGGAAAAGTCTTGAGGTTGTAACTACGAAATTCCGGGCTGCCCATCAGCTCCTGAATTGCCCATCAAGTATCACCATGCAGTCCAAAGCAAAGCCAGAAATTGTAACAAAACATGGGCTTCCTTTCATTTGCCTCCCAAAAGTGAAGCCACGTTTTCCAGAGAGGTCTTCCCAAGAACTTCTGGCATGAGCCACCAACATGCCACGACACATACGATTCAGATTTTTACGAGAAGAGACAGCAGAGAGAGAAGGGGCGAAAAGGGGGGCAAAAAGGGGGATGAAAAAAAGGCCGGGGTGAAAAAAAGAGGAAAAAATATCACGTCTCGGTTATGCTCGATGTTACAGCCCGTGGGGTGGAGAGGTGTTTTGAGGGTTCAAAACTGTCTGTATCCTCCCCAGATGCACCTTCGCAACGGTGGACGAAACGCCAGGCCCGCAGCCCGAGGGGCGGTGCTGTGCCAGGCGGGATGCGTTCCCTTTGTCCCGGGCTGGCAGCGGCGGGACTATCCGTTCCCGCCCCTCCAGCTGAGGCCCGGACGTGCCAGGCTGCTGGCACTCCGGCTGGCTACTCTTCGCCTTTCTCCCGTCCCGGCCGGCAGCCAGAGCAAGCGAGAGCCAGCGCTAAATTGTGTCAAAGAATTTAAAAGCGGCGGGGCAGAGGCAGAGGGGGGCCGGGCGGCAGCGGAGGGGCAGGAGCGGGCAGCGGAAGCCCTAATTAAACGTGGGGCCGCGGGCAGGCAGGGCTCCCATTCAGAGGGCTGACAAAGGAAGAGTCTGTGGAGCAGAACCGGCAGGCACTGAAGGAAGAGGGCCCCGCGGCGCCCCTCGGCCGCCGGCACAGCGCAGCGCATCGCCCCGGCCGGCACTGCGTGCCTTACCCGGCCGCCATCGCTTGCAAATTAGCTGAGCCACCGCCTGCGAAGGAGGACGTGGCAGCCTCCCCCGTTCCCGCTCCTGATCCTCCCGCCCTCCCCAGGAGCTGCCTCCTCTCGCTCCAGCTTCCAGAGGGAAGACCTAGCCGGTTGCGGGAGAGCCCGCCAGGTCATCTCCCGGCTCCCCGCCGCCAGACAAGCGCCTTTCCACTCCAGCAATGCTCCTGAATGCACTAATTAGCCCCCCAAGCTCGGTGCCAGGAAAGGCCACACTGGTCATATGACAGCCACGAGTGGCCTGGCCCTCACGGGAGCGTCAACAAGCCCCGGGCCTCCCCACGGCCTCGGGTGGGACAGGGCAGAGGGAAGCCTGGGCTGGGTGGGGGGTGCCTGTCCTGCGTGCCCCTCTCTGTTAGGGCACTTCGTGGTGTGGGGATCTCGGGAGGGGATCTGCCTTCCACTGCTGGCCCCGGCAGTGCAGCAGAAACACAGTGGAGTGGGCCTGCCAGGCCCTGCTCCTTCTAGGGGTCTATGCTATGCAAGGCTGGGGGCAGAAACGAAGGAGAGGCCCAGAGCTTATTGAAGGGCAGCCTATACATCACAATTAGTTTGGGACTTTTTCCAAAACAAAGGTTCTCTATGGCTTTCAACATGTTTACACAATAATGCACAGAAAGAGCAACAAAGTGTCATCTCAAGGGCACCCTTCCTATCTCCTGCCTCTTTGCCTTCCCTCCTCGCACATTCAGCACATCCTCTGTATGGTCTCCTCTTCAGACCTTCTCTTGCTTTTCTTTCCTCTGTCACACATGCTTTGCTTTCTAGGGACTTCCCAAGGCTTCACTGTGGGGCATCCATGGCTGTAACACCCCACAAGTTCTCACTTGGGAATTCTCAGCGTGGGGAAGTTCACGGCTACAGAGATGGCTAGCACAGCAACCGTACGTGAGAAAGCTACTTGTGGTGAAGAGGAGAGTCTGCCCTAACTCTGGCTTCTTTCCGCTGGAGTTGAACAACATCAGACTCAAACATTAGCAGAGGCCACCCTATTACATGTACCAAAGTAGGTTCTGTAAAAATAGGGTAGAAGACTATCTGCTGCAGGTTAAACAGGAATTCCTAGGTCAAATCCACAACTACACCAGGGCCACGTGGTCTTCTCCATCTAAAGAGCAAGGCAGCTCAGAGACACACCAGCCCTCACTTGCCTAGCAAAAGGACAGAGAGAGGTACAGAGAGCTTTGACACCTCAGGGGCAGTAACTGGATCAATGAAATCAAGGCCAGGGCAGGTAGTTGGGTCATGAATTCCTCCCCAACCTTGTCCAATGTTATCTCCATGTAATACCTTCTCTTTCTCTTCTCTTGGGAGTCTGCACCCTAGCAGACCCCAAGACCTCACATCCTTCCAGTGAACACGCACCAGACTTACTCAGGTAACACATACCAGTTAAAATAGGCTGACATTCAGCCTTTTGTCCCGATGGCAATGCACAACAAACCAAACCACACCACCTGATTTAGCTGGCTGTGTTATCAAGCTCAAGGATTCCTCAGCTCCCAGACTCTCCATCTTTGATTTTCCTTCCCACGCAGCTTCCAAGGGCTTCCAGCTGGGGCCCCTTTCTTACCTGTACACTCCTGAGCCCCAGAGGCCGCCATCACACTCGAAGACCCCAAGAATGACTGCAAACATCCAGGAGGCCTCAATCCAACAACCTTAGCAAGAACATAATTGCCTTCAAAGCTGACTACTAGCATAAGAGACTGCCTTCAGTGTGAGCAGCCTTTCCACCATCACATGCCTCACTCAGGTGCACAAGATCTTTTGAAAAGGCCCAAGGGACTGAAACAGCTTTAGAAGGCCTCAAGAGAAGGGAAATTGCTATCAGAGACTCCTGTCGACTCAACAGCCCACCAAGGATGCTGCTGGCTTCTGCAGGCCATCCCCCATCTGTTGAAATAGCAGGAAGTTTTACGTTAGCAATAAAAAATAAAAAATGCTGGAGTCCAACTGGTGACTGAAGTCTGGTGCCAGGCTCTGCTGCAGAGACATCACAGCTGCTTACAGTGCCTACTCTGAAAGAGGTGCTCATTAAAGATTTGCCTTGGGTTTATTATCCCCGTTTGATAAAACCAAGCATTCACAAAAAAAAATCTGTAAGAGAGGGGTGGAAATCAGAAGTCTGATTTCATAAAAACAAATACTACAAGCTGTCTGACTCTGGGCTCTTCTTCCTCTGCCCTCTGTTTCTGGTCTTTAGGGGCTACTTGGAAAAGCTCACAGCTACATGAGGTAGAAGTAATTTTTATTTTCTGAAAAACTTGAGATTTTCTACTAAGAGATCAGCTTTTTGAGAAGACCTCCAGTAGCCAATACATTCTTTAGAGCTAGCAAAAGGGGTTTCATGTCACAGAACTACCTCAAGATACAGGAAGGACTGTTTTCTAAGGTGAGTATTTTTGGTGGAGTTCCTGCCTTTTTTCCTAGCTATCAAGATGCTTTCAATAGCTACAAATACCTTCCATGCATGAGCCATAAACACCAACATATTAAGGCTGAGGAGCGAGTCAACAAACTGGACTCAGAAAATACAGAACACATATCAACACCAGGCTGCTCAGAGGAAAGCTCTCATCAGCAGGACCAAGACAGCAGAGCTGTGAAGAGAATTCAGAAGTACCAACACCTAAATGTCTCCAACACAAGTGGGAAGTCCACAGACAGTAAGCTATGCAACAGGTACAGCTTTACAGCATATGGACCAAAAGCACATGAGCTTTTTTCCTCACTAAACACCATTCAGCTGCACCTGAAGTTCTTTGAACAGTTTATTTAGCAGGTTCCCTTCTCTGAACTCTGGGAAGGTCTGTCTATTTGCAAGAATATCTACTGTGATAAGAAGAGCTGAGCCTTCCCACCTGCCACCATTTTGGAAAGCCAGTGCTCCCCAGGCACCACAGATTTGGTTGCACCCCACACCAGAGCACTACAGTGCAGTATACATAGGAGTATAAAAATCACTTGTCTGCAGCTCTCCTGGTAGTGCCCTTGCACCCAGAGGTCCAGCTGTCCCTGGGCCTGCCCTTACTGGCATCACTTGTGCCAAGCCTATCTCCTCCATCTCTCTGGGCACCTGGGGGGAAGCCAGATGCCTTGTGGAGCTGCACAGTAAAGCACTGACAGGGATCGATCCACAAGCTGCCCCTGATGTTCTCCACTTCTGATTGCTACATTTTTTGTGACAAATTGATAAACTGCATCTCTACTCAGTTAAAGATTTGATCTCGCTCTCTTAATCTGCTATCAATAAGATATTAATCGTGCACCCGACCTGTTTTGTTCCCTGTCTGCCTGCAAATCCAATAATCATTTCAGAATTCACAGCTGAGTGGGGCACTCCCTTCAAACAATTAATTTCAGGGGAGTCTCATTTATTTTCCCTGTAACCCTCTCCCCCCCCACTGCTCTCCTGCCTGTCTGTCACCTTCCCCCCTCCCCCGGCACACTTTCCAGCTGAAACTCCTGCTCAGCAGAGACAGGAGGTGGGAGTGCAACTTACACTGGGAGCTGGAGAGGTCCTGCTGAACTCCCTTCCATTTGCTGTTTCACATAACCGATTAAATTTCCTTGCCCAAACCCTAGACTTCTCTAAAGGTGGAGGCCAAATTCACCCCAAAGCTAACACCCTGTGCCTGGAGCCAGCCACCCTGCAAGAAAGGGGGCTGCATCCTGCTCCACATGGAAAGGTGGTGAGTTGGCCTGCAACAGCCTGGCTGGGGACTGAGGCTCTGCGTGAGAGCTGTGTACTCACCAGCCAGAGCTGCTCCAGCAGGACACAGACCTCCAAACCCAGTGGGCTCAGCCTCCAAGTGTCCTTGTAAGGAAGACAAAGGAGAACTCCATCCCTCTCAGGTCACACCAAGGCACACACTTCATAGACAGGAGGGAGAGCTCCCACAGCATTGCCCTTCAGTCATGAGTGTTGCTACCCATGTAAGAAATTGGTGCTCACTCACCAGTCCCACAGCAATAGGAGGGAAAGAGGCATCCTTAAAATGTTATAATCTCCAGTACTGCAGAGCCCCTCTACCACCTCCCCTGGCCTTTTCTCTGCCAGCGGTTTCAGATTTGCACCCCTTGCCAACCACAGCAGAGTTTGTCCATGTCCAGAGCAATATGCCCCAAGGCAGCTCAGGTAAGGATTAGTAGGATGACAAGCCTCTGTATGGGCCATGAGGATGGATGAACTGGTGACAAAAGAGCTTTATCCTCATATGCCATTGACATCTTCTCCTAATAGCCCACAAAGCTGTCTGAGCATTTCGTGATTTGGACATTAGAGCTTTTATCTTCTTCCCAATGTCCAGGGCAGAACCAAGCTTCTTGGCCAGCTGTGCTCTCAGGCAAGGTCTTATTGAACCATTCCTTCCCTGTCCAGCCTTTTCTGGTACTGCATCTCAACAGCCAGACCGTGTCAGATGATGCTGGTAGGCAAATTGTTATATGCAGTAATTTCTAGCCACATCTGTATGAAGGCCAGAGATACAAATTAGAGTTGTTTGTGCCCCAAACTTGCTACCACAAGTGCTGGAGGCCAAGCACAGATCCCATGGGGAAGTAAAAGGTTTCAGAGAGCAACACAATATACAAAGTCTTTCACTGTCAAAGGAACAAATACTAAGGAAAAAAAAAACAAGTTGGAGAGTCCCTCACTGTTGAGGAGCTCCCTCCTGCTGGTTTCTTCTGCTTCATCTTCTTTGGCATCCTCCTCTTTTTCCTCCAGGAAACAGAAGCGCTACGACCAGGGACAGGAAGGGTTGGGAGAGCAGAGCTCTCACTAGCAATAGCTGCTGTTGGCATCAGCAGGAAGGGCAGAGAAAAGAGTGTCTCTTCTCCTGTGTGGGGACAAGAGCAGGGCTCTGACAAGTTCTTTAAGCTCTCTAGGCTCCAGAAAATGCTGCGCAAAGTGTTTTAGCAACAAAAGTCTTGAGAAGAACAAACACTATAATCCTTTAATGAGCCCCTGATCCCCCATCTTGGCTCTGGTTTCTCTAAAGAGCCACACGCTCCCCTCCTCCCTGGCCCTTGGCCCCCTCCAGAGCAGCCCGCTGTGGCCGCCTCAGAACCAATTCAAGGTGCTCTTTGGGATCCAATCCAATTACCCTGCATCCTGCCGAGCGGCCCCACAGACCGATGGTTCTTGCAGGGCTGAGTCTTATGGCCTGTTAATCCTCCCCTCATTAAAAGGCCTTGTTCCTCCCTCCTCAGAGACAGAGAAAAAAAACCACAACACAACCAAAAAAAAACCAAGAAAAACCCCCCAACAATCCACCAAACCAAAACACACAAACCCACAACAGGAAAAATTTATGCAAGAGAGCCCCAAAGTGGAGCACAAAAACTGGCCTGTAAGCTGTAGACTTTCCCTGCTCTCAGGGGTCACCTCTGCATAACTCAGGAGTGTACCTGACTCCTCCTATCCCCAGACCTGACTTGTGTATGAAGAAAAGAAGCAGACAACTAACCCTCATACTGTTCTTGCACTGTGGCTTTATTGGCTTCTCTTTAATAGGCCTGTCATTAAGCCAGAAGGAAGCCGGGTGGGAGGGTTCCCATAAAACTAAGGCCTCATAGCTAATGAACACAGCACCTGGGGGGAAAGGACACAGGAGCAGCAGTTGTATATGGTCATGCAGGGCTAAGCTGGCCTTTGACAGTCTTGCAAGGACAGGGTCCCTCTTGGCTGGGTGAGGAAATGTCAGAGCAGTCCCCTCTGCCTTTTACCTCTCTGCTCTCACACACAGACAGGAGGGACCAAGGTCTCCAGCCCAGAGTGTGGCTGTTGCAACACCTGCGGCGCTCTCCTCAACGCTCAGTTAGTGGGATGGGCCAGAGATCAGTCAGTTGCCACCTCCCACTAAGAAACATGCAATGCTGCCTCCCTTGGGGTGATTTTGCTGCTCTCTCTTCTGCTTCCTTCTCTCCTGAATATGCAGTCACAAACCCCAGCATTTTCGCTCCATTTGCATATGCTATTTAAAGTCTGACCAGCTCAGGTTCAAATCCACCAGTCTTACTGTAGCTATTGCTATTGGTGCTGGTACTTCTTAGTCCACTGATAGAGCGTAATGAAGAGCAGGACTGTTCCTCTTCTGAGGAAAGATCCACATATGTACAAGCCAGTCGTTCTCTGCAGCTGGTGCCTTCAATTCACCCTATTACACAGGGCAATAAGAAAATACACTAATGTCAAGAAAATACTGTATTGTCAGAATTTTCCAAAATAAATCATAATTCTGATTTTCATTATCTGGTAAACTGGATTGCAGCCCCACCAGCACACCACAGATCAGAACTTCAGGGACAGGTCCCAGGAGTGTTAAAAACATTGCTAATGATGAAGACAAACCTGAGAACTTTAGACGGATGATAAAAAAGAAACAAAACAGGGTGAGGTAGGATGGTAGGATGACAGCAAGGGCTTCTGACTAACGTTAAGGAGATGAAAATGAAGCAGAATAAAATTAAGAGAGAAACTTCCTGGCCACAAAACCCACTGGGATACTTCACTATTTAAAGCTTTTGAAAACTGCACTGAGGAAAAAGGCTGTAGGGAATATTTTGGTGCCAAAAGAGCCTGAGCAGAGACTGTTGTACAATACGTTAAGTACAGGGTTTGGGGAATCACAGTTTTGTTCTTGGCTCTGACACCAGCTCACAGTACAGCCTCCCTGCAGACTAAATTCAGCAGACACTCAGATGCTGCTCCCATCCTTCCTAATGTCTACATACAGAAATCTCTTGCCAAATTTACCCCAGTAAGTCAGGCTCTTAGAGGCAACCTAAAAATCATGACTTCTGGGCCCAGAAGAATTATAATAATTCCTCAAAGTCTTCTCAGAATTCAGGTAGGCTCACTATTCATTTGAAAGCAACTACCGCAGCGGTCAGCCTTCCTCCAGAGTAGCAAGAGTTCCAAGCAGCTTTAACAATGTGTACGAAAAGGAGCCACAAGCATGAAGCAACGTATTTTTGTGAGACAACTGGCTCGTCCCAGTTCGGGATAATCCAGGCACCAGTGAATTGGGTTCTGGCTGTGCAGTATCAGGATCATCTCTAACAAAACACCTGTGACGCTCTGATGCAAAGGGCTCAGGATTACATGTGATTGAGAAGGATTTCAGCAATAACAAGATGCACATTAAGTCTTCCCAAAATTTTGCAGGAAATTGGAGCATTGACTTACTGAGCATCTTCACAGTAAATATCTGATTTTTTTCCTTGTAAGATAGTCAGCAGGGAGTGAACATACTAAGCTGGAAACATTTTTAAGTGGGGTTTTAAGTTTTTGAGGGAAAGGAAAAAAAAGGATTTTTTAATTTCTGACATTTTTTTTCATTTCCCCAGCTGAAAAATTTCTTACCAGTTTGTCACAGGCCCCAGTGAGGTGAACTGCATGATCTAATTGGGCATTATCTCAGTCTTCTCCAATTTCTCTCTTGTCACACAGTCTGCTTTTTGACTTATGCCAAGAGAAACAACATTGGCATGCATCCTTTTTGGCTTTAACAGAGCCTGTTTCTGCTCAGCTCTCTTCCACAAATTCTTTCTAGTTATGCCATCTCATCCAATACTTTGCACTTGCACATTTAATACCATAATTACAAAACACAAGATTAGAAATCAGACTCACCTTTTCCCACCCACTGCTGTTTAAACAGTTTCTTGTTCTTCGTACTCCCTTCAGTAGGACCAGTGAAACTCAGCTAGTCTGCTTCATTTTTGTTAATGGCCAGGTTAATTTTTTATACTTTCTTATTAAAGCTAGCCATCTGCAGAGCACTACTTTGCTCGAGAGCTTAGTCTCTTTCTCTGCTCACCGGTTGTCTGCCATCAGCTGATAATTCCTCCCCATCTGTTGTTTGAAATCATTTTCTAAAACATTTCTGTGAATGATTCAAGCTATCTTGGTCATCTTTGAATAGATGGAGTGGTCAAGCACCCTGTTTCTTTTTCTGTTGATCTTCAGTCACTTTTAAAGACAAATCTTGCATGATAATCCTGAAATTTTTAGAAAAAAATTATTTTCCGTTAGGTCCAGCTAAATTTTACTTACAAGTGCCTTGTTTCACAAATGCTCAGTCTAGTAGACCTGTCTGCTAGAACATCATGAGAAAACACGCATCTAAGAGAGAAGTCCCAAGGAAATTTATTTAAGTTTTTTGTTGGATAGTATATTAATGGAAAATGCTTTCTGTGTGATGATTGAAATCGTCATAGGCTGAGTTCAGCAATGCTGCTGCAAACACAGACCTGGTCCTTTGACACCACATGGAATGCTGAGTGCTCTGGACTTGATCCAGCAAAATATTTAAGCACATGAGCAGCTTAAGAAATGAAGTGCATGGCTAAATATCTAGCTAGATCAGAGCCAAAACATTTGGCATCTCACAGGATTGCTCCATAAAAATGCTTTTCATTTTAAAAAAGGTCAATTTTTCATCAAAAAATATATCAGGAATTACCAACCTCCTTTTCAGATGCAATTTAACAGGGCTATCTAACTTAATATCATGCCTTTAACCCTTCTCTCTGCAGCTGCTTAGATACAGGAAGGGTTCTTCCTATACATTGTCATTGTTACACCATTGTTATATCATTTCTTAGAAGCCCCCACAGTTGTGACCAGTCCCAGCAGGTTCCAGCAAAGAAGGGAATGTGGTCTGATGGACACAAATATGCGAAGACTCATAATTTAAAAGGGGTATATTCTAAGATAGTGTTTTTAGCAGGATGTCAAGGGGGCAGCCCAGATGAGATCAGATACATGTATATAAGGCAGACCTGCTCTCTCTTTGTCAAGCAATTACTTGCACTTCGGTTAGCACAGGAGACTGTGAGATAAAGATCAGAGCCCTCTGTGCTAGCAACCAGCATGAACACAAGAGTTGCTGTCCCACAGACCTTCTGTCAGAATAACCATGGCAAGGACTAGGATGGGAAACTGAGCCTTTCCAACAGGCAGAGCAAAGAGCTTTCTCGTCTCACTGTCCAGAAGCAGTTACTGGGGCTGGTGGTGGTGAAGACTACAAGACACTGGCAAGATGTCTTCCTTGCGGCTTATAATACCACCTCACAGGTTTAATGGAGCTGGCACATGATCCACCACATTCTCCTCTGCTGACTGACACCTTCATCATGCTACCCCTGTACCCAGCCACTGGGGACACTAGAAGCCCATGGGGGCAGGGAAGTACACCAGTATCTTCCAGAAAGGATAGGTCAAGAGGAAGTCAAGTCAAGCTAGATAGCCTTTTACTGAATCCTCCCTCTTGGGGCCATAAATAGATCTTTCCTTTCCTCTGTGACCCTCGGCCTCCCACAGCCCTTCCCCACCTCCACTCCCACACCAGCACAGCCTGCTCCTTGCCCTCTGCAGATCATTGTCTCCCTGCTAATTGCCCTGTCTAGGAGGAACTGGTTAGCAGCTTCAGGTGAGAGCCAGAGAGAGCTGTTAATAAGTAAATGATAAAAAAAAAGGTTACAGAATGAACTTGTTTCTTGCCAGCAGTTGCCTTGCAATTTGCCAACCACAGCTGTCCTGTTGCAAAAGGACTCAAGCTCTTTTTCTCCTCTTGACCCAGAACTCTTGACAGTAACATTAAGATCAAACATAGGGCTTCAGCTCCAAATAATGTGCATGTATTTGTGCATCCACGTGGTTCTTGTCAGCTCAGAGGCAGCCCTGATAGCCACACTCGTATGTTCATGTCTATGTTACTAAATAAAGACTGGAAACAAGGTGCCTCTAGATCATCCATACTGTTTAGTTAACTACAGGCTCCCTGTCTGGGAAATGGTTCAGTCTTTCAAACAGTGTCTGGCCACAGCATTTGGCACCAAACCAGCATCACTTGACAGTATAGACAAAACCTATAGCACCATGCCAGCATGCCTTGCACCCTTGGGTACCATTGCATGTCACATCTCAGGGCCCCATCATGCTCTGAAGAGGACATTTCCTGAGAGGTACTAGGGAGATGTGGCACTTTCCTGTGATGGCTTCTCTCAGCATGAGCCTGGTGCCACATGGAGCCATGGTGCTGCAGAACCAGCATTCAGAGTCACCCACTGCTGCCTTTAAGTGTTACAAGAGGCACTGAGCTCACAGGAAATTTCCTCGCAAAAAACAAGCACGACATGAAAGAGACACAAAGTGTTTGGACTTCTCTCTAGCCTGTAGCCCCACCCCAGAGAAGATGTTGCTGGAAGAAACCTCTGATATTAGGAGACTGCATCAACCAGTAGGCCCAAATTTCACCTGAAAATACCACCCTGTGCTCTCCATTCCATATGGCTCATAGGAGCTACTGTGGTTCCTGCCCCTCTGTGGGGCATAGTCACTCCTGTTGCTGTCCCTTCCCAGAAGGAGGTGATGCAGAATGGTGGCTGGATTCCTCCACTCCCTGGCTTTGTGAGACTAACTCTGTGGGGTCTCATATTCTTTGAAACCCGAGTTCTGTTGATGGATATATTTGCTGGGTGCCTCCCGTCTCTCCTGGGCTCGGGCTGCCCTGTCTGGAGGTTCTGTGAGGGAGAGGGGTCTGGAGTTTAAGAGCGTTATTGTTACCGGAGGAAGGAATTTTCGGTCCTATAAATCAGAGGCAGGCAGCAGTAGGGCCAGCATACTTGGGCTGTGTGAACAAACTTCATTTCCTGGGAGACTGGCCTTCAATCACCCTCTGTCATACTCCACTGATCAGAGGTGGACATGAGAGGAGTTCATTAAGGTGGAAGAAAAATAATATAATAGGTCCTCCCCATGCATGCACTATTCCCGACCCCTGGGGGTGGCAAGACACCCCTTCCTTGTGCTGAGATCCAAAACACACACACAGAGTCACTCATCCTGGATATACTGATATTCCTCTGCCTAAGCAAATTTCCTTCTAAAAATGGACACCTCGAACATAACCTGAGTTTTTTTCTGGCTTCTTTTCAGGTGAACTCAGTTCCACTGTCTGTTGACTCGCTTTGTAATTCTTGGCTGCACTCTGCCGGAGAAGAATCAGGCCCAGCACTTGGTGCAAAAGGAATCAACAATTTTCTGAGCAAAACAGAAAGCTCAAAGCTCTCCTTGTTGATTTTGTTTCCTGGCTTTCTGGATGTTTTTTTTTTTTTAAGGAGGATAATCTCTTCTGTTTCTCTTTACTGTCCTTCAGCACTGCTGATCTTGAAAATGACTGGAATTAAGAAAAGGGGCAAGAATGACAAGAATAAAATATAGTGAATTAAAAGATAAAATATACTGAATAAATTATATTGGAAAAAAAATCCAAAGAGAACAATTGTTCACAAAAAGTCTTGTGTTTTCAAGAACAAATCATGAGCCAGCTTGCTGAATGGAAACACAGAAAAGAGCTCTACTACAGCCCAAGAGACTGAGCTGATGTCTGCTGTGGACTAGTGACATCAAGTGTAATAAAAGCTCTTCAGACTTGTGAGCTCAGTTGAGATGGTGGCATCCATTTATATGATTTTCACAGAAAGAAAGAAAAACATAATTAATTGGTTAGACCACTTTAAAGCCACCTTTTGTAGCAGTTCCTGTATTTCTAAGATACAAATACAACCAGAGTTTGGGCCCACAGGACTCAGGCGCAGGACTGACAGAAGATAAATCATGCTATTGTGAGGTGCTTCCCAAGTCCGGCTTGAGGCTGGTGGACAGCTGATGCTTTTTTATTCCTGCATGGTAAATAAACCCATGGTTTAGTGAGCTCCTTGCAGGCATTTGGTATTGATGCCTAGTTATGCTCCTGGGCTCAGCTCCTTGGAGCCAGCATTTTGACGCTCCATCTGTGACCTCTAGAAACACCAAATCTACCCAAAATAAAACAAAAGAAGGATTTTACCAGAGCCGATTCTGGGAACAGACAACCCTGGAGAGCGCACTGTGGAGCAGGAGCCTCTCCTTACAATCTTGACTTCACATGACAGTGCCTCACCTTCCTCACCTTTTAACAGTTCTGCTGTTGACACTTGTGTACATCCCAGTAGTGGGTGGCCATCTGCAGCATAAACATTCCTTTAGCCTATGTTGGCAATGGAAAGCACAGAAACCCACATTGTCTAGAGTAAAGAGAGGAAAGATAGTGAGCTTAAAAGGGCTGAAGAATACGTTGATACAGCGCATTGTCTATGAAGAACATACCAAGGAAATTCCTTTCCTTATGATCTCTTTTGAGAGATACAGTCTTCAATGAAGGCAGCAAAGTACATTCACAAGCAAGTGAGCTATCCTAAGCAGGAGCACACTACTGCTGGTTTGAGACGCAGCTCTTATATCGGTGGGTATAAAATAAGTCATTTCTGCTTAATATCAAGATGCTGAAGCTGTATGGTGAGGCAAAACAGACCGGTATTTAATCATCACAGAAAATGTTTGAGAATATTCTCAGAAGGTTTCTTGTAGGGGCACTTACTGCATAGAAAACGTAGAACTGTCTGGTACCAACACCTTCTCTAGAGAGCTGGATCAGACATTTCAGTGGCACTTGATGAATAGTTGGTGAAGAATTTTGCAGGCCTCCCACATGAAAGAGGTTGTTGGAAAACAGGATTATGGGATTACTTTTCCACCCTGGCTGTTCATCACAAGAGAGGTTGTTTGCAAACTTTTTGCCTTTTTATCTACTGTGTGAAATCTTTCTGAACAGACTTTTTACACTAGTATCCAGGACAGCTGTGCTGTTGTTAATGGATGTACATCTCTGTTGGCTTCATTGCTGTTTAGAATATCTGCATTAAAGAAAAGCTCACTGGGTTTGTTAAGAAGTGTCAGAGAACAAGGCTGAATTAACTCCAAGATGTGCTGGACACAAAAGCAAAGGGAATAGAAGAAAACCTGAGTTAAAAGGCCATTGCTGCAGCAGATGGGAGAGAACATTTTGCAATACTGGTGCTGCTCTGGGGCTCACTGGCTGGGGTGAAGGGACTGTGACTGGAGATATCCAAGGATGCTGTCAGAAGAAACTATGTGATTTGATACCCAAACACAGCTATATGCCCCAGCCCACTCCCACTACAGCGGAGCTCTGTTTGGGTCATTAGTGCTTGTTTTAATTTATTTAGCCAATTTTATTGCTGGAAACACACGGTGATTTACAGCCTTTCCTGAGTGCACAGATTAATAAGCCTTCTCCTCACTTCCCCTAGAGACAATTAGCACATAGCCATGATAGGAAATGACTATGAGGAACATGCAGGCGATATGCTGAGAGAGCTAGACAACAGGCTGAATTCTGCCTACAGACAAGGTCACTTGAAAGCCACCTTTCGTGTTCAAATCCTCACCTGAAAAGATAAGACATCCCTATCATTGGGCAGAACACACAACAAAATGGACTCAACAACTACAGAGGCACATCTGGGTGCAGGGTGCAGTTTGAATGCAGACTCCTCTAGGGACCTGGCATCTACTGGCCAGAAAGAAATAGAGATCCCAGCCTCCTGCCTGTTATGCCATTGAGTTTGTTTGTTCCCTTGAAGCCTCTTCTGTCTGTTTAGACTGCTCCTGCTCTTGGAAAGAGGAGTGGCTTCTTACTGCATCTGATTTTGAGGTTGACTTTGCTTTAGGTGAAGGCCAGTCTAGACATCCCACAGGGTCTCTTCCAATCTTAACAGTTCTGTGACTCTGAGACACTTTGATCTTAAGATAACAGGACCCTCAAGTTGTAACTCAGTCTGAGGAATAGTGGTAGCAACTGTGCTTAAGCTTACAGACTTGTCTGCCAGCTTCAGAAGGTTTACCATTAGAGACGAATCATAACCAATGAGAGATTAAAAAAAACCAACAAACCATTCTCATTATCTTCCTCATTTTATTTCTGTTTTGTTTGTTGTTTTCTTTTCCCAAGCCGTCACTGTTTTTCCCTTCACTTCTTTAGTTTTGTGGCAGTGGCTTCTGCAGTGTCATCCAATGCCTGATATGAACTGTGCCCTGGGGTCCCACCAGGACAGGACTACCTCCTCATCATGGGCTTGGACAGTGCCATGGGCACCAGCTGCCACTGGGGATTGTAGATGCTGCCAGCATACAAATGCTGTGGATAAACACCCAAGAAAAAAGTATGGAGCGGTAAATCCCTGAACATAGAGGTGTGTGCAGGGAAGAAGAGGGGTGAAGGGACTTTCTGAAAGCCACCAAATCAAAATCCCACTTCAGCGCACTTCCTGGTAATGACAGAGATTATTCTGTATGCCTGTGATACTTAGTCCACCATCCCTCTTGTTCTTCCAGAGAGCTGCCTCCCTGCAAACACTTATAAGAGTTGGATTTTGAAACAAACACTAAGTATTCAAACTTACTCTTTCAAAATCTAATAGAAAAGAGATGGCAAAAATGTGATGACAATTTTCTCATATTTTCACCTATTTTTTTTAGTGTACTAAAACTTTTTTTTCTCCATTTCTGAGAAGTCAAAAATCCTTCTGTTCTTTAGGAAATTATTCAGGTTTTGAGAGAGAAAATTCAAGAAAATTTTATCAAAATTTTTAGAAAACTTCTCGTCATTTTTATCTCCATATATATTTTTTAAATTATCCTTACCATATATGTTCTGCTGAAGATAAATATGATAAATCCCACTCACTTTACTAGCTGAAAAACTGAGGCACATAGAGATGAAACCAAGCACTGGGCTTCTGCCATGCTGGAGCTTTTTTTTTTTTTTGCTGCAGAGTCCCATAATCAGCAATGCAGAGTGCTCTAATCGCCATGTAAAGCTGGGGCTGTAAAGGTGCTGTTAATAACGTAACTCTGCTTCCAGTCCTCTGCTGACCTACACTCATCACCTTGCTAAAGGAGGTCCTTAGGAAACTGAAAGACCCTTCAGTTACCCTGAAGCACCATGTAGGTGGTGCAGAGCTGTGAACACAGGACTCACCAGAGATGATAGAGGAATGTGTCCATCACTGTCACTCAGCAAAACTTTTGGCTGCCTCTGCCTGTTATCATACTATCTGACGACCAAGAAGCTTGGTCTTGATTCTCTCCTGAAACCCTCTCTGTGAGCATCTCAGACTAAAACAGAAGCCCTAAGAGAGGTCTGGGTGTGACTCCTGTAGCAGCCCAGCAACTCCTTGGAGTTTGCTGGTCCCTTTGATTTTTCCTATGCTTCAGGGCACTTAGTTGGTGCCCACCAGTTTTGTGCATGCATGCCCACTGCCTCACCACCAGCTGCAGCTGACAGACGTTGCAGGGCATATGCCTGCAGCAATGGTACAGCCTCTTGAATAACACTGCTCTGATTTTGTCTTCACTCAGGTTCCAGAGACCACATTGTCCTGATGGATTGTCCATGGCTCTCCATGGTGCTCATTGCCATGGCAGGGCACCATATGGATGTCTGTAAGGACAGTTTCTAGTGCTCACTGTAAGACTTCATTGGACAACCTTCCGGGAATGTCTCATCTCATCTAACAGCATTTTCTCCTTATTGCTCAGGCCGCCTAGGGTTACTTCCACCCCATTCTCCACAGATTCCCCTCTCCCTTCCCAGAGCAGCAACAAGGTCTGAGGTGGCAGCAGGACTACAGCATGTTTCTCCAGCAGATGATGGGTCAGAGAGGCTGAGGCGAGAGGCTTTTTGGGTGTAACCATATGGACTGTGTTGCCTTTCCCTCCACCCCTGAATCCAGCCGTGCTGATAGACATTAGTGGGTGGGAGGCAGGCTCACTCCAGAGCGCCTTTGACATAAAGGGAGTTTTCATCCCACCTCTCCATCAATCAAAACTTAAACTTATTTGTGCTTATACACTACTTCTTAAGTAGAGAAAATAAAAACTGGGTTTAGGAGAGTGCAAATATTTAACAATAAAAAAACCACATTAATTTACCCTTTTTCATTTCTACAGAAGGAACCTTAATGGTGTCACATGACTCTTATTCTAAGTGATAAACCACAGGTCATAAAGCACCACTTTATCACTCTGCACAAGCAGTATAAATAACAGCTATTACCCAACCTCACTCCATCTGATAAGCTCAGAGATTTTCTAATATACATTTCTGATTTTTTTAAATAATATTCATGATCATTTCCTCTTGAGCGTTATGAGTCTCTGGCTATGTGGCCCTTGAAACCAGGGCCTGCAAGCCCTTGTACCATCTCCCTGATTTATGGCCATGTTGGTTGAGACTGACGCCCTAATGAAATCTGTGACACTGCATTAATGGGGCTGTTTGTTACCACCAGAGTTCAGCGGCTGGTTGTAGTCTCAGAGCTGTGCTCAGGAAGGCAGACACAGAGTCTATAAAACCCACCCAATGGGCAGCAAACCTTCCCAACCTGCACAAACTGTAGTACCATCCCATGAAGAAGCTGCCTGGGAAACCCACTGAGGGTGCAGATAGCAGGTCATGGCTCTACACCGCAAGCTGCAGCTGCACAAACACATGTACACCACAAACTCAGAGTCTTCCCCAGGACCACAGTTCCATGTACAGACACACATCTCTCAACCGTGTCATTAATGCCCAGCCCCTGTGCACAGTCATTCAGTTGCAGAAGCCACAGTGAGTGTTTACCATCAGATTACCCACTAACAGGCATGTGCGTTCGGAGTGATACATTCCTTCTACATGCAGGAGTTCTGCAGCCTCAGTGTGATGTGCAGGCAAACAAAAAAGGTCTCCCCACACCTCTCCATGGTCCTAGCCAGGGCAGGTTTCCCTCGGGCTCCAGAGCAAAGCCATAGGATAACATGCAAAACCTGCCTGTGGCGCATGTGTGCTTCTACAGCAACATTTCCAGTGTGATCTACTCCTATCAGCCAAGACATCTAAGTCGAATAAGCACCTAGTTCTCATCAAAACTAATGGCAGCTTGAAGGACAATGCATGTCCTCGGCTCAGAAAAACTGACCCAGCACGTATGCAACAAACATCTCATGTATCCACCACACAAAACCCCATATCTGCGAGAGAGTTATTTTAATACCAATATGCCAAACATAGAGACACATTATAGTGAACTCAGTCTTGAAGCTACCATAATAAGCAGAGAGAACTCCAGCTTTCTGTAAGCAGGGTGGGCTAAGTAATCACCCAGAATATTTTAACATAAGTGCATGCTTGAGTATCTGGACCTATTATAGGCTGGTTGAAGGTGCTAATCCCTTTTCTTGCAACCAGCCACCATCAGCACACACTTTCTCTTGAGTTGTATTTGTTCCTATTTGTCTTTGTTTCACTTTTCCTTTTTAAAAACAGTTTAGGAAAAAATTACAAAAATTCATGTTCAGGTAATACAGGCTCCTATGCACCAGGAAGTAAAAATGCCAGAAGTGGATATTTAGCCTTAATTCTGTCCTGGGGTAAAACTATGTCAGCTGCTATAACCATGTATTACATATTAAATAAAGCAACACAGTAGACTCTTTCTTTCACCTGAGGTAAATACATGGAAGAATCTTCATTCCTGTATGCTTCATTTTACAACTTTTAATGCAGGCCTGTTCTTTGAACCAAAAGACTTCTTCAGAATATTTTGATGTGAAAAGTGGCAATACTAAGGAATATTTTATTGTGTCTATAAAATTCAATGCCTTTTTTCAGGATTGTTTTTGTAGTATTTCAATATTCAAAATGGCTTACCAAGATGTCAGAGATTTGACCAATTCATGTCTGCTGGAATTATTAAATAATTACAAATAATAAAGCTTTGAGCTTAAAAATTACAATTTAAAATCAGTAATATTGATACGGCTGAGTTTCATTTATCCCAGAAAGGAAACACCTTTGACAAGACCATATTTTTTAATAAAATGAGTGTGGTGGTTTTCTATCAGGTCTCTTTAATTCCAGTATCATAAAAATGTGGTATATCTTTATTGATAGACTTTAGCTGGTGCATTCTCTTCTCTACAGCATATATATGTTAATGATTTTCTCAGCGCTGACATACAATATGTTTAACCAGACAATTTTTCCTTTCACTCAGTTGCTTCTCTGAGCAGTAATTTAGTGGGCAGTTCTCAAATGACAACTCTGAGAAATACACACACCATGTCTTGTTAAGAGTGTGTTTTTAATGATGTCTTCCTTGACCATGTTTCATTTTTGTAGAATTGTAAATAATTCCTACTTTTCTTGTGATCTACACCTGGAGGGACGCAAGGCTGGAGAAGACCAAATATGCTATCAAGTCCAGTGCATTTGCAACCACTTTGCAGCAAGGTGTTTAGTCCAAAAGAAACCACAATATCTCTCCCAGTGCCACAAACCACGGAAGATTTCCCAAAATCCTGAAAAAAAACCTACTTGTGCTCAAAAGAAAAAGAAAAAAAAAATCCAAACCAAAACAGAATACCTTGGAGAAAAGTAATTGCACATCACAGGAAAAGACAAGAAGATACCTGGAGCCAGAGCATCACTCGCTGCTGGGAGCTGCATGGGCAAGGGAGTGTGGTAAGTGAATAGTCACAGCCGACCTCAGAGCATTGCAAATGTAACTCTAGTCAGGCAGTAGGTGTGCTCTCTTTAATGATATTACTGAACAGATTACATAAATGAGTGAGAATTTATGTACAGAATTTGCATGTGTTTGCAACTGTTCTGAAATTTACAAATACATTTCTGTATTTACACACATAAGTAAATTAATATTGATTTTTAACCAGCAAGCACCACCAAAATGGCATTCAAGTGCATGTTTCCAGGTGCAAAGTATTTAGCTAGAGAGCAAATGAATTTGCAATGAGAACAGTGAAACTGTGGATGCAGTTCTGGAAAGAATGATTTGCATTGTTTGTGTTGCAGCAGTGCTGGAAGGTTGCAGACACTGTGGAGCCCTCCTGTGCAAGGCACCATACAACTGTGCAAAACAGCTTCTCCCCAGGGTGTACTAGTGAGACAAGTGCCTCAACACAGAAACACACGTCTAATTCCCAAGAGGGTGCTCATTCCCTGCCCAAAGAGCTTTATTATATTGGGTGCACATTTAGCTCAACTAAATGGGTAGGCCATTAAAGATTTACAAGCCATTGACATTAGCTAGCTCAGGGACATTGTGGCTACTGCGAGCACCAAGCCTGCTCCTGCATTCCTTAATTTTCAAACCCCTGCGCTTCAGTACCTCCCTGGATAGCTGCTGTCTGCACACACACAGCACCTCTGCTCCCCAGCTTCTCACTCCCCAAATCCTAACGTATTCATGCATTCCCCAGACAGGACCCTCTGCATGACTACCTGCATTATTGAGCCTGTATCCTCTCCTTCCCTTACTTTCCTACTTATCCTCTCACGTTCCCCACAGCTGGGCTTCTACCCTGGGCACAGAAGCTGGGCTCCCAAGGGACCATCCCTCACTGTCCTCCTGCTACATTCCCTCTCCAGGAATGAGTATTTTGGGACAGAGCTACAGGGGGGAGAGAAGATGTTGGGGCTGTGTGAGCCACGTCTAAACTCCTTTCCTCTTCACCAGAGAAGGCAGTTACTTTACCAAGGCTTTGGTTTTTAACCAAGGTTTACAATCACATCTCTCTGGATTTGTTGGTTTGTTGTTGGTTTTTTTTTTTCACCTCCTCTCCTTGAAACTCCTTCTGATGTTTGGTGCATTTTTTCTTGGGTATGCTTTGTTGTTTTTGGGTTGTTTTGTTGTTATTGTTGCTTGCAGCCACTGGAGAGTTCCCCTTCCTCTGGTTAATGGACCATTAACTAGCTCTCTCCATGCAGGGGTAGAGCCTGGGAATTGCTGAGTTCTGGAAAATCCTCACCGGCAAGGAACCTTTTGCCAGCAACAAAATCCTCTTTTCTGAAGGGACTCTGTTAAATGGGGCAGTGAGGGGGGACAGTCCCTAGGCAGGAGGGATGGGGACAGAGCCCACAGGAGCATGGGGCACAGGTGTCACTGCTGTTTCCTGAAAAAAAAGGCACAAGCTGTGGGGAAGAGGGGGGAGAGGAGAAAGGAGCTGGATTGTTAGAGGATTCAATGAGCTGTGCCCAATGTATTCGAAAGGTGCTTAAGACAGCCAAAGCTCCTCACCAAACACACACCACTGCAAAACAGTGCATCATGTACCCACCGGCTGCAGAGAAGCCGCGCAGGTCCTTCTGCACCCCTGCACATCACACCCTCGAGAAACAAGCAGCATCCCCTCAGCCAGTGCCTCAAGCCAGCATGGCATGGCCAAGGCAGCAATACTCCCATTCAGGTGCACACATAACTGGATCACCCCGAACCATCCCTAGCAGGTACAGGTGTGCCCAAACAAACAAGCACACAAGGAGGAGGACAAGGAGGTGACCATCTCAGACTTGTCCCTTATCTCCCATGTCCTCCCTCCTACCTGCACCTTTGTAGTTAGAAAATGATTCATAGTTTTATGTTGTCTCATGTAAGCAAACCCCATGGCCAAGGCAGAGATAAGATGCAGGATTTTCCATAGACCTAAAAATGAAAGACAAAGCAAATCTTGGCATCATTGGGACTAGTCAAACTTGGTTTCTCATGGCTTTTTGTACTGATTCTTTTGGCCTCTCTCCATTACCACTGCAATAACCTCTGTGGACAAATTCTCCTTCAGTGTTTCTTGTTGCACCAGAAGGACCCTCAGCTTGTGTGCTGTCACTGGCTCCAAGCCATGTGCTGTTTGGCCACTGGGCATGGAGGCGTTGGTTGCCAAACAGAGACTACAAGCGGAGTAGTCTATTGTTCACATGAATGTGAGCCTCTCTTCTTTACCCCATCATTAATTTTGACACATTTTGCAGGCACAGAATTGTTTGGTGGGCTCTGTCCTTGTGTCAAATATATTTGACATTAACAGATAGATTACACATTGTGGTAAGGAAAGGGACAAATGACAGATAGTGCAATTGCTTAGTCCGGGTTACCTGAACTTAAACTTACAAAAACATGATGGTTTCAGTTTCATCAGTGTCAAAATGTATTCTCATATGCATCTGAAGAACACAGCACTGTTCAGGCTCATGACCATAAGCAAACAGCTTGCCACCATGTGACCAGCTAGCTCCCATCAACAGAGCTTTAGAAAATCACTTCTCATGGGGGTCTTGCGGCCCAGCTCCACTGCAAAGATGAATTCTTCACCCATGAGGGCTGATATCCTAGGTGAAGGTCCCTGAGCCTTCTGAAATACCATGGGGCAATCAAAAATGAACCTACATCCAAAGTGGCTTAGCACAGTCTACCAGGTGATGCCACACAGGCTACGTGGAAAACAGTTGAGTCAGTGTACCTCCTGCCGGTCTCCATGCCCAACCCAAACACTGCAAACACATTGAGCCACTTTCACCATTTCTGGTACCATATAGATGCCTACTTGTATTTACTCTCTTGACACTGCTGTAATAGTCTGGTACTATGCCCTCTGAACCAAGATCAGAAAAAGTAGAGGGATCAGATCTGAGCTAGGTCCTAAGCCCATGAAAGAAGTCTGTATCAAAAAAAGAGGAGTGAAGCCTAAGCCTGGATCTCTTTATCTTCTGAAGCAATTCTTAGACTGCCTACACACATCAGAGTACACGCATGTGGCCACTACAGTGGTGCTATCTCTGGCCCTGAGGGGTACATGGCTGTGTTCATACGGAGCATAGAAAAGGTAGATGCCTGATTCTTCTTTTACAAGGGATGATGATACCAAAACCATAGCCCTTCTTCAGCTGCCAGTGGCTACTACATACAGCCACAGCCACACAGCACTCCCCTAAGGTAGTTCACATACAGCACAAGGGGTACATGATGCTGCACAGAAGACAACCTATACCACGACCTAGCACTACTTGCATAGGCAAGTTAGACCCACATGTGAGTGCTTGCATAGAGCATGCTGCAGTTATGCATAACTGATGGACTATTGCCCATGCCAAATGAGGTCCACAGCCACAGCAGAGATGTGCAGAACTTTATGCCACACATGTAGTGATTCTGTGGTAACGCTACCACTTGCTGCTCCAGGGTCACCTACTCCTGTGGCCACAGCCCCAGCGTGGTCAGCCACTTTGCTAAGGGGCATTTTTGGGCTTTATGGTACTATTGATTACCACAACCAATAAAAGCAACAGTTTCTTACCTTGCAGTTTTCATATTTCTCAAATAAAATAATCATCATTACCCCCATTTTAAAGGCAGGAAACATAAGCACTCTGTGGTGGATGACCCAGTGTCTCCCAACAGTCTAGCGGCAGGGAACACAGACACCAAAGTTCCCTAAATTTCAATCTATTGTGCAGGGACCAGATTATCATGTAGACAGTATTCACAGTGTGATGCTCATACTGGTCTCAGTGGCAGCTTAAGACTAGCTTTAGACCCAGGGTGGTCTAGGGCATGAGGGTGGCAAGGCAGGAAGGAGACATTTTCTGACAAGATTTTGCCTCAGAGAAAGATCTGAAAACTCAAGGTCCTAGTGAAAAGGGTGTCTGCGGGGCCACCCTCACTGCCCTCTAGTACACTTCCAAGCAGTGAATTCATCTGTCTGAAATTCTGGGGAACATGAAAAAACAAAAAAAAACGAAAAAAAATACGTGGAGACAGAAAGTAGCCCCACTGACCACTCACACTGTTTAACATTAAAAAGTGCTGACAGTGGAGAGGGAGAAAAGGAATGGAGGAAGGGCCACTTTCATCTCATGACAGTCTCCTGCCAGCCCCAGCCACTGTGTCTCTCTCTCTCGCCCCCCCTCCTGGCCCCTTGCTTTCCTAGGCATTTTATTAAATAAGGTCACAGCCTGCATTAGAGTCCCTCCCACAGCCCTGGCAAAATGAAAACACTTGCCCGTCCCTATGACCCCCACCCTCCCAGATCTCTGGCTCCTTTGCTGTTTCCCCCCACTGCAGAACTGAGATCTCCACCCCACTGTAACCTTGAAGTTTCATAGCAAAGGGCTCCAGGGTGGGAGAAGGTCTCCCACATTTTTTTCCTCTTACATTAATTATCTCATTTAGTTGAAAGAAATGTCAAAAAATGGAGCTTTCCCTTGGCAATTTATGATGCTGAAGCAGTAATTTATGGCTCGATACAACTTTATTTTGCTTCTTCTTTACACACACACACATATACATATGCTTAAGGAGATGCTAACCTGAATTTATCACACTAAGTACCTGCCTGCTAGAAGTAGAGGACTGAACATAATTTACAAGGCAGGATGGAGAGGGGTTCACATGTAGGGGTAAACATTTAGAAGAGTTAATGTTTGAAAGTTGGTCTTTGAAGGTAGGAGGCTCCTCTAGTTAAAAAGAGAAAACCTAACTAATTAAAACTGATGTATCAGTTTCAGAAGAAGAATGTGCTGGTAATGAAACTGTGCATGGGCAAAAACAACAGGCAGCTGGGTTACCCAGGACAGCTTAGACACCCTCCAGGGAGAAGGTCCCAACTTCTGCATCAGACCAACAGGCTCTGAGATCTCATTTGCCAGCTCAGTAGCCAAAAACTCCTGTCAAAGTGTCTGGTCTGATGTGGGACACATAACTTGAATGCAGAAGTAAATGTGGGTCATCAGTAGGGTTTGAATCATGGCCATGGCATGCCAGCAATGTGACCTGCTGCCGCTTGTGTTGCAGGAGGAGGGAGGGGACCCAGAGCCACAGATGTGCCACTATTTTTTTTAGTAGCAACCAAGCACTGTGGATGACCAAAGGAGAGGACTTGCCTGCACCAAAATGCTGACCAACAGGGCAGGAAACCAAAGAGAAAACGCAGAAGGCACAGAGAGGGGTAAGAGACGGGTCCAAGGCCACACCACAAGCCAGCTGCAGAGCCACAGTTCTGGACAGCATTCACACCTCTCCAGCCAGCGCTTGGAGCCTCCTGTGTCATGCTGGGGGAGGATCATGAAAGAAAACCCAAATCTTGGCTTGAAAGGGAATCCCACACATTATCCCACTCCACCAGCAAGCTCATCTGCAGAAATAGTTCATCCCTGGCCCACCATCAGACGAGTATCTGTGCAAGGCATGGGCAAGCCAGTGGCTCTGCATGGCATGGGTGGGGCACTGGCATTAAAGCTTTCATTGGGCATTGCGAGACCTGTGAAAGAGGGTTTGGAGAACACCTGTCTTGATAATGCCACCATATGTGGATTGACAGATGCCCACTTATGAATGATGAATGAAGGCTCACCTTTCCCAGATCCTGCTCTGGCTGATATCTCCCATGTTGCCACACTCATATCTTTTCAGGCTATACCACCTTCAGGGGGAATGGAAAGAGGAGATCAAATGGGAACATCCCAGCTTCAACTCTGCATTTTCCAGCATACCATATTGAAGTGTCCTCCTTCCACCTAGGGATACCTGTGGAGGCTTCCAGAGCACCTTTCCCAGACAGTCCTCTTCTCCAAATCTCTGACTGATGTCCAAAGGAGGGGTGTCTCCACAAACTGTATCCAGGAGGATACAGTGAAAGCAGCGAAGTCTGTGTGATTAAGTATACTGAGATGAGAAACATGTGCAAAGCCTCTCTACTGGTCGTTGTTTTTCTTCTGCACACTTGAACTTCCCTAGCTTCGCAAAGTTTTTCTATCTTCCAGTGTAATGGTTTGACCCAGGCTTTTCCTGGTAACCAGTTTGTAACCAGGGAAGTGATCATATTTACCCAGTATTCCACACGATTTTATGTAACTGGGGGTATAAATACAGAGGGGGAGAGGCCCTCGTTCTCTTTTGCCTTCCTGTGGATCCGAGGATGCAGGTTCTCTGCTATCGATCTCACCCATGCGGAGGAGTCAAGCCTTGCGGGCCTTGTAGGCCTTGAGAGGCAGCTGTTGCTGGCGTCGGCCAGTGTGACTCTGCTATCTTAAGGAGAGTAGTAAGATTCTGTTTTTATTAGTTCTATCCTGGGTCTCAAGTTTACATACCTGTTTTAGTTTCCCTTTTCCCCCTTTTTCCCCTTTCCCCCTTTTTCCCCTTTTTCCTTCCCTTTCCCTTGGGGGTTCCCTCTACTGTGTGCATAGTATTTTAATTGTATATAACTGCTATATATATAAATATAAATACTTTTGATGTAGTTCGGGTTGTTTCGGGCTCTTTAGTTTCTCTCGTAGTTTTTTTTCCTTAAACTCTGAGAGGGAAAGGCGGGGGGAAGGATTTCACTGTGAGTTTGGGCATTTGGCAGGGAGCCAGGTCCAAACCATCACATCCAGGTAGGTATCTAAGCTGTAGGACACATCCAATGGCTTGCACCTGGGTCACATAACAAGCAAATACCATTAAGTCTATGTAAGCTGAGTACCACGTGAGCATTCTGTAGCCAGACAATTCTTCCACTCCAGGGGACCTGCACTTGATTTGGTTGGGCACCAACTGTAACTTCTATTAGACAGACCCACTATCTTTGTCCAGGACCACATACACAGTTTCCTCCATATCCTTTTTCCCTTACAACCCAAAAATCCTTAAAACCAGTAGGATGGGAGGTAAGTGTGGGCATGGAGTAAGGAGGCAACCTTTGAGGGGGGAGAAATGTAAATTCTTTCCAAAACAAACCTTTCTGAAAACTGTGACCAGAGTGTCCGTTTAAACTGATGGGGCTCTGCATTGTCCAAAGTACAACAGACACTAGCCCTTGTTTGTCAATCCACCCAGCATATTTCTAGAGCAAACCAACAAAAGCCCCAGAAGGTGATTTGTATATAAACACAAAACACTTGCTCCCTTTAGTAGGTAAGGTGTTCTTTTTCTTGCTGCTTTCTCTGTAGACATCAGCTTGTTCACAAATCTTACAGCAACCCAGAATCGTGGCATTAAGCAGGTGAGGAGAATAAGGTTTTTTTCTTATTGATTTAGGGATGGTTTCATTTGTAAGCAAAAGGGCAGCTGTCAATAGACTGCATGATCTAAAGCACCAATCCAGAGAAATCTTAAGCACGTGAGCACTCAGGAGCAAGCATGGGATTCAGGGCTGTTGAATTGGGGCCAGCAGCATAAACCAGGCTTTATTTCATGTTGCATCATAACTCTATCACACACATGAGAGGGAAGTATTATTAAATGGGAGGATGGAAGGGGAAGAAGAAGAAAACATGTCTATTTCTTGTCCAATAATGTTAGCAATATATTTATAAAAGCAAAACAAGACTAATTTTCATTCCTCTGTGCTTCTCCAAGTTGTCTGTTTTGTTCAGATTGTGCACTCTTCACAACAAAGATTTTTCTGTATTCTGTGTCTTGTAAAGCACTGGGCATTTTTACATAATAGTAATAATCCATTAAAATACACAAATAAAAGGATCAGAGCAAGCAAGTGATGTTGCAGAACAGTTTCTTCTTGAAAAGAGAAACAAAAATCCAGTTAAAAATAGTTATGTTTACTTTGATAGTAAAATGGGGGGGGGGGGGGGNGCATGTCCATACAGTAGGGAAAGAGAGTCAAGGAGGGAACAAATCTATAAACTCTATAAGTACATGGCACATTGGCATCATACAAAACACTCTGGGTGCAGTCAAAGCCTTCCAATGCTCCAAGGGGCTCAGTGGAAGTGCGCAGGATATTAAGAGTGACAAGCCATCAGGCCTGCAATATCAGACCAGTAGAGAAGGAAAAATGAAGCAGGGTGTCAGCTCGAATTGTTGTTATCCCTGTTCAGGAAACGTCACCAGGCAATGCAAAGTAGTGGCAGAAAGAAAGGAGGTCGGGACATCTGGGGACTAATCCCCCATCCCCCAAGGATGCTGTACCCATTCAGAACCCGGAACCCACCAACCTCTGCATCACTCCTGGTCCTGCTTTTGTCATCTTGAATGTGGGGTGACCATTTGCCCCTGCTCCTGAGGTGTTCAGGGTGAAGGATTGAGGGGACAGGTGCAGTCCCACGCCCTGGGAAGGGTATCAGGGTGGTTGAAGGCAAAGTGCGGTGTGGTAGGAGTGTGCAGCACTGGGCAACACCAGGGTTGGAGAAGAGGAAGGGAGAGTGGGGAGGGGAAGGCCTATAATCCCCTTGGTAAATCCATGCCTGAACTATAAAAGGATAATCCATGTGCAACCCTGGCCCCACTTATAGGATTTAGCTCTTAGTGTGGAATACTAATATTTGGCTGTTTGTTTACCCCTGTGAACTAATTTGGCAGATTCATATGATTCTCACAGGGAGAATTTATTTCGATTTTGATATTACTCAAAGCCTTGGGTCCTGGAGTCATAGGATTATATGCAAAGCTCTGAGCAGACTTTTTTTAATCCTTTTTCTTAAGAAATAACTATTTGTTGTGGATGCAGCGAAAAGCTTGAAAGCTGGCCTGCTGTTCCACTGCACAATGGCATGAGAAAAGAAGCCACTTGCTAATTCCCCCTTCTTTTTTTTTAACATGGTGATTTTTAAGCCAGTTTTGCAACTGTGAAAGGTGAATGGGGATCAAGCCCATGATTTTTGAAGAGTCAGCACAGTCAAGCCAGGCTCTGCTTGTAGATTCACACCAGTTTGGTGAGCTTCAGTGCCCGGTTGCCTGCTCCTAACTCAATGGCATTGCCTTAGGAGACCAGAATAACAGGCAGAAATGAGATCCTTCCAGCTAAAATAATGTGCAGAGTTTGGGGAAGAAGGAGGCACAGGAAGAAAAAATGCATGCATTAGCATCAGGAATTCAGCCTTCAATTAAAAAGTAACTTTCTAACCTTGGACAATGCAGAGAATGGCTTGAAAATGCGACACATGAACCCCCTTGAAACAGAAAGCCAGTACAAGAATCCCAGCTATGTTATTTTTATAATCTTGCTGCTTTGAGGGCTTGCTCTTTGATTTTTGAACACTTAAAATTGTTAATACTAGGGAAGAAGTGTCCCTTTTTTTTTTAATCCAAAAAGCAGCTCTTGTGGTAAAGTGTGAAGAAGTGGAAGGAAAACAACAGTTCTCTCTCAATGTATTTGTGGTTGTTCCTCTGCCAGTGTCCTGAAAGAAAGTAATTGTTGCAAATATAATCACAGCTAGTAACAGGGCAACTTGAGATTTTCACCGAAGATTTGACTCTTGATTTAGGAAAATACTTAATTTTAATTCTGTGCTCGACTATTCTTTTTTAGAAGATTTAAGCACATGCCTAAAGTGAAATAACTGCAGAAAGGCTTCACCAAATCAGGGCTTTGAGGAGAAAGCTGGCAGTAAAATAACAACATTTATCATGAAAAAAAAATTCTCTCTCTTAGTGAAAACAAGGGCAATGCCTAAAAAAACCCAAGCCTTCATAGATCAGGCAAACAAGATAGGCAGATGAGAATTATATCAGAAAATGGAAACTAGGCAAAAATAATTCAAATTATTCACACATTTGAAACTTTGCAGGACTGAGAAGAGAAGGTGAAATTTGGAGAATAAGTCACAGACAAGCAAAATTTGTGCCTAGCAGTTTAAGCTTGAAACACTATATACAGATCCTAGAAGTCCAACAGCAGAAAGTTTTTAGCCAATGCATGTGCATGATTGGTACCTGCTTTCTTGTCCTTCTCTTCAGATCTTGCTGGGACTGGCTCTTACAGGACTTCAGCTTCTCAGGCTACCTCACTCCCAGAGCTGAACGGAGAACAAGCTCATCACGGGGCCCATTCGCTTGACACCTCAGCCAGGCTCTGCAATGGAGCACAGAGAGGGGGTGCTTGGGCACTCTGCAAACCCATCCTGTAATTTCCACCAATACCCTGAAAATCTATATGTGCTTAAAATAATCAATCTGTTATCATTTTTACCCCTCACTCAAATGCTGACAGCAGGTTCCATCTCTGGTAATAGCTGTTAATAATTATCTGAAGTGATATAGAGATTGGGAAAACATCTTTTAGACAAGTTATATTTTCCCAAATACAGTTGAAAGGGAAGCAATGTATTCATACAAACAAGAGGGAGGGAGGGTTTGGCTGTCTGATTTTCTAGGGGTTTGGACTTATTTCTGTTTCCTCCTCTTTCTATCTCAGCTTTTCTGATTTTCAGTTTTCTGGTGACAGGATTGAAGAGCCCCAAACATTACCAAAAACTGGGGGGAAAATGTACTACACCAAAGATTTGAAGGAAGCCATTGGTTTAGTTTATTAAAAAGATCAAGAGGTGAGTTTCTTCATGCATATAAATTTCTTTCTAGGGAAGAAATACCAGGTACTAAAAAACTGTAATGTGCCAGAGAAAGCCATAACAAGAGCCAATGGATAAATGCTGAAGCCAGACAAGTCCCAATTAAAAATAAAGTACTGTGTCTTTTTTATTTTGTTTTACTTTGTCTGAGGAAGTCAGGGTGATTAACTATTAGAGCAGGCTGTTACGGGAAGTGCTGGAGTCTCCCTTTCTCAGCATCTTCTGCTCAAGACTCGTATTCTTTCAAAGTTACTGTCTTCAATAAAGGGGTAACAGGAGGACAATGTCTGGCCCATGTTATGCAGGCAATGCAATAAAATAATCAGAAAATATTTTGTGAGCTTAAACAGAATAAAAATCTCTGCATCCCTCAGCTTACATTAAACAGTATGCTTAATTTCAAAAAATCAGGAAATTGAGAATAAAAATCCTTGACAGCAGGGAGGGGTCTGAAGCAACAACAATGCCAGGATCTGGGACAGAGTGAGGTAGCGAGCTCACTGCTGGTCGGGGCCATCAGGGCTCTCCCCAAGCACTGTGAGTCTTTTGGGAAAGAGCTGCTCAGGCTCCATGGAGAATCCTGCCTTACTGATTTCCAGCTGAGCAGCTTTCCACACTCAATGGCTGGCCCTGCTGCTTTCATGCAGGGATGTACTCTAGCTCGGAAGAGAGTGGTTCTGTTTAGATAGCCCCCAATCCTAGTTTTACCTCATCCCTTCCAGCAGAGTCACTGTAATTAAGATTTGTTAAGGTTTGGAAGAAATCTCATTAATCAGATAAGATCTGAACTTTATTTTCTTTTTAAAGACCCAATTTGATCTCTCTTGCTTGTGGTAATTGCTCTCCTCTTCTGACATGGAAATTCATTTTCCAGGCACATAAAACACAATAGATTTCCATTGTCAACAGAAGCAACCCCAGGAGTGTTAAAAATATTCCTCCAAAGGCAAAAAAACAGTGTTGGGAGCAAATCCACGTACAAGCAAGGAGAGGAAGCAGAAGACAGGGTGCTGTCAGAGAGAGATGGGGTGGGAGAAAGGGGTTTTTATGGCCCTAAAAAGGAGCAGGAGTGCACAAGGGGAAGTGAGGGCAGCAGGACCCCTACTATGACACTCAGTACGTAGGGCTGAGCTGTCAGCTCTTACTGAGGGACTTCATGCAGAGGAGAAAAGTTGTTGCCACTCCTGGTCCCTGACCTGGGTGGGGAAAGCATCATTCTTCCAAGTTTATCAGAAACCAGTACTTCAAAGAGCCATCAGAAGACTGGATGGCTAACATTTCACATGAGGCAGCACCAGGATAAATGACACACTGTGAAATATACTCCACCACATCAAATCCTATCCATCAGCAGGATTCCTGGTTTCTAAACGGCAGGTGTGGAATAGGAACTCCTCAGGAACATCTGAACCAGAAGACAGCTTCCTTCCCCACTGCCTGCTCCCCAGCGCCGCACAGCCCCAACGTGCCTTGGTGCACTCCGCCTCCCCCTCTGACCTGGCATGGCACCATGTTGAGCCCAGGCAGCCAAGTGCAGGTGCCAGGCTGGTAGATGTGCATGGATAAGGAGAGCAGCCCTGGGACAGGGCTAAGTGTATATGTAGCATCTCTCGTCCCAGGGAATGCAGTCCCCAGGAGGGACAGGACAGGGACATATGGCATCTCCCTGCCCATCTTTCAGCCTCGGCCTGTCACCTCAGCCCAGTGAGTGGGCACCAAGCCAGGTGCTGGGCTCACTGTCTTCACCTCATCCAGGGCCCTGTGCCCTTCGACCCCACTGATATGCCAGTCCCCCTCAACCTGTGCCCTGCTCCTTACACCACCCCATCTATGATTTCAACCTGGACCAGGAGAGCCTCAGCCCCTGCTGCACCAAGAGGCCTGTGGCTAGAACACCCTCCACTATCCTAAACTGTCACAGGGCAGATGAAGCTGAGCTGCAGTTTTCCAGCACTTCCAGGGGACCACAAGACCCTGTGGTGGCAGCAGCCTCTGCTGCAGCTCAGCCTGGCCACCTTCTGGAGATGCTGAAACCTAGGGGGAACAGACAGATGGAAACCATTAATGTGTGCTTTGTGACTTCCCAGAAATGGGCTCTCTCTGGGGTGCCTGGCCAGTAAGGCTGGCTATGGGTAACCACAGTGGCCAAAGAAGGCAGAGTCCCCACACTGCCAGGCATAGGGAGGCAGAGATTGGGCATGGCTGGTGCACACAGAGGTGCTAATAGAGACCTAGGGCAAATATTCTGGCCCTGGCGGCCTCTCTCCCTCTCTTTGCAGGGAGAATCTGCAAACATATTAATCTCATCTCACACACAAACCCTCTGTCCTGATCCCAGAATCCATATATTAGGAGATTTACATAAATTACCAGCTATCAATAGGGCACATGAGGTGCATGGGCTAAAAGCAAGCACCCTTGCCAAGAAAACAGTACAAGAGGATTGGAAAAGAGTGGAAGGGAGGGGGCTGTAGAGATGAACTGGGAGCACAGCCCTGGTGTTCAGAGGTCTGGGATGGAGACAGCTGGCTGTACTGTCTAGTTCTGAGTCACTCGCCACAGTTGCTGTACCCTGCCTTATGGAAGCAAATGCCTCCTCCTCTGCACACTGTGCTGTGGCACCTTCCCTCCACAGATCCCTCATGAAGGCCAAACTCTCCCTTCACTCAGCTGCTTGCCCCAATGGGTGCTGGAGAGCACCTGATAGGCCCCAGGTCTATCACCTGGATGCAGTGTTAGGTACTTAACTAGCAGGAAAAAGGGGATGAGCTCTTCACAGCACTGTTTTGCGTTATTTGGGTCTTTGTATTTGTTAGGTCAGAATTTGCCTTAGCCTCTGGCAACCCCAAGCCTCAGGAGCTATGGGGAACCAGAGCTATGTGACTCCACTGGGGAGTTCAACAGATCCTTGACTCCTTATTTCTTCCTGAGGTGCTTTGCCTCTGATGGGAGAGGAAGAAGGTGCAAGCTCAGCCACAGTCTGTACCCCCTGGCTAGAGACAGGATGCTCTCTCCACCTTAGGTGCACTGAGAAGGGAATTCAAGATTCTCTGAGCCATAACAAACATAGATGATGCTTGGTGAGAACTGTGAAAGCCATGTACAGAGCCCCAGCCATGCAGCTGAGAAAAGCATCAAATCAGCCCCCTTTTCTATGTGTTTTCCAGGACAGACCTGCTCTGCGAGGTGGCTGATGGCCAAGCTTAAGGCAGAGACATAGAAATGCTCCAACGGGCACCAGGACAAGGGCACACTAGTGTGATGCTAGTTTGCCAGCTCCATCCCTTTGTCATCAGGGACTGGGGATGGCACAGCCCCAGTCCCTCCACCCTAAGTCTCACATGTGCAAAACAGATCCTTGGCAATCCTGGGGTGAGCCCTGGTCCAAGAGGGGACGGAGATGGGTCCTTCCCGAGGCAGACAGTGTGCCTGACCTCTACCGAAGCGTTTCTGAGCCTCCGAGTCAGCAGCCGTGGAACGTCCCTACCCTAGCCTGTGAAAAGCCCCGAGTCAGGCTCCCTTTTGTCACCAGCCCCACGACCACCTCGGCGGACCGCCTGCTTCTCCCGCAGTGTTTTGCTGCCCTCGCGGGTCCAGCCCGCACATTGCAGATCCCAGCACGCTCGCCCCGTCCTTCTCTGCGGAGAGCCGAAGCACAGGTTGTTCCTCCTCCTGCAGGAAGGAAGGCCGAGGGGAAGAAGGCAGGCAGCTCGCTGGCTTGGGTCTGGACCAGGGGAAGAGGGGCAGGCACCGCCAAGGAAGACATCGGGGGGACCCCAGTACCAACTCTGCTGGTGGCAGAAAAGAGGGTGAAGAACAAGAACCTCCTGCACCAGAGACAGTGCTCACAGGAGCTAGAGCATCACCTCTGCTTTAGAAGCAGCATTACAGGTCACCTGTCCTTCCTCCTTCCCTCTGGACAGGCAAACATCACAACTGAGTCCAGCGTGTCCAAGCACTGCTGTGGCTGTTTGGTGGACAGCTGTGAGTAAAACAAGGTCTTGAAAGTGTCTTCCAAGACTGAAGTATACACCCCAGTGTTATTTCTAGTGATGAGAAATATAGAAAAGCAGCCAGTGATGCAAAGAAACAATGTGAGTCATGAAAAACAGGCCTGGACTCGATTTACCTGCTAGAGAAGCAGATTGAAGATGGGAAAACGTTTATGTTAGCGGAGGAGAAAACCAAACCAAACCAACAAAAAACCCACAAAAACTTAAACCAAATCCAGTAAGGGAAATTTGAGTAGCCAACATTAGCTCTTGCACACACAAGATCTCCTCCCAGCAGTGTGGCTAGAGTACACAAAGACCTCAGCAGGATTGTGTTGATACATAACAACATATGTGGCACAATGATAATATGACTTTCATTGTATGCTTGTAACTGTACAGCACCTAGCATCCATCCTGCAACGCCAATGTTCAGGTGTAGGTACCCGTTCTCATGTACCTTCCCAACTCCTGTATGTATGGTCTAGGAAAGGCAAGCCCAATACAGGTGGGTTCCAAAACTGAAGCTGAAACTGGATTCATTTTTATGCCTGGTGTCTATGACACACAAGGACTCTATGATACAGGAGAAGGTTTTCATGGGAAAACTGCTTCTTAGCAGCAGTGAGACCTTAGTTCAGAATTAGGTTTTTGACCCGCATGATAGCTCAGCTTGAGAGTGGTTCGGACGCCTATGCAGACTGAGTGCATCGCCCCGCCAGGGCTGCCGGCTGCCCTAGGACTCCCGGCTGCCACAGCGCCCCGCGGAGCTCCGCACAGACCGCGGGCTCCACGCTGTGGTCAGCCCGCAGCAGCACACGGCAGCTCCGGGACAGGGACAGCCAGCCAGTCCCCGGCCGGTCACCTGAGGCTGTACCCACAGGTACACCACCCCTATGTAACTGCCGCACAGCCCTGCAGCTGCGGTCCCGATCGCTTTTCTTGTCGTCTTTCTTACAAGGAAGGGTGGTGGGTTTTTTCATTACTCTTCCTTACTGCTTACCTCAGACATCTCTATGTTCATCAACACTTGATGTCCCCAAACCTGATCACACCCCAAACACTTAAAAACTCAGCCTCTTTGGGCCTGAGCTCCTATCCCTTGGACTCACACGACAGCTCCCATTTGCTCACTCATTCTCCGATTATTTGGCTGCCTTTAAGCACTTGAAAAGCAATGCCACGCCGTGAGCTGTCAGATCCTGGAGCTTTCACGTCTCACCACAGCCACCACCTTTCGTTGTAACCCTCATGCAGGGCCGTACCATGGGAATTTGCAGGCCCATCCCTGCTACTCTGCTGTCCCAGCGCACCAGGGCACTTGCAGACACATCCAGCAACAAGGATATATGTTTGTCCCAGTGCCTGTAAACTGCTGGACAGTGACTGTCTGGTTGTGCCCAGGGTGCAAGACAAATATTTGATGGTGCCTTTCCAGGGAAATATCTAATAAACCAGCAATAACAGTCCAGCCTCTTGGATGCAGGAGGCAATACTGGCATCAGCAGGTGCTAGCAGCAGCTCTGCCCTGCTTGGGAAGAAGCAAGAGGTTCTGACAGCTGTACAACCACTGCCAAAGATGACAGCAATGCCTTAGCCAGCTGCACCGGGTGAGACAGCTCGTCACACTGCTCCTGAGGAGCGGAGTGACCCTCGGAGGGCTGGAGAGCCACATTGGCAAAGGCAGGTCATCATCATAACACCAGAGGTTTCAGGCAAGGATAGAGGCAGCAGCCGGCCTGATGGCAAACTCACTTACATCCAGGCCAGGTCTGGCTGCTGTTCAGCAAGGATTGCTTTCAGGCCACATAAACCACAAATCAGAACAGCAGGTGGAGCAGCACCCAGAGGTCAAAGGCAACTTACATATTGGGAGCCAGGGGAGTGTGCAATTTCCACACAGGTTCCTAATGCTGACAGAGAAAGAGAAGAACCTACAGTGAGTACAGACAAATTCCAGTCAAAAATGAGATCCAGTGATGGGTTTTATATGAAGTGGTGGGGGTCTTTCACCTCTGGAGTAAATTCCTCAGAGCAGCAGTAGATTTTCTGTCCCAGTGCCTTCAAACCCTGACAGGAGGACCTTCGGGAAGGAGGGGTTTAAACAAAAGAAACCAGGAGAATTCCCTCAGTTACCCACAAGCCTATACCAAGTGACTGAACAGCTGCTTCTTGACTTAAAATCTCTCTCTGGCTGTGTTTGAGCTGTACAGTTCTTTCAGGTGTGACAGGCAGACCTGCCTCCAGTACTATAGCCTCCATGTGGGTGGGGACAATGGGACAGTGACTCAGGTGGCTTCATAATATGTCACAGGAACAGCCAGCACATGCACTTTATCAATCCATTTATAGTTTGCCTATCTGAGTGTCAAACCGTCTACTACAGCTAGCAAGAGGAGTGTTCTTTGTTCTTGACCTGCATAAAGAGCACCACTCATTGCCTGTCTCAAAAGAACATTTGAGTCAGGGAGCAGTGGAGGTAACTGTACCTACCCAAAGACAGGAGTCTTCCAGTTCACAAACTATCTACAAGTGTCTCACGCTATTTCTCATGGATTTTCTCCTCTCCTCTGGTCAGAAGCCAGAAAAAAGACCCATGTGTCATCCTCCAGAGGACCTTCACCAGGGTTATAGCAACTGTACTGTAACTCCTGGGCACAGAGCAGCTGCCAATACAGGTAAGACCTATTAGCACTTCAGGCCCAGGGGCACATACCAGTTGTCCACAGGGAACAAGTTCCCCCTCTATTAGTCACTAACCCTTGTGAGCACTCAGCAAAGGGTCTCCCAGCTAAGCTCACATTGTCCCAGAAATTCCCTGTGGAAACTGGTGAACAGAAGCCCAAAAGTGCAGAGCCCTGCTTCAGGCTGTTGTGCATTCACACATGCTGAAGGGCTATGCTATGACTAAGAGTTCATGTAGAAGCCCCCTATGATGCCAGACACTCCAGGCCTCTAGCTAGGCCAGTGTATGCCTTAGGCAAACATACGATGATAAACATCTCCAAGAAAAATTCAGCCATCACACACTTACTTCCATTTGTACTTGAATCCCCTCAAACCTGGACCACAGCTCTGCTCCTTTCATGTGGACACTTCCTATCTATGAGTGATCTGACTCAAGCTCTAGGGCAGGATAGTTAAGTTACTTCTGATATGCTTGAAATGCAGGGAACCTGAAAAAAACATAGATCACACTGGAGAGCCTTGAGCAGTCAATAGGTCATCATAGAATCATAGAATGGCCCAGGTTGGAAGGGACCTCAAAGATCATCTAGTTCCAATACCCCTGTCATAGACAGGGATGCCACACACTAGACCAGGTTGCCCATGGCCACATCCAGCCTGGCCTTGAACCTTCCAGGGATGGGGCATCCACCACCTCTCTGAGCAACCTGTTCTAGTGCCTAACCACCCTCTGGGTAAAGAGCCTCCTTCTCATTTCTAGTCTAAATTTCCCCTCCTTCAGCTTATATCCATTCCCTCCTGTCCTGCTGCAATCTGACTAGCTGAAAAGTCTCTCCCCTTTTATCTTATAATTCCTCCTTTAGGTACTGAAAGGCTACTATGAGGTCTCCCTGAAGCCTTCTCTTCTCCAGGCTGAACAATCCCAACTCCCTCAGCCTATCCTCATAGGGGAGGTGTTCTAGTCCTCTGATCATCTTTGTGGCCCTCCTCTGGACCCACTCAAACAGGTCCACATCTTTCTTATGCTGAGGACCCCAGAACTGGATGCAGTACTCCAGGTGCGGCCTTACAAGGGCAGAGGATCCTAAGGATGAATTTTCATGTAGCACCATGCATGCAAAGGCTCACAAGAGGATTTCATGTGACGGACAGAGCTGAGGGCAGATATTAGCTGGGACTGCTTATACCAGCATGCCCAGCAACACAAAGCCTTATCATTCTACAGTCCCAAACTTCCCTGTGGAAATTGGGCATAGCAGCTCCATACAAATCCACGAAGACATTATCTTCTCTCTCAGCTGACAAGAGGCAAGAGCTCATGTTCTCAGCAGAGAGCTGAAGTAGGTAGGTAAAGACTGTCACTTTGGGCACCATCTGTACATGGACTAGGAAACCTCTGCCTCCAGATCTATGTGCAGACTGCACACAAAGGGCAGGGATTATTAACCTCTGTTTTCATGTGAGGAAGGGAGGCTCAAACCCCCCAGAAGCACGGAAATATCCAGAGAAAAGAAGCTGGCAACAAGCTACAGTCCATAGGTAGCAAAGAGTGGAACAGACAGGGACCCAGATCAAGCAAATGCAGAGCCCTTTCAAGGGGGAAGTCTTGAAAAGAACTTCACATTTGAATTTGACCACAGCAGAATATTTCGTGGGTTTTCTGGCCAGTACTTTGAGGGCTTGATTCATCTAAATGTAATAAAGACAGGGGAATTCTGTAGGTATCTATACTCTAAATAGAGGTAGGCATGCCTCATCAGCTTGATTTGCTGGTAGAACAATGACTTCGCTGTGGTACTTATCTATCAGCAAGAGCATGAGTGCTTATAGATTTAACACCATGAGTGTCTAAAACAGCAGATATGCTGATTTAAATATATGATTATATATATGATCATATATATATATATAAATATATGATTTAAATGATTTAAATATATTTATATTATAAATATAAATAATCTTTCTAAAATACATAATCTTTTTAATATACCATGTTTAAGGAGGCAAGATTAAAAGCAGGACTTTCTTTAATGGATAAAAATATGTAATAAATATGGATAAAATATGTAAATTATTTAACAGTAATTCATTAAAAGTTTTTCCCACCATTATTCTCACCAGTTCTATCCAGAGTTGAATACACGAGTGTGGCAGGCATGATGTCTTACTGAAGTCCAGCCTTAGGCAATTTGCCAGATGAAGCCAAAGACATCAATACAGGCCTGCCTGCAATCCCACTGAAGTTATACTTTTCTAATGATCCAGGCATTTGGGTCTCAGTTTCCAGATCCAAGAAGAAGTACGTTCTTATAGCTGTGTATGAACTAGTATGAAAATGAAAGGTCCTATGCAGAGAGATAAAGAGAACCTACTGCTCTACTCTCATCAGCTTAGGGCCCCACCATGTTCCTTACATGTCTGGAAAGCAGCCCATAAGCATTGTTTTTGTTTGTTTTTATTTCATTTGGGCAGTTATTACCGTCACTGGTTAGTCTGTGGAGGTTTGTCCCCAGACAGGGCTGGAATTATCCATGCTTTGCTGAACTAAGCTGCCAATACCCTTGAGTATTGGTGCCCTCTTCACTGCTTCTTCAGAAGCTGTTCAGTCATCAACTGCTGAGCAATTTTAGCTGCCAGATAGAGGATCTCAGGGCAGTCAGTAGAGCCACCAAATCTATATTCCTCCTAGTATTCAACCTGCTTTCCAGTGTCCCATAGGAGAGGTACAACCAGGTGACACTGGCAAAGCACATTTCTCCACTCAGTCACAGGTAACCTTCTTTATGTCATAAAAAGGGAAGTCAGCATATGGCAAGAGAATAAAACCACCCTTCGGGTACTTCTGTCACTCAGGAAAAATCACTCTCATATGCTGGCCTGACATGCCTTTGTCCCCTGTAAGCAGTGAGATCAAAGCTAGAGGTTTGGAGACTGACAAATAGCTGAAGCAGTGAAATCCTGTGGTGGTAGATGTGAGTCAAGTGCAGTTCCAGTAGATGACAGAGCTTCTTGGCAAGGTGCAAAATAGTTGCCCCAGGAAGGATCTGGACTGCTGTATGCTCTGCAATTGCTGAGAAGATGCTATCCCAAGCAGCATAAGTAGATGGACCCTGGAGGTACAGGAGGTGAACGGGACCCAGCTCTTCCTTTCTGGGAGGCCAAGCTAGCTGTCAACCTGCAGTGCCTCTGTGGGTCCCAGCCTGAGCCAGGCCTGATCCACCTAGCCCATCAGTTCTGCCTCATTGACTGCATGCAACCTCTTCCAAATGCTGCTGTAAAGAGCAGGTTCTTGGAGCAGGCTGGAAGGTGGCACTGGTAAGGTTCATGGGCCACCTCCTGGCTCTCTCCTCTCCACAGCCACCTTGCCATGTGAGGGAAACCTTTGGCAGCTCTCTTGTGCTGGGAGACAGGGCTTGTTGAGCCTGGCTAAGTAATCCCAGCCGCTTCCATCACTGCAGCTGCATGCATCCTCGTTCTCCCAACCTAAGGATCGCTGCCTCGCTGAATCACCCCATTAAATTGCTAATATCTTATTGTTCTTTAAGATTTCGAAACTTGCTGCGAAACGTTTACAGATAATTTTTTTTTGCCTGCAGTCACTGTGCCTAATGCCCAGTCATTGAGTGCCATATGTGTTTATATGCACTGCAATTTTCCACTTGATTACATTTTACCACAAACACTTTCATCCACTCCGCAAAGACAGCAGCAACACATCCATAACATTCAGAGCAGCCCAGACAGACAGAGCCCAGACACAAATGTCTCCACTGGCCAGGACACCTCAAAATCTGAGATTCCTAAATCAAACCAATCCAACCTCCAATTCTGAAGTCCCCAAGGGCACAAGCACCTCTACCATCTAAAGGAACATGCAAAGCTAGCTTCATGTTCCAGCTTCCCCTTCAAGCACCAAGTGGTGCTCAGAAGTCTGGAACAGCTGCACAACATGAAGATGCTTGCCAATAACAAAAGATATTTCAGATTTTCCAAGAAACGGGATGACCCAGGCCACTACAATGATGCTTAGCATCTGAACCTGCAGAAATCCATAGGGACAGCAACAGTGCCACATGCTACATAGACCAGTTCTGAAATTAGATCCTGCACCCCTGAAAGTGGGGGCGAATTCTTGGTCAGCCTCCAACTAATTTGGCATAGTCCAGCTTGTCCATAGTTGGAATCACAGCTCCCGATTGCAACATCATCCCATTTGCAACTAGCGCAGCACATAGCACCCTGACCAGAAAATCAGTCCCCACCTGAAGACATGGGCCCCATTAAATCCAGCTGGCTCAGGGCCACAATGATGTTTATAAAACCCAGCTCATGCCTTCCAGGAAATGATGGGCAACAGATGCGTCTACACAGCAACATTGACATCCTCACCTAAGCTCATTTATTTCACCAGTTCAGCACAGCATCAAGCAGAGACATCAGCTCAGCTGTAGCAGCAAGACCTCTGCAGTAGTGAGCCAATCTTCAACACTATACTGATGTGGCAGTGCTGCTTTGGCTCTTCAAACAGTAATGCCTTTACCCTGTGATGTCCCACCCTCTCTGCTGCATGGTACAGACAGTTACTGAAGGGAAGCGACAAACATCTGCCATATGATGATTAAGAGCTCTCAATCCGTTACCATCTAAGCCTGCCTTACTGACCAACTCTGCTGATAGAAATGATGCAGTTTCAGTGAGGAAGCTCTTCACAGCCCCATAGAACAAAAAAAAGTAGCCTATAACAAACCCGACATAAAGACTTCTACACAGAGAAACAAAGTAATCAGATACTTTATGTTCTGGGTTATCTGGATTCTGTAATCCTTCTGTGGGGTGGGATGAAAAACAGCATGGTAGATGATGACTTTTCTTGGGCCAATCTTCTTCTGTGTTGGAAGAGGCCTCAGGAGATCACCTAGTTCAACTTCCTGCATAAAGCAGGTACAATTAGACCGGGTTGCTCAGGACCTTGGCCAAACAAGTTAATATTTCCAAGGATGGAGACACCACAACCTCCCTGGGCAAGCAAAGTTGAATTTAACAGATGAAAGCAACAGTGAGGACCAACTGCTGCACACTCTCAGGTTCTTCTTTCTATAGTTTGGCCTTGTGAAGAGAGAAGGAAAGACAGCATTGTTTTCTGCTTGCCACTTATGGCTTGGAAGGGACACCAATTATGTCACTACAGTGCCATGTGATTCAAAGCCTTGTGTGCACGCAACAGGCAGGAACCCTTAAAGACCTAGATCTCAATAGGGCTGCTGGCGATTTATAACAGGATTTCGAGGATACCCAGCATTAACTGCATTGGTTGGACTTAATTTTTGAAGATCTTACACATTCTCTCTGAAAACTCCCAGCCCTGAGGCAAGCTGTTTAAGACCTCTATCACGTTCCCTTCTTGTGTTACATTCAAGAAATAAATGTTACTACCTATTACTGGAGGTAAACTGTCCAGGGACAGTATGTTTTCTGCTGCTAATGAACATCTCCTGTCCTTGACCGAACACAAGGGAGAAAACATAACTATCCCACACTGGAGAAGAGACACTCAAGCCATTAGTAGTCAGTAGACTGGCAGCCCAAAGCCAGTCTTCCTCACCCTGGACACGTGAGCACAAGCCTGCAGAAAGCAAACAGTATCAGGAAGCCTGGCTGCCAGGAAGGGCTACCACTGTTCTGCCAAGTGTTTACAGCCTCTCATTCAACAACACTGCTTAGTACCACCAGCACAAAATCAATATTTCCTTGAGAGAAAAGCTAGTTTAGAGAAACTCAGCAATGACCTTGGCAGAGGTCACTCCCAAGACATAGGACAATGTGCCTGTCAGAGGGAGCAGACACTGCCTTTTTGTCTGCTGGAAAGTGCCTTTAACTCCTCTTTAGTTTGAGTCTTCCTACCTTCCAGAAATCTGGTGCAGTCAGCCCACAGGGGGCAAAGATGTTTATTCCATGAGTGTGTTGCTCTTCCTTTGGACTTAGGCTGTATCAGATTTTAGGTCTGTACCTGAATGGCAACTTTTTACAAGGAGAAAACAAACAAGGAGGTGTAGGAGTGAGGTTGTATTTTTTCCTTAGCATCTTCACTGAACCCATCCAGGCTGCTGCTAAAACTGACTCTTATGCCTTTCATGTAGGACAAGAACTCAAGCTCATATGATGAATAGCAAGTGGTGATATTTCATAAAGTCAGCTGGGAGCTATCACTGTTTCTGGCTGCTCCTCCCAGAGGCACAGCTGTACTGAGTTGGGGGTTTGGCCTTCTGTCACAGCCTTGTCCCATTTCAAGAGATGGAGACTTCAGAGCATAGACACCTCATTCCATCTGTCCTGCTCTTTGCCTACTTGAAGAGTTGGGGCAGTCTTTAGGGCCTTTCATCCAGGATGAGCCTAATCACTGTCTTTTAGGCTCAACTCAGAGCTCATTTATTTGTGTAATAGGAACACAAAGCTCAAGAGAATCTTTTGGATCACTATATCCAGTCTCCTGCCTTACGATACCTGACCACCTTATACAAGACCTTTACATCATGTTCCATCTGACTTCTACATACATCATCTTCAACTTCTTTCTCTCCTTCACTCTCTTCTCCACTTCTGTAAAAGTTAGTTACAATCCATTGCTCTGCAAAAAGGGTCTCTAGGCATCCTCGGAGGCTCTGGGCAGAATAGTTGTTCCTGGGCCTCTCCTCTCCACAGTAGAGGATATCTGCTTTCATGATAAGAGGAAAAAGAATAACTCCAGAAGCATTCATTGGTTCCATTCTGAAGGGATGGAGGATGATGTAAAACTTGATTAGAGCAGATTAAAAAAAAAAATCCTTTTGGGAACATCATGCAACCTGATGCACCCCATTTTCATTCTAGTTAGGTGGCAGAGCATTTGCAATAACATGTATTGTGGCCCAAGAGCTCCCCTGGCTGCAAGGTGAATGGAATGCATCCTCATGACAACATGACAAGTCCAGCTGAACAATGACAGAGACTCAGAGGCAACTTCCTGCAGAAGACAAAGGGGACTTTCCCAGGAAAGCTTCCACATCCAGCTGCAAAATCATCCCCATTCTTTTTCCCTTGACGAACCCAGCCTGCTCTTCTTTCTTCTCTGACAGCTTTTCCCTCCAGTTACTCTGTTGGAGGCTGATATTTTTCAGAGCAGCCTGATTTCTTCCCAACTGCCTTTGCACTGAAACCAAGATTTGAAGGGGAGCCTGGGGAGAGGGAGGGAGCAAAGTATGACACATTCAAGCTATAGTGAAATGACATATCCATCACAGATAATGGGGGCCCACGTGGCACCCCAACTGCATGCTGCCCCACTGCCCATTTCTCAGTCAGCTCTGCTGGAGTTTTACCCCCTGTTCCCCTCCCTGCATTTCTGGTGGTGTCAGTCGGAGCTAGGTGGCTGATCTGATTGGTGAGAGAACACGAGAGGTGTCAGAGAAGGTGCTCATAGACATTTCTTGGCTGCCTCAAGGAAATAAAGGCCATCGCCAAGCCTGTCAAAATGATTAATCGCTTACAGGGAATGAGGGGGAGGAGGGAGAGGGAGGGAAAAGGAAGAGGAGGAAGGAGGAGAGAAAGACAGATGGGATGGGGAGAGCTATAAACAAGAAGCAAAAGCAGGAGACACAGGATTGCCTCTCTGCTAGGGAGGAAGTGAAAGCAAGGGGACCTAGGTTGTGCTGGGAGTGAATTGGTGGCAGATGAATTGGTCCTTGAGAGCCCACCTGGAGATTCCCAGACCTACTCACACCCCAGGTTTGCAACACCCCCAAAATACAGGCTCAAAGAGCACTAACGTCTGCCCCTACAGAGTGGTGTCAGACTTGACAGCCCAAGTAATGTGGCCCTGTGACTCCCCAGCTCTACAAATCTCCACAGTTCACATGAGCTGTCAGACCAGAAGCTTACTACCTCAAATGCCAAGCAAGACCTTACTGCCTCATACCCTCCAGCTCCACAGCCTGTAGTAGCTGGCATTTGACCTAAATACACATCAGCAGCAATAACTCTTTGCTGCCAGAAGCATTTTACCCTAGTGATACGCAGATGGATAGGAACAGCTTCTCAGATATTGGTAGAAGTCCTGGCAGAGGAACTTGGAGTAGTATCAGTTCATCACCTGCAGCACTAAGCTTTCCGACAAAAACTATTCCTTTTGGATGCTGTTATAACCCCATGCGTCCTCTCTGTGGGCATGGGGACTGTCCTTTTATAGAAGCAAATGATTTGACCTCACCCCTAGCTTTCAATTCAGCTAGAGCTCTCACACAGCTCCCTGCATGAGGCCAGCAGTGCTTAAGCAGCTCAGAGAGCACAGAGTGCTCACCAGATCTTGCAACACAGATTACCTGCACACAGGATAGCATACATTCTCATTCCTTCCTAGCTTCCAGTGACTGGACTTGTAGTAACACACAGAAGTCCTCCCTGCCAAGGCACTCAAATCCTGACAAATCCTGACTATTCAGGAAAAAAACACAACCGAAACTCTGAGATAAAAATCACACCTGTAGCTCCTGCCATCCAGTAGAGTGACATTTCCTACAGCAAGGGCAACACTCTGCTGTGTCAAAGTCTGGGCTTTTTCAGGATGTACTGCAAGTTTGTGAGGTGAATTCTGAGAGCAACCACGCAACATCACAAGCTGCCTTAACATCCACAAAAAGCATGAGGTGCACTCCTCCAAACATTTAAAATTTTGCTGTGAATGAGAAGCAGCCCTACCCTCGTGCGTTCAAGAGGGGATAAAAGGCACTACCAGACACACCTCCCCACCTCGAGCAATGCAACCAATGATTCTCCTAACTTCTCTCATGACAAGCACTGGATGGAAAGCCCTGTTAAGGTCCTTTTCTGATATCTGCTGTTTTCTCTTTCATTTTTAGTGCCTGTGATGTACAACACTAGCCATGGGAAGAGGGTGAAAATCCAAGTTGCTATCAGTTGAACTCAGACTGGGAATCAGCTGGGAATGAGGCAACATGGCTTCAGTTCTCCCCTTTGGAGGTATCTGTTTTGATTTAGTCACTGAAAAAATAATTACTTTGACAGAGACCTCCGCCTCAAGTGAATGACCCAGCCTTGCAAAGACAGGAATTGTCACTGAAATCAATGAATTCAGTAAGCTTACATCTTGAGATGCATCAACCAACATTACATGCCCCACAAATTGTCTGTCATCCCCTCTCAAATCAGAGGATTTACATGAAGAGGCAGTGCCTTCATGTAAAAAATACAAAAAATGTTTAACCTGATAAGGCTTTGAATGACAGCTGTAGGAAAAACAGGTAACAGATTTCACATGTACTGATACTTTGATCAAAACCCAAACAAATGCATTTACTGGATTGCACACGGCTGCATGATGAGCTAAGGCAGCAAACTAAAGACACAAAAGTCACAACTGCCTTCTTTTCTTTACCTGTTGTGCAGCCCATCAGGTTCCTCCTTGCTCTTGTAGGAAATGACATCAGGAAAAGAGCCTGGAACCGCTTTCACATTGCTCATCCTAATCTTTCTGCATGCCAGTCAAGGCCCATGCCTGCTAACCTCCACACCAGAAAATGCAAAGCTGCATACAAGTTATAGGGAAAGGGGGTGGCAAAAATTTAAGAAATTGTTACTGTTTTTTGCTAGCAGTTTGTAGACAGGAACTGAGAAGAAAGCGCAAGGTGTTGATGGGGCAAGGAGAGGGCTCCAACATGTGCCCTTACTAAGCAGATAGCAAAGAATCACTGAACAGCACAGAAAGGAGTTTACCTAGCTGCCTTCCTCCATAAGCTTTTGAAGCCAGCCAATACCTTTTTGCTGCTGCTCTGTACCTAGGCAGAAGGGGCTTTGTAGAGCAACAGTAGCACTCAAGAATTATGCAGCTCATGGACTTCACTGTGGCTCTAGTGGCTGCCTCCATTGTTTGTGGGATATTCTCCCCCCTTCTTTCCTTCTAACAAAGATTCTGATTAATGATCGCTCATTCCTAATTGTCAAATTTCTTTTCCTTCATCCTGTGTCTAATCACCAGTGACAGAAGCCATTACGCAAATGAGAGCAGACGACTTCCCACAACTGTTCTCGTTGGTAAAAGCCTTGTAATTTAAAGCTCTGATTTGTAGAGGAAAGCTGCGTTTCCCCAAGGCGTCCGGGCATCTGTTCCACTTAAACTCCAAGAGCCTCAACTTCCGCTCCCTCCCCCCACAATTAGTTCTCTGCTTGCAACAAATATTTGACTTTGCAAGGCAGTAATTAGAACTTACTTTGCATGTGTTTGTCACAGTAACAGCAGCTCTTTCCCTCTCCTTCTAGACAGCACCAATGCAGAAAAGCATCCAGGGAAGACGGTGACTTCAGGACTTTCCAGGACATTGACTGGAGAGATGCCATCTCCAAGACAGGAATGAAAGACTAAGACCATAACCAGAGTTGCAAGGAAGCTCCTCACACACACGGCAGAAGGGAAGCTTATAGAAAAGCACTTTGGAAAAAACCACATATGCAAAAGCAGTTGCCATTGCTGCTCTGCTTCCAAAGCTAGGACAGCATCGTGAATTGATCATGCATCAACACTGAGGCCTGCCAAGAGATTATCAGGACAATGAGTGAACTAATCCTCACTCTGAGATGTTAAAGAGCAATCGGCTATGTTCAAAGTGGGTCTCCTCATTGGTAAGAGCTGCGACAAAGAGTTGGCTATGTTCAGTGGTCTCCTCATTGATAAAAATTGCTACAAAGAAAAACAGCAGCAGTCTCAGTACTCTTTCCCTCAAGAGCTGCTTTGATGCTGAGGGTCTCCCCATTCACCCCCGTGTTACATTGCCCCTGCACTGCAGCTATGTCTCACACCTCAACCCTGGCCCTGATCCTGACCTGCTGGCTTCAACTTGGGTCTGCTTTACCATTCCAAATTTCCTGGGTGATAACGGAGTTGTGCCTGACCCTCATCACCAAGGGGGTAAAGAGTGCATCAGTCTAAAAGCTCATGCTCTTTTTACAGAGGAAGGATCCTGCACCTATGATCTATAAGGATTAAGGTCACTACTCCTGAGAAAAATCCCACTTTTCAAGGAACAAGGAAATGGAGAAAACAAAAGAGAAGAAATGTATTATAGGACCTAAGGTAATAAAGGCAAACAAGATAAAGATGAAAAGCAAAAAATCCTGGAGTTCGATCTGGTTTTCAAATGACAAATGTTCTCATCCTTCACTTTCCTCTGCTTCTCTGCATTAACTTAAGCTGTTTATGAACGCTGTGGTGCTAGCTGTGCATATTACCCAAGAGGCACATGTACAACAGAAAGACTACAGTATCAGACATAACAGACCACAAAGTTCTGTGGAACAGAAGCGTGTGTTCAGAGATGATGACCCCAGCAGGCACAGCAGGGAAGGATGAAGCACCCATGGTCACAGGAGGCTTCATCCACTTGTCTTTCCTGCTCTCTTCACATTCACCCTGTCTCCCAAGGGTGTGAGGAGATGTCGAGGGTCGAGGCTGGGCTGACCACCAACCTAATGACAACTGCTTCCCCCTTACCCCCCTCGCCCTCCCCCACAGGAAGGGAAAGGGGATAAGGGAGAGACAGAGAGACTTGTGGATTGGAAACTAAAACTAAAACTACTTTAATAATAACAATAATGTTAAATGAAATATATACAAATATGTACAGAACCCAATACCGAACCCAAACCCCCCTCGATGGTAACTACGTCACCACTGATACTGTGGCAGTAGGCCTCAGCAACAGATGAGTCCGGCTCAGGGGGCTGGATCCTGGTACTGGATGCAGGAACTTAGGGATCACCGAAGCACAGGAAAACAATCCAGCAATCCAGGAGTCAGGAAAGGGAAATCTCACAAGGGAAATCAGGAATCAGAATCCCCCAAGAGAAATACAACAAGGAAAGATCAAAGGAGGATCTGACCAAGAAAGATCCAAGGAAAAATCATCCCAGGAAAAATCAAATCTAACCTGGGGGAACTGACCCCCCAGCTTATATATCCGATATGACGTATATGGGATGGAATACTTTAGTTGGTCAGTTTAGGGTCATCTGCCCTGTCTGCTCCTCCCTGAAGGTGCAGCCTTTACCCTGCACCCCCCAACAGGAGACACAAGATTTAGCAGTGACCTTGCTCTGCATACCAATCCCTGGCAGTAAATCTAAACATTAGGCCTTATCACTGCTAGAAGCTGGCAGTGTCTGTAAAAACATGCTGCTAGTTTCAGAAAGTGCAGTTTCTTAGAGGAGCTTCAGCTAAAAAGTAAAATTACTGAACAGAATTAGTTCTGTTTTAACTCAAACCAGGACAGGAGAGGATGCCAGTTGTGATACCCTAGGCTCAGGCAACTGTGTCTCTCCCCTCTACCCCCAATCTCTTCAACTCTTCCCCATTTTACTACACATTAGAAGTTTGTTCAGATTTATCCAAAATTTCACTGATGGTTAGATGCCAAAATTGCTGTAGAATTGATATTACCATAAAATAACCCATGTCTTTATTAGGTAGAGAGGACTCAACAACCCAAGACTGTTAATGGACAGCAAAGGTACACAAAGGAAGCCTCCCCCAAAATCTCCTTGATCAAAGTATGAATCATATAAAAGACCAAATGGAAGACAAGACATGTCAAAGTATAATCAACTGATATAACTCATTAGACCTGATAGTGTAGTTTGCTCTGTCATCCCATCAGTGAACAGAGCACAGTGACTGCATTCATGTCAGCTGGGAGGGGAATTTGCTCCCTTCTCCACCAACACTGATTGACATGGTTCAAAGATATCATCTTATTTCCAGCTTTTCTTTCAGGTGTACAGAAGTAGCACGGGGAAAGTTGTGAAAACACCATAATGCAGTTGGTATTGCTGTTTTGAAGGCAGTTCTGGAGACCATCAGCCTTCGCCAGCGAAGAACAAAAGTGGAGAAAGACTGAAAGGTAGCTTTATATGTGATACCTCCTTACACAGCTCTGCTATACAGCTACTCACAAAATAAAAGCCACACAGTTCTGCTGTTCAACATTGGTTGTATTTAAGAACTACACTTCAGAAGGTACCATGTATTTGTCACACCCCACCCCCTGCACACACACCCCTAGCAGAGAACACACACAGCTTCCCAATACCATGGCAAGGGGCATTGAAAGCACAAGGTGAAAAGGGAAGAAGAGGGGGAGTCAGTCCATCAGTGCATTGTAAATGAGCTTTCACAAAGTCAAGTGCAGCAAAACCTGTTCAGACACTTCAAAAGTTAGACCTTTGGCAAATAAAGGAAAAAAAAAAGGATCCTAGATTTCCACAAGTACCATTCTCTCTCCACATGGGATATGAATTCCCACCCTGAGCTTCAAGAGTTGATGGTGTCTGAAGAGTAGTACTGGAGACCATGATGTGCTGAACAAATAGCAGCACAGAGATGGGATTTCATTTGAGCATCTTTCAACCGAGGGCATGTGACCAGGATTCCTGGGAAGGCCTTGTTTTTGGCCAGAGTCAGCAAGTCAGCTTTCTTCCCCACCTGCCCAAAGGCTGAGCATTGATAAATATCCAGCTGAGTGACCTTCGTTCAGATCTAACACAGCTCTGGAGAGTCTGCAACAAGTAACATGGCAGTCTACTAAGTGACACAGACATATTTCTTAAACAAAGACCTGCAGCTGCCAATTATACTTCATTTGTTCTGACCTGAGAAGCCATCATAAAACTAGCCCCTGGGACCTCCTGTCTGAGAAGCCTTTCACCTTTGTGGAAGACAAGCCCACTGCCAGTGGTGCACAAGCTGTCCCAGCAAAAGATGGATCAACAAAGGTCAACAACGGAGCACTTGTTGAGCAGCATGATCTCAATACTTTTACCAGGATCCCATGTCAGAACAAGCCCTGAAGAACAACAGGGAAAACACTGGGAAGTCTCAACAAAACAGTCCCCGTTATTCTCTGGGATGAGATATATGGGATATAAAACAGTTTCTCCCACCTCTAGCTCTTGGGAGCCATTACAGCTGCATCGAACATACAAGACCTCTGCACTACCCCCTAAAACAGGGACAGCAGTGCAGCACACCTCAGGCAATAAAAAGACAGCCTCCATTCGAGCCTAAGGCTTTTGCATGGAAGAGGCAGAAAGCAAAACGACTTTTCGGGTTTGATTGCTGAGGACTCAAACAGAAGCTTGCCTGGTTCCTGTGCCCTAGTCTTGTCACTTCCTACCCTGCCACATCAAGTCCCGGAACACAAAAAGGATCAAGATAAACTGAACCATGTTTAACAGAAAACCCTGGCCTCTTTCATATGACTGTACAAGGAAGGGAACCACACATTGGCATGGATTTAACTGATGGACAGAAGCCATACAACATCACACAAACATGCGCACCTGTGCGCAGCCACGCACACTTGAGTTCTTGCAGTTTCAGTATGAAGGGCACTTTCCTGTGTTAGTCTGAGGAGCCTGCACTCCTGGTGGGGAGAAGGGAGGCTCTGTACCTATCTAACACTGCTTTTTTACAGTCTAGCTCAGCACCCCTAGGGAATTTCATTTAAATGCGTAGATTAATCATTCTAGACTTGCAGAGTGCCCTGGCATTTATGCATCTCCCTTCATAATGCTATATGCCCTTTTAACTACACTGCAGCTTCAGAAGAGTAGGAGGGAAGCCTTCACTCAGAGAAAGCTGTTGAAAAGGAGGTTTATCTAGACTCCTACATCACAGATGTTATTTGGAGAGGATAGGATGTGGTGCTCACACGCTAGATGAATTCACTCTGATCTCTACCATGTACTAAGTTCAAGCATAGATATCTTAAGCTAAAGAAACTGAATCATTTGTCCAGTTGCTCAGCACACATAGACCATCTCATGTGTTCATTTCCATTACACTAAAATGTGCCAGAGTTGAACATAGACAGGTCCTCTAACAACAGAGGACCGTGAAACCTATCACTTTCCATTTTACATCCACTGCAGTCACCAACACAAACCCAGCAAGGAGGTCCAAATCCCGTGAGGTGATGAAGCAAGATCATTCCTGGTTCTCCTCCAAGCTCTTCTTCAAATGCCTGAAAATCCTGAAGTGACACATCCGAGTGCCAGAAGCCATGCCCTTTGTTGTGACAAACACGGCAGAGGGAATAAAAACAAGCTAGTGAGTATGAATCCAGCTTCCAAAAAGTGCAGACCCTTTCTTGGGAGGTTCAGTTAGACGAGAGCGGAGGATGAATGGGGTACTAATGGTTTTGCAGTTCCAGTAGCCCCCTTTATTGTAGTGGGGCAGGGATGGGCCAGCAAACCCATCAGTCTCTTAAGTGCTGCGTGCAATACTAATGCTCAGTATCTTCCATTGCTTGTGAACAAAGCAGCTCCAACATCAGTCACTCGGGCAGCCAGGCATTAGTCATACCGTCCCTTAATCATCATATTCAACAAGGGACCCACCTGTTTAAAGCAAAACCAGACTGTTAGCCAGGACAGTTACACAGAAATGGCAGTTGCAGAGGCTGCTGCATCAGAACACCTTGAGCTGAAAGGCCCAGGGCAGAGGATCTCAACACCCAAACTGACCCTAAGGTATACTGAATCAGTTTTGAAGTATTTTCTACATAAAGTATTGGGGCACCCTTAAGTACATCCTCAAATACTCTATCAAAATTACAGGGTTCCCTGCCAACATCCAAATTAAGTTATCACTAAAACATTGCATCCACAGTATTTGTTTGAAACTTTTTCACTTCCCACCCTAGATTTGTGATTTCTCAGAAGAGGCTGTTAAAAGGAGCCAACAGTCATCAGGGGTTGCTCTTTGCAGCATAGAGAAGGAACAGTCTTACTTATCGAATCCTCTGTGGTTCTTGAGGTCAGTTGGAAGGAAGGCTAGGACTGATGATTTTACTGAGATTTTGTTTTCAAGACCACTAGCATTTCTCAGCACTGCTTCATCACCAAGTGAAGTCCAGCATGCTATGACAGTAAGATAATCTCAGGGGAGAGTCATGATCTTATGTGAGTGTGCTAGAGGAGTTCCTGCATAGTGGAAAGGATTACAGACCAGGAAAATATTTCTATTCACATCCGGTATTTCCACTTTCAGATCAGCAGGAAATCTTCAAAATCATACTTTAAATACTTTTTTTTAAAAATACCAGTTGGTTAAAATTGCAAAGAATTCAGAGATGGTTGAATGCATGTTCAGATATATGCATGTTAAGGGGGAAGCACATGGTAAAACAGTTTCTTTTTTTGGCAAATATATTGTACTGTTGCTGCACACAAAGCTCACAAGAGTCTGGGAGCAACAATTTTCTGGCAGTGTCCAAAGTCAAAGTACACTTTTCCTCACATAAAAGAACAATTACTCCATTCTTTGTAGTGGTTCTCTCTAGAGTGATAGTTTAAAGATCTTGCCTTTTTGTAGCCAAATGACCTGAAGACAGCAGGAAGAATCATTCACACCAACAAAGCAACCCCGCTTTCTCCTACCCTCCCTGCAATACCTACGGAGCCAAATAGTTGTCATCTCGAGTTTTGCATTAAGCTATCATGATTTCAACAGCAGTGTCTATATGGTTCTTTTTTGTACCTCTTGTGGATTTCCTAAGGCTTCTCCCAACATCTTCTCAATGTTCCTCATTATCGCCACTTTTTGATGAGCCTTTAATGGATATTCAATTCTTTTGGGGGTTGGGGCACCCTGAAATATCAAAAATAGCTCATTGCATGCTTCCTGAATTGGTAGATTACTCCACCTCCTCCCAGCTACCCAGTTCTTCACAAACTACTTGAAAGAGAGAAAGTAGCTTTCGTCTTTACAGCAAAGAATTTAGTGCAATGAAGTTCTCATATTGACAAAATGTGTCCGTACATCTCTACCTGAAAAAAATCCTCTGGGGCAGAGCTATTCAAGCTGCACAGGAAGGTGCTTGTACTCACCTTGTACCAAAAGTTCACAGTGATGGTAATCCCACCATTTAGGAGAGACTCAATGTGGTGCCACCTGCACAGAAACCACACACGAAAAGGAAACTATTGCTGTAGCTTATACTGAAATTCCTTGCATAGATAAGTTCAGACAGAACTAGACAAATCCTACCCCAACCTCCATCATCAAGATCTCAGAACTTCTGGAAAGCTCTCCTTATTTAAATACAGATCCTCTTCTTGCACATGTTAGTGGAGTACTCACAAAATAGCATAGTGTCAGGGAGAATTACCACTCCCATCCAGTACATAGGAAGTAGAAGCAGATTGGCTTAAGAGATCACAGAAAATATCTTGCTGGAGAAGTCAAAACAAAACTCTCATATGAGCCAACCCAACACTTTAAGCAGAAGACCTTATAAATCTTTGTTTACTAGTCATTGTGCAGTCCCACCATCCTTCTTACCAGTACATAGGTATGTACAGCACATCCCCTGGACCCACCACTGTCTCATAGCCAACCACGCTCCGGAAGTTCGGAAACTTCTCATAGTCAGGATTGTCAAAGTCCACCTAACAAGACAATATTAAACTCAGAAAAACTTCCTGCAATGACAGTCCTCATTATGGGCTCTCAGAATCAAATCATCCTGATCTTCCCTGTATGGCTTTTACATTTCCATTCGTGAATTAACTCCACCACAAGGTCCCACACTACCCCCAAAGTACCATCAAATTAGACAGGAGTCCTGAAGTTTGTCCCTGTGCAAATCTGTGTTTGACTAAGTGATCAATAAAACAGAACGCAGAAGGTAGCAAATGCAGCCCCCATTGTGCTATTAAAAAGGAGATGTTTATAGCCCTAGCACTTGCAAGTCTGAACCAGACACAAACAGAAATACCACCAGTTCTTCCAGCTATTCTCAATGTATTCACCAGTTAAAAGATCTGAACACAGCTTTTGCAAAAGCTCAGCAAGTGGTACACAGCTTTAATTCCAGTGCAGCTTCCTCCCACTTAGCATCTTCATAAATGCCCTTTTTTGGCATGGAGAAGATAACAGATCTGCTACTCTCACCTGGCTCTGTCTGTCACATGGATGGTGCACAGGATAAGGGTAGAGGCATTCAAACTGATCAGGTGGGAACAGGATACACCTCTTGTAACCCTTAATCTGAGCAAAGAAGTTCTGCTGCTCATCATAATGAGCTGGTGTCACATTCCCTGCACAGAGAGAAAAGATGATACTCTAAAGTACAGATAGGAAAGATAGAAGCAAGTTATATTCCCTGCCAAAGACAGTAAATACACACCCACATATTCAGAAAACTAAACAAGGAAAATGACCAGAGGAGCATTACAAACTGATTACTGTATCAGTCAGTCTTTATTGAGCACTTGCTACTTCACTTAATTTCCATTCTAAATCCATATTCAGCAACTTATGCTCTACAGGATTAGGATTTCCAGCTTGCCTCCACGAACAGCAGATGGTGAATGTTGGCAGGGAACTTTTTCATAAAACATTCTGTTTAGATGACAAGTTGTGGAATCAACCTCCAAAAATTATTAGTCTAGAGAAAAGGAGTCTGATGCTGAAAAATAAAGTCCTACTAGTTTTGTTTTGCAAGGAAACAAATAAACAAATCTCCTTGTCATTTGGGCTCCCAAAGCACCTTCTCGGTATGTTTAACAGTTTTGAAGTTTGACTGTCACCACTAGATCTTAAATTTAATCAAGTCTTTAAATACAGTTGTGTACTTTGTACCTCTCACCTCTGTTTTCCAGGCTGTTTGCCAATTCAGATATTACTCTTTCAGCTTGCTCTTTATATGTATTTTCAGTAAAGAGAATGAAGATAACAGTTAACCCTGTGAAGTCATTAAATAGATCACAATCACAGGCTTCTGGAAAGACACTTCTTTTTCTAGCACTCAGGTTCAAGACAATTCCTTGGTCTTCTGCATAACCTGCTGACAGTAAGATTTTACCAATCATGTGACCTGTAGGGAAGCGTTGGACCAGTGCTTTTATGTGATGTTTTCTTCTATCAACTAGTACAAGTGGCAAAGATAAACTACTTTAAGTGTGATTTGTTGCAAAGGAGAAAAAGTCTGCTGTCAGAACTGAACAGCCCATGAATTGCCAAGTAATTATAATTGGACAATTGTAATTGGATGTGATGGCCACACTGATTACAGGCAATCCCACTTCACAAAACTGTGTACATTCCTTGCCCAGTTACTGAGATTACTTTCTACTAGAATGCCCCCCTTATCAGTAGGATACTAGTACCTCTGTCTTCCAAGGCACCTGTCTATGAGTCAGTCTCCACATGGATTCAGAACTACACTCTATCCAGATATTTTTAGGATTTATTCATTTTCAAGTTCTCCAGTGCTCTCTAACCTCCCAAGAAGAAATTCAGCTCTTAATTGAAAGCTAATTCCTCTCCACAGTATATCAGTTCAAATAATTACAGATGCTTCACAGAACAATTAACATTTCCTCCTGGGCAGACATTGGACATGCCAAGAAAAGCCCAGAAGGCTGACTCTGCAAGCCCTTTTGCATTTTAAATCTACACATTCTGAGCATTTTATATCTACAGACTCTGAAACATTCAAACAATAAACAAGTCTCAGAATGTTTTTAGTAATTACTGAAAACACAGTCCTACCAGCATCATGAAGAGCCTTTCCATAAGCAGGAGATTAGATCCAAGCATTTACAGTACATCTCTGGGGAAACACAGCCTATTCCTTTGATTGCTTCCTCTCTATAACCCAAGTTGTAACAACAGCTCCCTCCCAACCTTTAAGCTTTAAACTACCTGCTCTAAAGGAACACTTAAGAACTAGCAGAAAACCCATTTGAAAGACCTTCTGGAAGCAAAATGCAGAGCTGATGACCAAATCTTCTCCCCTTCTCCTCCAGTCAGAGGAAACTAATTACCTTCCATTCCAATAAGAAGCAAGTTAGAAGTCAGTTGACCCCAGCCACGTTTCCCTTGCTGCTTGTTAATCCAGTTCCAGTTGAAGCCAAGGAAATCCACCACAATCTTCCTTCCAACTGTGTCATTCAATGTTTGCTGCAGATACAGCCTATATTTTCCCAGAGACAAACAGAAATCAAGTATTAAGCTTTGTCATGAACATAAAGACAAATCTCTGACATCTTCAAAAAGATTTCAAAACAGTAAAATGTAACCCCTAGATTCTGTTGTATTACCACACACCATAAACACCTTTGGAAAGAAACAGTTTCAAAAAGTCCCCAAACTTTGCTGAAACATTTCCTGGTACAGAAGGGAACAGAACTCAGTTCTGCTTGAACAGTCACAAGTTAACATTTAGAGGAAGAACAACCCCACTGCAGTGCAGGAGGAGGAAAGTAAATAGACTGGCTATCAAATATCAAACACACTCATGAATAATCCCCAGACAAATGCTACCACTAATTCACTGTGATGAGTGACTACTACTACTACTTGAAGTATGACAGCAAAAAAGGTCTCGGGAAAGCCAGTATGTTTCACTGTCAAGTTATTTTAAAGCCACGCTTATATTCAGACAGAGAATCAAAGGAGTCAAACATCTGTATTAACAACTGCAGTATTACAGACTACTGTCTGCAAGGCTGGAAGAAAAATGCATTTTGAAGCTCAAAGACTGTCTTCTCTCTTGGAAAAAGCACACCTGAAGCTGAGAAGGAAGAGAAAAGCACAGGCAACAAGAGGACATGGATACAGAGTTGCTTCGAATGAAGATACATTAAGCATTCATAAGTCTTTTTAGAGGGCTGATGACTGATCAAAATTAACTGAGGGTTTAAACACAGTTGGTAGTAGTTAGATGCCATATAAATGTGAAGCTCCTCTCAGTAACTTACAGCCTTGTTGGTGGTATAGGCCATTATCACCAACAAACACACAGCACATATGCAAACTCTTCTCATCTTTCTGAAATAAGGTTAGCACCAGTTGCCGTGGTTTTCTATAAAAAAGGCTGAGTGCCACAGCCTGTACCCTTTCATCAGATAATTAGGCTCCTCTACCAATACCATAGTCTGCCAAAAGAAAGTGAAACTTAAAGCTTTCTCTATCCAAAACATGCCTCAGAAAAAGACAAAAAAACCCAACCCTCCCAAAAAACCCAGTAAACCCCACAAAATCTCACCAGGCAATGTGAACAGTTTAATTCTAATGGTATTCCATTCATTCATACCATTCATACCATCCATGCATACTAATGGTATGACTTTTTTAACCAGGTAAAAAGACTGCTGTCAACTAGCAGCCCTACTGCAGGAAAAGCAGGGCTATTAAAAAAAAGTTTGAGAGGTTTTAATCATCAACATTCACTCAAGAGAAACTTACTCCCTACTTAGACCTGCAAAACCAGAGAAACCTCCAAATATCACTTACCTCTCAGCACTCCCTTTTTGTTCTATTTCTTTGAGTTTGTCCACAAACTCAGCAAACTTCATCTCTTCCCTGCTCGACTTGGGTTTGAAATTCTTAAAATTGGCCATCTTCTTCTCATCATAGTACAAAAACTTGTGTGTGCTGGCACTATACACTGAGAAGTCCCCATTGCCAATGTTTTCCTGGAGGTAGTCCAGGTCCCATTTCAGAGCAGGATAAACCAGATTTGTATCTGTTAGCACCACTGGCTCCTGGAAAGAAAGAGGAAGTTTATTGATCCAAGGACCTCCTGAATTTGAGAATGATCACAGTCATTACTGCAACCACACAAACTCTCTTTGAAAATGGAAAATTGGAAAAAGGCATTTAGACTGATCAGGTACCTCAATGTTGGAAAAAAAACAAGCAAAAAGTAATAGGAAGTTTTAAGAAAGTAGTGGCCTGCTCCTACAGCAAGGTCGTAGTAGCAAGGGGACAGACTCCACTATCTACTCAGCTAATCTCTAACACGTGAGGTTAGACAAACATTAGCTGGGAACAGTTTTAGGCCTACTTGGTCCTGCCACGTAGCAAGGAGACACAGTAGATTCTGTCTGCTCACTTCCAGCCTCAGCTATAAAGTGTTAACTGCTGGCAGAAAGATATCTCTGAATCTAGAAACAGAGACAGCACTCCTCTCTTTCCTCAGAAAGTCTCATATAAGCTTCAGCCATCAAAAAACTGACATTACCTCATCTCTTCTACACCAAAAAAGAACCACTACACAAGGAAGAAAAACCACATCACTTATCTCTTCACCTATAAATAGTAAGCAACCTAAAGGATAACAGCTGTTGTGTTTTCAAGCTGTGCACACACAAGTTCCCTTCTTGCAGGCTTTTTTTTAAAAACAAACAACTAGGAAACTTATCAAAATGAGATTGAGCTTGTACAAAACCAACGGAGTCACCACTGCAAGGCAACCTTCACATCTGTGGTCACTCTCACTTAGAAAATAACACACGTGCAACCACGGTTTTACACAACATTTCCACGATTTCCATATGGACAACAAAGCACTTAAAGCAGACGTTTCTTTCAAATTCCATAACTCAACACTGAGGCACCGGAAAGAAATGTCCACCGCAACTAAGAAGTACGGGATAGCAGCAACAAAGGTACAGAGCCGGGACAGGGAGGTGAGTGCACCCGGGACGGCACCAGGACGCGGGAAAGCTCCGCACTCTGGGAGCTGCTCTGTGGGCCCTACTCTGCCCGGTCTAACGGGCTGGGCTAGCAGCCCCTGCACCGTGGAGCACAAGCCTCCCGTCCCGGCCGCAGACTCCGGACTACCGCTGCCCACCGCACCTCGTTCTCGATGAGCTCCTCGGCGCGGGGATCGCTGTGGCTGAGTCGCGGGATAGGCCGCGTCTCGAAGGAGTAACGACGGAACTGGGAGTCGCTCCAGCCAGACCCTGTCGCTATCGCTGGGCCCTCCCGGCAGCCCGCGGCCGCCACCGAAGAAGAAGCCGCCGCCATCACCACCACCACCACCGGAAAACCCGGAACAAGAAAATCGGAAGCGGAAGATGCCCACCCATGGTTACAGCGGAAGCGAAGGGAGAAAGCGGGAGGGTGAGGGGCACCATAGAGAGGGCAGGAGGGAGCGGCGGCGAGCAGCGCCCCGCGCGGTGGGAGGTTAGGGACGGCCTCTGCTTCCCTCTGCGTTCTGGCTTTTCCCATTTTTTTGACACCTGTGGGAGCTAGAAACACACGCGGGAACAAACCTACTACTCAGAGCAGAAAAGATGTCTGCGAAGCCTCTGTAGGCTTTCATGGTCTTCGGTGATCGACCCTGCGCCACCCTGCATGCCTGCAGCTTCTAGCCCCTTCCACTCGCTGCCACGTCCCTGCAAAGACAGCAAACTTGGCCCTTCTTATCCATCCAGGTGCAGGACGTGTACAGCTGCATTCTGTTCCTATAAGCTAGGAGTTTAAATAATTAAATAAATCATAAGGAAAAAAACCCCGTAGTGTAACTCACACCTGCCTTTCAATTGTGAACAGGTATTGTGTGACCACATTGTTTTAGCCAGATTTCATTAATTGTGCAACTAGGACTGGAGCTGTTGAATTATTTTTTTTTTAGTGTATGTTTATTATGTCAGACAAAATTTTGCTTTAAATCTGGAAGTAGTAAGAATGATGATTACTCTTTCCCAAGAAGGAGTGCCACATGAGGCATCAGCTCTTGAGAAAATTTTGGCCTCTGGCATTCAGAGGTTTCCATCTCACACTACAAGGATTTGCTGTTCTGTCTGTGTTGAACTTTGCATTCATAAGAATAATGCAATCTGTTTTCTTCTGTCCTTTCAAAACCACTATGCTTAGTTTCTAGGGAAATTAATGTCCCCTCACCCTTTAATCTTCAGTGCTACTCCTGTACAGGTTAAGAAAATTTTCTATAGTCTATTTGCAAACCTATTTGGGTGCTCAGGAAGCTTGAGGAACATCTGTGGAAGACTAAGGCATAAGCCAGAAAGTGAATACCCAGTAGCAAAGAGTTGATGCAAGGAGTAGCCAACCCCAATCTGAGGCTGCATCAAGGTCTGAGTCCAGACTGATGGTGCAGCCAGGAACTGAAGGTTCCCACTTCCAGTGTGGCGCTGCTGCCCCCAAAGCACTGCACACTGTAGGGGTGGGATAGGGACTGTACACTACTTCATGGAAAACACGAGCAGCCTCTGCACTGGAGGGCTCGGCTCTGAGTTAGTAACTTTAAGTAACTAATTGACATACTACCTTCACTGCATGCTTGGTTGTAAGGGAGTTGGCTGAATTAAGATACTATCCTTAAGATGACAGGATAAGTTGGCTTTCCTTTGGGATAAGTGAAAGGATCCTATTCTAGTCTGTGACAATGCCCCCACCTCAGGCATGCTGTATGTGGTATATTTTTGTGGTTCATCAATAGTTTCATTCAATTAGTAGGCTTAAAATTAATGTTGTTATTAGAAGGAATGGCTTTAATGACAAATGGTCCATGACAGTTTTTGATCTGGAAAGATTTATAATGTAGATTGTTATAGAGACATTAGCCATTAGACGTGATGTGAACAACCGAAGGAAAATGAGTTCAACTACCACAGAGTTTACATAATGAAGTAAACTGCAAAATCCTTTAATGCTCATATTGATTTTATCTGTAATAATGTATGGCTTACATAGGAAGAATAGCATCGCTAAATTAACATACCATTTCAGCTGTTTCTGTTTGCCTGGCTCCACGGAGATAAGACTGTTACATTCGGGTGTTAACTTTAATAATTTTGATACCAATATAAAGAAGGCAATTTGCATAACGCCACCAGTCACGACATCGACAGAACTTAGCATCGACCTGGGCGCTGAGCAGGAGGCTGCCCCGCGTCTGGGGGAACACCTGCCATACATTCCCATTACCCCGCTTCAGACCGTGACAGCCAGAGCGAAATATCGCACTGATGACCCTTCCGTCCATTAGCTCTTACGTCAATACTATAATAACAGCACCCGACTAAATAAGGCCCTGGACGGACCGCCTGTACCTCATAAAGTGCGCGGTGTCTGGCCTTGCTCCGCGCCAGCCCTTATGACCCTACCGGCCACCGTCGGCCGCGCCTGCGCGGTAGTAGTGATGGCGGCCGCCGGGTTTCGCAGTGTCCTCTGGCATCGGGCAGCTGCCCGGCTCTGGGCGGTGCGGGCTGTAGTGGCGGTGCCCCCGGGGACACGGGCGGGTGAGCGGGGAGGTGGAACGTGAGGGCCTGGCCGCGGCGGGGCGGTCGTTCTGGGGCTGGGGTATGAGGGCGGCGCGACCTCTCCGGCCCGGTTGTGGCTGCCGGCGGGGCCTGCGCCCACCGTGCCTTGTTGTTTTTCCGCCAGCCTCGGAGATGTCCAAGGACCTGTTGCCCGGGCCGTACCCCCGGACACCGGAGGAGCGCGCAGCCGCTGCCAAGAAGTACAACATGCGGGTGGAAGACTACGAGCCCTACCCCGATGATGGTTTGGGGTGAGTTATGCGCGCGGGGGAGGAGGTGTCTCGTGCCCCGCAGCTGGGCAGTGGGCCATGGCCGGCATCTCCTGGCTTTGTGGGGAGCTGCTGCAGTCCAGTAGTTTCTGTTAAATGCCTGGAGATGCCATGATGTGAACTCGGAGCTTTGAAGGCATACCTGAATGTTTTAAACCAGAAACAAATGGAATGAGTTGGAGGTCTATGTGAATAAAATACTGTGTGAGAAATTTCGTATGTTGTTGTGATGCAAAGCTAAGACGGGTGAACCAAAAGCTGTCTCTGGAATAAAGTTTTCAGGAAGTGTTGGGGAATGATGTGCCAAATTCAAGACAACTAGGGTTCTGTGATTCAGTTAAGCTTGTATTTTCTTCCAGCTAGTATAGCCCAAAAAGGCCACTTTGAGGACTGCTATTTGTTACAGTGACTGGTATCAAGGTGATGATTGTTATGCTAATTGCATGTATGTACTTATAAAAAGTGTATATAAATAGGAGTTATAAAAAAAATAAATGTTCAATTTCTATAGCGTTACCCTATTACATTTCCTACAAAATGTATCTAAATTAATACAGATTTCTTGCACATTTGTTTTTTTGTCTGTTTCTCACAGGTATGGTGACTATCCCAAGCTGCCTGATAAGTCTTCTCATGAGAGGGACCCCTGGTACCAGTGGGACCAGCCAGACATGAGGCATAACTGGGGAGAGCCGGTAGGAATGCTAGTAACACTTTATGATTACAATGCTACTGTTAAGTATTAAAATGTACATCTTGTTAGTGCTTTCTGTTTAATTCTTTGTGTAGTTGCATCCCCAATTGCAAGTGTGTTGCCTGTGCAAGCAGGGACAGTCAATGAAGGGAAATTTTAGGCTATGGCCATCATGGCGAATATTTTGAAAGTGCAAAAGAGCATCTGTGTTACCTTTCAAAATCTAAGTTCCTCAGACTGTCAGAACTAACTTTTCAGTTAGATTGCAGTGATTCACAGAAAGACCATGTACTGACTCTGATTACCAAACTTAGTAACTGGCTTGAGATCTCCATAACAGAGACTATGTAGACACATACATGTAATACATCATAGTGTAAACATGTCAAAGTATTATAGCATGTGTACTATGGTAAAATTTAAAGTGCATGCTGTAATGACTGTAGAAGAAATTGAGATTCTGTGTGGTTTTGCTTGGTACAAGAAGCAGGGAGTACATCCCAGGTGCCAGCAGATGCCTCTTTAGGCAACTGATTTCTGCTCAGTCTGGCTGTCAGGGTGTGGTAAAAAATGGCTCTTTGTGTGGTGGGGAAAGCTGGGGAGCTAGAGACAGTACTTGAGTTGCATATTGAATTCTCTGCTTTCATTAAAGCAAAGGAGACTTAGGTAGAACATGCTTAGGACTTCCTTATGTATACTTCAACGCAGAAGCTTAACTACCCTTCTGCTTCAATCAGGAAGGGCATTACTTGACTACCAGCCCTGCTTTTGTCATGGAATAACAGGGGGAGGCCCCCTGCCTGTTCTTGAGGAACTAGCTTTCAAGTGGCTGCTTTGTTTGAAATAATACTACCCCTTCTGTTTGGTGTGTGACTGAACTTCCATAAATGAGGGTACTGATTTGTACCATGCTCTTCAGTAGTGCTGGAGGACAAATCTAAGTTCAAATGATTTATGTATGGAAGTAAAAGTTGCTACTGTCATATTATTAAACATATTCCTGGTATAAGCATTGGATGGAATTTGGAGTCCTGAGTTTTGCTTTGTGACAACTTTCTTTGACTGTGCTTATCCCCTCTGTAGCGTTATCTCCACTTCTGAGGTGGAGATGAAACGGCTTCTGGCAGTTTCGTGAATGCTGTGAAGCACTTGTTCCCTTGATAAAGGCAGCTGAAGCTCTGTTGGTAAATGTGCAGCAGTTTTCCTTTGTTCTTTAGATGCACTGGGATTTCGACATGTATATTCGGAACCGTTTTGATACATCCCCCACTCCAGTTCCTTGGCACACCATGCGCAAACACTTCCTTATCTTTTTGGGTACCATGCTGATCATGTTTGGTCTTGGAGAGATCTATCCGTCTTACAGGCCTGTGGTGAGTGACACCCTTGGGTAAAGGGGGGAAAAGCAGCTGTGTTGCTCGTCACTACTGATGCCCAGAAACATCGTTTTGCTGAAGCTAAGTGATGAGTGCCAAGATAAGCGTGAATGCAAAACCCTGCTGCTGGCAGGGGATAGGCCAGGGAATCTTGTGGCCTCACCCACCCCAAGTTCTTCTGTTGGCTGGTTTGCTCAGCTCAGGTTGTTTCATAGTGAGCAGTTCCTGTTCACAGGGAAATAATTTTAACCTGTGCTACTTACAGTATCCATTCTTTGCTCTGGATGTTCTCCTTCCCTGTGTGCATCTGCTTGAGGGAGATGCTTTCTCTCTTCTTTTGCCCAATGTTTTTAGTTATCTCATGATCTCAATCATTTGGCATGTACTTCTGAAAAATATATCTGAGTACACAAATAGCTTTGGCAGTATATTATCGTCATGGTTTGAGATGAACTGTTAAGATTAAATGGAAGACCTCCTGGATGTTTCTGTTAAAGGACAGGGATATGTACAAAGAACTCTCTAAATTTACTTTCCTTGTATTCTAATATTCCTGCTGAAGCACTTAAGAAATAAATCAAAGTTGTAAATGACAGGCTTTATGTTAGGCAGGAGTGGGATGTGTTGACACATTTTCCCCTTAACCCTCAATTTGCTTGGTGAATGTGGTGAATTTGTCACTTATCTCTCCATGTAGGGACCGAAGCAATATCCCTTCAATGACCTGTATCTGGAGAGAGGAGGAGACCCCAATAAAGAGCCACCAGTGGTGACGCACTATGAAATCTGAAACCTGTTAAAGTGCTGTGTTTCTCCTGTATCAGCTCTGCTGGAGATGGCATCTTCTCTAGTGTTCACTGTGGCATGTGTTAATGCTCATTCTTCGTTGTTCAACCACTAACTGCAGTGAAATACATCAATGATGCCTACTGTGCTAGTTGTCTTCTGTTGGTTTGTGAAGTCTGAACAATGGCCAGTGAAAGAGAATGACCTTTAATTTTTCTAAAAATGCTGGTATCTGTGGGGCAAAGTTCTGAGTGCAGTCCTAGGGCTACTGTTAGTTTATGTACCCTGTGCACAAACATTCCTTACCTAAGCCTGTTTATATAGCGGATACTGCCTGTTACCAAGTGGCTTCCTGGAAGTGCTGCTTGGAGTTTGAACTAGTGTTGTCATTTTAATGTGAAATGACAAGCAGAACAAACTGGTAAGTGCCAGTGCTTGTGAAAAACTCTCCGTTCTTACTGGGATTTGGCTTTGATCTCTTCTCGGTCTAGATGCCCTCAAGTGAAGCTTGCATAACCAGTAGGGAGCACTAGTGAGGCACAGAGCCTTACAGCATATAGCTTGAAGCTGAAGGCAGAGCTATGGACAGCAGTTGTATGAAAAGGTTAATGAGCAAGTCTGACCAGACTTGTTCTGCTGTACCTGGGCTTTGGTCCAAGAGCACAGATGCCAGAGTTGCTCCAGTATGACCTGAGTTCATCCACCAGGGTCAGAGTTAAATCTGACCCATGAAGTCTGCCTATATTGCTGCAAACCACTGGTCCTGGGCATCTTATAGCTTCATTGGAAGTTTACTTGGAAAAGTTATACATAACATTTTATTAAGCTCTGATTTTTCTAGCTCCACTCTTCACTTGGTTTTTTTCCCCACTTGTTACTGGAAGAGACATTACCTTTAGTGCTGATTTACAGTGAAAGTTCTCTCAACTATGTCTCTGTGTTATGTCTTAGACACTTGTTTGGCTGTAGGCGTGAGTGATCACGGAAGTCTAAGAGCTTGGGCTCTTCTGGGTGCCTCCTATAAACTGTATGCTGTTCTCTGCTCTCAACACCCTATTATGACTCATAGTTTTGTGCTTTAAAAGATAAGCAGGTGTTTGAAGACAGTGATTCCTAGTTTATCAACCTGTAAAGATTTTTAACTGCAGATGCTAATGGACAGTTAGCTTGATCTCTGTTGCTGTAAGGGTGTGTGTTTAAGGGAATTACATGGCTGAATGGTAGAACAGAAAAGTGTGTGTAAATAAAACTAACCTCTTTGGAGGTGCTGAACAATCAACATTCCTCCTGGCTGTTGTAAGCTGTTGCCTTCACTTCTGGTTACAGAAATGCTTACTTTTAAATTGCACTGGTTATTTTGCCCTGGGAGGCTTTTAAAAGTATTTTTTGAGCTGCAAGGACCTGGAAACTGAATTCTGTTAAAGTGTTATGTAGAGGAAAACACTCCTTAGGAATACTTGAGTAAGAATTACCCTTCCAGAGCAAGTTACGTGACAGCACTATATTCAATGGTCAGAGTTGTAGGAGTCTTAAAGTAAAATGAAAATGATTGGGACAGCAACGGCTGCCTTATCTTGGTATGTAAAATGATAATGTAGCACAGAGGCAGGTTGGGGCCTGTCTGGCTTGTACTGCATACCACACAGCTGCCCTACCCCAGCATTTTTTGCTGCCTCCTGCTTTGGGGAGTTTCACATGTAGTCTGTATCTAACCAGTAACTTAATGATATTTTTCTTCACTGGGAAGAAAACAGAATATAGCTCAGAAATCCTTAAAAATGGGGTCTGTAGTATAGACAAATGTTCCCAAAATGGGAGATGGGTAAGATCTGGGCCTATTTTTTTTTTTTTTTTTAATGGCAACTAAAACAGTTTTAGGAAAAAATATTCTGAAGCTGTGTTTCTTTCCCTTTTGCATGACCCATCAGGAAGGGTTAAATCTATAGCCGAGGTAACATTTTTCTAAAGGGGGTAGTTTCAGTGGTCCTGGCTCTGGCTCTCGTGTTCCTTGGCCAACAGCATGGACCATATCAGATGAGTTGATAGAGGAAATTGGAGAATCTGAAAAACAAAAAAGGCATCAAACAGCCTCTTGGCTTAGGAGCCCCGTGCTGAGCTCTGGCTGCTGATGGGGACCCACGGTCATGGTGCTGTGGCCGAGAACGACACTCCGAACGTGGGGAGGGGAGACTGAAGTCAGCCCCCGCCGCCACTTTCGGGGCGCACCCGAAGGGCTATCGTGACCAAGCTCCCAAACGGACGGGTCCTCACACTCTTGCGGTCAGTGCTGGCTCCCGCCTTCCGCGGAATCGCGACGTCTGAAACACCCCCTCGCGCTAGCGCAGGAGGGGCGGGAGCCGCGCGAGGCGCGCGTTGCCTCCTGCGCCGCGGGGCGGGGTCTAGGGCGGTGCTTCTGAGGCGGCGACTTTTCGGCTCCCGGCGGCCACCGTCCTCAGGGCTCAGCTGAGGGAATTGTTCGGGCTTGTGTCGGCGGCGTGGTGGGGACGGCCAGCGAGCCGGTAAGGGCCGCCGACCGCTTCCTCTTTCGTTCTCCCCCGCCGCTTTGCTCGGCCTGACGCCAGCGGCTGTTTTTGTCTCGGTACGCGCGCCTCTCAGCTCAGCCACCGGGAGCAGGGGCCCAGGAGCCGCCCCCGGGGAGCCCCCCTGGCCTTCCCCCAACTCCGGCCTGCTCTGCTGTCCTATTCACCCACGATGTTGCTGTGCCGGCTTTGTCCTCAGGTCCAGTGGCTCTGTCCTCACCCGTCTGCCCCGGAGCTTGCTTTCCCACCGCCGGCGGGTTGGCTTCTGGGGAACCCCAGAGGGGAGCTTAAGCTGTTTGACTTGGGCCACGGAGAGGCCTTTAGCATAACCGAGACTCTGTTTTGTGGCACCCAGTGTCCGAGGTTAATGTTTTCTTCCTAAACCTTCCTTCTTTTGCACTACCACACAGCGTAATGCTGTTGTGTGGCCCAAGCTGACTATATATACACGTATATGCATTGCTATCTGTGCAATGCTGTGACACTTAGCAATAGCTTTTGATAGGCCTCAGAACACAGTAAGTTTCTTGATAGACCATGGAAGCTGCCATGGAGGAATGTGCTGAACCCAACCCTGCAACAACCCCGCCTTGGAAACAACGATTAGCTGAGATTAGTCTCTCTGTGCCTTCTGCCTTGTGTAATCAGGATTTATAATAAGCACTTATGAGAACAGCCCGGCTATAGGGTTTTTGGGAGGTGTGAAAGGAGAGTGTTGGAGCAATGCAAAAGCAATATAAAGATTTTAATTTGATGCTGGCATGTGGAGACTAGGACAGTTTGTACTCCACTGTAGTATGGCTGAGAGGCCTTTTTCAGTTCTTAGAGTGGCTGCTTGTCACCTGACTGACCTTGGACATGTCTTTTCTGTTCTGCTTATTTCACCTTTAGCTAAGGAGGGTGAAGCTGTCAGCTCCTTTGTGTGCTGTAAGCCCAACATCAGCAGACACTGTTCAAAGAGGAATGGTTGGATGCCCCAGTGGCAGGAGGAGGATTGGTGACGTCAGTGAGAGGGAATTTCTGATTGACAGTATTTGGATGGTGCAAAAGAGGGAAGACCTTACTAGAGTGATACCAGGCATGATTATCATGGCTTCTTTGAGGGTCAATTAGCTGATACAACAACCATAACAGTCTTAGGATGTTTCTTAAGTCACAAGTATTTTAAGTTAGTGTAGGTGAGGAATTTTTGCTCTGTCAGCATTGCCTGCATGATCTGTCATGGTTTGAGGGCACATACTTTTACTTTTCAGTGTTTAGCTGTGTGCTCTCCATTTCCCAGTGGTGGGGAGCGCTCTGATCTGCTGGATTTTGCTTTGCAGACAGTGTTACCTTTTAAGGACGCTACGCAGGAAACCGTGGCTGGAGGAGGCTGCGGAGAAATGCTGCTTCTGTCCTGTGACTCCTGTTGGGGCTGAGGTTCGTTAATACGTTAGATATGTGTATAGGGTCAAACCCACCACAATATGTAATCGGATGTCTGCAGAAGGAGGAGGAATTGTCATGATTAATTAATTAGATGTCCTGAGAAAAGCATGAGCTTTCTCGGAAGTCTTAGCTGCTATTTTGGGAGATGACAGCAGGTGGCAATGTCTCCCTAAAAATTCTTCTGCGGAAGGGTCCAATGCTTGTGAGTTTTTCTCAGGAAGCCATAAGAGGTTGCTTAAGAAGGACTTTTTCTGCCTTTAAGGATTGTGCGTTCTGTCCTGGATACGGACGTGTGTAGAAGCATCTCTTTTCTAAGAGTAAGACTCAAGTCGGGTTTGGTTGGTTTTTTTTTCACTCTTCCAAACTGAGAGCCCACTGATTTATGGAGAGAGTCCTGCTGTATCCCTGCAGAATCTTAGCTGCAATGGAGCAATGCAGTGGAGGTGCTTAAGAGATGGTGCTTATGGATGATAAGACTGATGATTTAGGGATAAGAGTAGTGTAGGGCTATTGGTTGGACTAGATGATCTTGAGGGTCCTTTCCAACCGTAATGATTCTATGAAAAAAAAAAAATCTCCTGTGGGCCTTCTCAAGTCTATTGTCACTACTTCTGTTTTGCGTTGGGGCCCAGTGACACAGTGTACCTGTTCAAAACCTATTCTACGGTTGTTCTGTTAAAGCCACTTTAAATGGTGCCCGGTTTGCTTTCCTACGTTTGGCTGAGTTATGGACAAGACACTTTACCTTCGTGTTCTGTCCTGACTTAAGTTTGTGAAAAGAGAGCATCAGCGTTGGCTTCTTTATCCAAAATGCTCTATTGACAAGAAAAGCTGGACAATTGATCATACTGTTTTATGCATTTTTTGTGGCTTGTCTTTGTTTGTGGGTTAAATGCAAATTGTGCCAGCTGTGCAGTCAGCTCAGCACAGAAGATAAAGAGTGGGAGCTTGTACCATTGACCTGGCTAAATTTTTGATGGTTACACTCTTCTGTGCTTCCTTACTAGATAATTTAAGAGAGGGAAGTGATCTTTTGGCCCTTTTCTAATAATGTCAGCAGGCAAGTTGCCATCTCGAAAACCAGGAAACAGTGAGACCTACATGTACAGCCAGCTCCTACAGTTGATGGATTGTAACTGGAGGAAGAAGAGGCAAAAATAGACTGATAAGGACCATACAGCTGTCATACTCCTCCACATCAGTGAGGTCACGTGGTGCTTCATGCAGCAGGCCTGTTTCTAACAGGTTCACCTGTCTTGTCCTGGGGATATTTTCATTGAAGAGAGGAGACCTAAACAGTGTTCTTGTACTAGTATGGGAGACAGATGAGTAGGCACTGTAGCTTCTTGGCAGAGAGAATGTAATGGAGCCCTAATTAGTACTCCTTGTTATGTGCTGGAAGATAATAAAGTAAGCTTTAGAGGTCTGTTGTGGTGGTGATGAGGAGATGACCTTCCTACCCCTGTTACTTGGCTGCATGAGGAAATAGTTTCACTTTCTTATTGTATAAGAGTTCTGTTCCCATGGCTATGGGCCTCAGCTAAGTTGGGATAAGGCTGGTGTGGGAATAGCAATAGGCACTTTGAGCTTTGGGAGAAACTACTGCAGACTAATGCTAAAAAGCATTGAATAAATTCTAATCAAACAATTTGTCCTGGTAGTGTATGGGGGAGAGGAAGGATACCCTTAAGTTCTAGCTGGTGGTGGAGAGAAATCCTAAAAAGAATGTGGAGTTATTAGCCAGGAGATCCAAGCCCAAGAAGCAATGCTGACCAGATTTCCCTTTGTGTGGGCCTCAGAAAGCTGTTGCTTCGTATAAGCCACAAGGTATCAGAAGGCTTTTTCAAAACAGGTTGTTTGGGTTTTTTGAGTTGTTTTTTTTTTGATGGTTTGGCCAAATAGCGAGCTGGTCACAGCAAGCTACTTCTATGGACTTGGTTACAAATAAACTTCTGTACTCAGAGTAAAATCTGAGTTTCATGTTTTATTTATGTCTGACTAAGGCCAAACTCTGAAGCTCAGACACTTGTAGCCCTGCATCTGAAGAGGCCATGCGTGCAGACTGTGGTTTAACTGTCAGCCCAGCTAACACAGTGTCAGGAGGGGTTAGTCACAGCTTGCTAGCAAGGTGCAGAGTGTTTTGCTGTGCTGCCTGCTTACAGTTTTACTTTATTTAGCGTGATATCATCTGAGTGCATAGTTAGCAGCTTTGTTTAGCTGGAGTTAAAAGACTGCACTGCATCCAAGCTCGAAAGGTTTAGGAACTGCTCATGAGAGTGACCGCGCTAGCCTGTGAATAATATCTCCACACATCATTTATGTTACTGGCATGCCTAGAAGGCCTGGGCATAGTCTGTGGTGGAGAGGTGCTGGGTGGTATCTCCTCAGCAAGAGTAGGATCGTACATGGGAAAACAACTTGTATTTATATTCAGTTTTGCAACCTCCTGGCTGCCTGCTGTTGTTTGACTTTCAATTGTTTTGCTACATTGTTCCCCAACTAATCTCTCTCCAGTGACATGAAGAAGTTGTGTTCCCATTTTACAGGTGTCAGTCAATCTGTCCAGAATAAATTTTAAAAAATGTTGTCAGAGGTGAGATTGAAACCCAATAGTTACTTCTGTATCTTTTCTCAAACACAAACCATTCACTTCTACCATTCACAAACTCAAACAGAAAGTCAAATTATTTTTTTCTTTCACTTCTCAGAGGAATGAGAACAAAGTACATTAACTGAATTGGTGTGTGATAGCATTGCACTTTGTTTTCTGTGGCCACGTCACTTTAATACTTGGAGTTTAGCCTGCCCTGAGGTCCTTCTGCTCCTTTTTTGCCTATGTATATACTGGCATCAGCTTGTTCATAGAAAGCAACTAGTGCTTTGCAAATACATTTGCTTTATTTCCTCAGCTGATTTAAACCAGCCTGGACTGAAGACCTGAGTGTGGTGTTTAGTTTAGATCCCCTTCTTTTTACTGAAACTCTTCTGTAATTGGGGTATAAGAAAAAGAGAGCTACATATGAAGAAAATCTGGGATCAGACAACTAGAATTGTTTGGTTTTTTTAATGAGTTCTAAAATACCCTAGTTCATTCCTGTGGAACCCTATTCACTACCTCAGGAAGTAACAAGTAACTACTGTCTATCGAGAGCAATTTGTTCACGTGGTAGCTTCATAAGGGGGATATTTTGTTACTGGTATGATTATTTTTGTGTTGACTTTAAGGGGCTATTCTAACCGCTGTGTGAAATTTCTTCTAGAGTCTAGAAAATGAAGCTAAAGGAAATTGAGCGAACAGCGGTACAGGCATGGAGTCCAGCAAGCAATCACCCCATTTATCTAGCAACAGGTAAAGTTCTTCTGAATTTGTGAAAACTACAGTATGAGTCACAGAGAGCTTTTATGTAGAGTTGTATTGGCTTTAACTTTTAACAAGTCTTCACTTAATTATCTCTGGAAAACTTAAAAGCAATATGCTGAAAATGCGACAGCCTGAAGTTTTTTTAGAGTGACCTGTAGATTATTTGTATGCCCAGCTTTGACACCTGAAAGGTCAGTGATCTTTCAAAGGCAGAATACATGATTTTTTTAATCCAACTTCTAATTAAGTCTGTATGAGACTTGCTATAAAAATTAAATTAAAATAAGGTTACTTACTTGGTATGTCTGTAGAAAAAAAAGGTTTATTCTAATCATATATTGTTATATATATATATATCATATTCTAATCATAATCAAGAGCCTTGCGGGTGTTGGTAGATGAGAAGCTCAACATGAGCCGCCAGTGTGCGCTTGCAGCCCAGAGGGCCAACCATATCCTGGGCTGCATCAAGAGAAGCATGGCCAGCAGGTCGAGGGAGGTGATTCTCCCCCTCTACTCCGCTCTCGTGAGACCCCACCTGGAATATTGCATCCAGTTCTGGAGCCCCTATTACAGGAGGGATATGGAAGTGCTGGAGCGAGGACAGAGAACGGCCATGAGAATGATCAGAGGACTGGACCACCTCTCCTACGAGGACAGACTGAGAGAGTTGGGGTTCAGTCTGCAGAGGAGAAGGCTCCAAGGAGACCTTATTATGGCATTCCAGTATCTGAAGGGGGCTTACAAGAAAGCTGGTGAGGGACTCATTAGGAGGTCAGATAGTGATAGAACCAGGGGAAATGGATGTAAGTTAGAGGAGGGTAGATTTAGATTAGACATTAGGAGGAAGTTCTTCACCATGGGGGTGGTTAGACAGTGGAACAGGTTGCCCAGAGAGGTTGTGGAAGCCCCATTCCTGGAAGCTTTTAAGACAAGGCTTGATGGGGCCCTGGGCAACCTGATCTAGTGGATGGTGTCCCTGCCAGGCATGGGGGTTGGAACTAGATGATCTTTAAGGTCCCTTCCAACTCTGGCAATTCTATGATGCTAATCATGTTCATTTAAGGTCACTTTTACTTATTTGGTCTTCAGACATTAGCACGTGCTTTGACAATCAAATAATAGAAATCTCTCTGAAATTGCATGTTTTGATTATCATTCAATTTTCAATATTTTGGCAAAACTAATTTTCATTTTGTTGATATTGTTCAGTATTCACTATTTTTGTAATAATTTTATTTCTGCAAGCACAAAGTCAACCTGTTTGCCGAATTGTCACTGGATGAGTTTAGTGTCTGTGTGGAGGCAACAGCTCAGGTTGTCTGTCCAACATTAAAACTAGTGAGCTCTGCCTCTTGCGTGGGTTGTGCAGCACTGCCATATTGTTTTACTTTTTTTTTTTTCCCCCAGGGATGACTGTTAGAAGAAAGTGACAAAAGTTCAGCTGTTGCCATAAAAGCAATGTTACTGGTTTTTGGGGTTGATAGTCTATTTTGTGTTTCTCCAATAAGGACAGATTTTTGGTTGGACCAAGGGTCTTGGCTTCAGTCTGCTTTAGATCGGAAACTGCATAGTTTCATAATTCCTACTGCTTTTTAATAGTCTCTTGGGCACTCTCCACACCATGGACAGTTACAAAGCTCCTCTGTGGTAACTGGGTGACTATTTGCCTGGCAGCATCCCATTAGGCAATGTTAAATCTATTTTTAGCTTTCATTTTGCAGGCTAGGGAGAAGGAAGGTATCCACCACTGTGTGACTGTTAGCTGTCTTTGTGTCACTGGGGAACGTTTAGTTGGCTAAGGTTGAAGAACTTTTGCTGTAAACAAGGTTTTAGAAGGTTTAATCAAGACACATGGTCATGGCTGAGGAGCATAATGCAGAAGTATTTGGGATCATACTTGTAGCAGGGTTTCATGATGCAAATCCATTTCTAATTTAGATAAGGACTTAATATCAGAAGCTGTGGCTGCTTGGAAGAGAGTATATGAATTATATTTATCCCAAGAGAGAAAGGTATTTGTGCAACGGTGGCCCTGGTACCCAGAATTTCTTATATCTGTTTTCTTTAAAAGCCTTTGTCATCATTTTTGGTTCTTCTTTCCAAGGTATTCAAACATGCTCTCTCCTTGAATAGGCACAACCAATGTTGTGTTGACTATGTAGAATAGGTTCTCGTGCATTGCTCTTTTTGTATCTTGCACTCTTGAAAAAAGTGCCTACTTGTTTTGCCCTTGTACTTCTGCTAGGAACATCTGCCCAACAGCTGGATGCATCCTTCAGTACAAATGCCACCCTGGAAATATTTGAGATTGACTTCAGGGATCCCTCCCTGGACATGAAGCAGAAAGGAACACTTCCTGCCTCAAACAGGTACAGAGACTCATATTGACATATCAGTCAGTGAAACTGAAAAGTGATTTCCTGGTGCAAGAAGGGAGAGGAGGAGATCGTATTTTTAGGGTATACAGCAGTCTTTTTGGATCAATTAATCTCTGTCTGAATCTTGACAGAAATTTTTGTTGACACAAATCATGTATAAAAGTATAGCAGTTAGACCACTGTAGAAGTCTTCAGGAGAGTCATTCTATATCATGTGAATTGCTGGGGCTAATGATTTGCAGTGAAGAGACTAGAGGCAGAGTGAAACTTGTTTTCCAGCTTTTTAAGACAAGGTGATTTCTTAGGCTCATTGGTGTAGGTGACATTTGCACCAAGTGCAAAACACAGCTTTGATTTGTAACTAGCAATTTTTACAGTGGGTAAACTTTTTTTTTTCCCCCCAGATAATGGCTCTGGAAAAGACGACATATAGTCCTGTAATATAATTTTCTATATAGCATAGGTTAGAGGAGTTCACCCACCAAATCCTATATGAGGCCCTATATGTTTTGTGAGTGGGGAGGGAGAGAAAAATAGACCAAAAAAAAAGAGACAGACTGTTCCTTTCTTAAGTTTCCAGTTTCCTTTAGAAGTCTCTGGAAGGAAGCTTATTTCTTTGTTTCCTGTGTAAGAGGGTTGATGGTTATTCAAGGTGCAGGCTGATGGTTGTGTTTGATGAGTTGTAACATGGATGGATGTGGGTTTTGGTAATACAGAAGGTATCTTGACTTCCACCAAATATTGTGGCCTACACCCGCTTTATTTTTTCCTTTTTTAGATTTCATAAGCTGATCTGGGGTAGCTTTGGAAATGGGTCCCCGGAGTCCTCTGGAGTGATCATTGGTGGAGGGGATAATGGTGTATTGACAATGTACAGTGTGCACCACATCTTGGCTTCAAAGGGTGAGCCTGTAATTGGGCAGACAGAGAAGCATTCAGGTCCTGTTCGAGCTCTTGACTTCAACCCTTTCCAGGTATGCAACAAATGAACATTAACCTCTATATTAAAAAAAACTTGTTTTTCCCTTGTGTCCAAAAATTTATAACTGAAGGAGCAGTTTTTAACTTGAAAGAGGCATGGTACTTGTAACCAACGCTGGTTTGGGACTAAGATTCTGTTCTCAGCTTTGCCACTGAATTCCCCTGTGACCTCTTCCCTCTCTGTAAAAATGTGTTTTCTAATACTGCTACATGTTAGGCCATTACCCATTTGAAATCAGATTTTTTTTAAGATTTATTCACTTGGGATCTGATTCAGTAGGGCTCTGACCACACTTGAAGGGATTGCAATATGTGAGTATTGGACAGAACACAAGTTCTTATGGTAGCACAAAAGCAAGTTGTCTGCAGGCCCTTCTGGGAAGCCTGTGTCTCCGCAAAAGGAACATCCTTGGTGCTGGTATGGAGGGCAAAGGCTCAGCTGACCAGACACAGCAGCTTCCAGGCCTGTGGCAGAGTTTCAGGTTGAGTAACACCAGCCACTTGCACTCATAGCTTGCTAGTCAATTTTAAACAGGTGTATACCATGGCACAACTGAAGTCACAGAGGGCAAAAATGTGCTTAGTTTATAATCTGGTTAGTATCTTTGTGCTTACCTGTTGCTGCAAAATGCATCTCTCATCTGACTTCAGAAACTTTTGCATTTTTTGCTCACATTTATTTTTAAGAAAAATACCCTCTTTCTCTGTTTACTTTTTTCTACAGAGCAACCTCTTGGCTTCTGGAGCCAGTGATTCTGAAATTTTCATTTGGGACTTAAATAACTTCAGTGTGCCTATGACTCCAGGGGCTAAATCACAGGTAAGTAAGTTTTCCACTGGCCAATACCTCTGCAGTTTTGTATCTTAGTATGCAAAGCAAAAAGATGTGAGTATGTGGAGTCATCCTGGTCTCGTCGCTCTGTGAAAAGGTAATGACCTAGACGTTTCTCAGGAAAAAGATGAAACAGGACTGACTGATCAGCTTCATTCTTGTGGGGATAGAAAGAGTGTTACAAGCAGAGGAGAGGTAGGCTGGCAAGCTTTGGAAGGATGCACTTTGCATGGATGGGTAAGCTCTTTGTGGATTTGAATCAAGTAACTGACCAGTTTATCTTGTGATCCAGCTGGAGCATGTGTGATGGATTAAGAAGGCTTATTGGACCTTCTCTGAGGAATGAATTTATTTCAGGCTTCAGCTGAAGCTTTTCATACCTCATGGAAGTAATACCCCTAGCAGAGCCAGTGAGCCATTTAATGCATCTTGGCTATTACTCCCAGATAATGTTTCCTGAGTTTGAAGAGGAAGAAACTTTTGATCCTCTGATGCTGATTATATTATTCAGGGCAATCAGCTCTTGAATGTGAAAAAATCATGCTAAACTTGCCCCAAAACAGGCCATGTTTTCCAATGAACCTCCAGTTTGTCTTCCTGCCTATCTCCTGCATTGCAACAGATACACTAATAGCAATTAGCCTTGAATGCTTCATCATTTTCCATCTCACTGCACTCCTGAAATGTTATACAAGGTCACCTTTCATTTTACATTCATCCCAGGAGTCAAGCTGGAGACATCTATGTTCTCTCAGCTGCATTTCTCTCTGGACTGATTTATGACACATTTGGCCAGTGCAGAATCCAGTACCTGCTTCCAAAATGCAAAGTACTTTTCCAGGTGATATTTCCCCATAGAATTTGACTGTCCACTGTACATTCTAAGTAAATAACTTTCCACTCTCGGTAGTCTTTCTGGTCACAGAATCACAGAACGTTAGGATCTGGAAGGGACCTTGAAAGATCATCAAGTCCAACCCACCCTGCCAGAGCAGGATTCCCTAGACCAGGTCACACAGAAGTGCATCCAGATAAGTTTCGAATATCTCCATAGAAGGAGACTCCACAACCTCTCTGGGCAGTCTGTGCCAGTGCTCTGGCACCTGAATTGTGAAAAAAATTTTTCCACTTAGTTGATCAATGATTGAAGCAAGGAATGTATATATCCTCAAATCCCTTAGTTAAGCTAGTGACAGAATCCTGTAATTAGTATTTCCTCAACATGGGAATAATGGGTCTGTGGCTTTTCCTATCTTGGCAGCCTCATGAAGACATCAGTGTGGTGTCCTGGAATCAGCAAGTGCAGCATATCCTGTCCTCTGCTCACCCCAGTGGCAAGGCTGTGGTGTGGGACCTCAGGAAGAATGAGCCTATCATCAAAGTCAGTGACCACAGCAACAGAGTGAGTGGAAGAAAGACTGATTCTGAGTACCTTACAACACGCCACATGTGACTGCAATGAAGTGGTACAGGCTTTTGGGATCAAGTGTTTTCGTTGTGGCAACTGTTTTGGCTGGTTCTTGTGGAGCTGTACCATCAAAGCACCTCTTTTTTTTTCCCTAATGAAATGGAGAAACAAGACCCCTAGCTGTTAGGGCACCCTTGCATTCAGTTTCTATGTTCACAACTCACTTGTGAGAAACCTATGTTTTAATCCCAGCTGTCTTCCTACATCAACTTTGAACTAATCCTTCAACTTCTGTATAGTTAGTGGGGTTTTTTACTGTGTAGAGAAGGCAGAAATACTTGCTTCCCACAGCCAGACATTGCTAGACTTGCTTTACGTCAAGCATTCTGGGTGAGTTAAGTGCAGAATGACATGGCCCTGAACCATTTTTGCTATTGCCAGCTTGCTTTGATGAGTTTTCAGCCTGTGTTATTTTTGTCCCTAGATGCATTGCTCAGGAATGGCTTGGCATCCAGAAGTTGCAACCCAGCTAGTCCTTTCCTCTGAGGATGACCGCTTGCCAGTGATCCAAATATGGGACTTACGTTTTGCTACTTCTCCTTTAAGCCAGCTGGAAGGGCACACAAGGTGAGGACCTGCTGCTTTTTCAAGCATCTCATCTTAAAAGGCAGACATCTGGGAGTCTGAACATGGGAGAATTGTGATTTTTTTGCTTTGTCTGCTTTGTTTCACAGGTGAATCTGGTAGAGATCCAGGATTTCTGAGCTTAAGCAGCATTTCTAGTGCTTTCTTGGTGACAGAGTGGGAGAGTGGACTGGGCATAAAATCTGACCCATTTCTTTCTGATCTGTTTTAGGGGAGTTCTCTCTGTCTCTTGGTGCCAGGCTGACCCTGAACTGCTGTTGAGTAGCGCCAAAGACAACCGGATCTTGTGCTGGAACCCAAGTATGGGGGAGGTACATAACCACAGCTATGAGTACACACGGTCTGCTTTATACAGAATTGTGTGCTATGCTATGTATGTATCCCTTCTCTGTATCCCTGTCGAGTGCCAGTGTAATTTCCTCCAGTATATCTTCTGCACTCTTTCTGTCTAGAGTGAATGAAAGTGTTGTCTGTATCCAGACTGAAAACCACAGACACAGGCAGAGATTTTCTCTGATATATCTGTGTCCTGAGATCATAGAGGGAAGAAAGGTTTAACTAAAACTTTGTTTCAGCTAATTATGATTACTCCTGCTATATTCACACATGTAGTGTTCTCTGTGTCCATTTGTTTTTTCTTCCTTCTCCTAGGGTTTTTTGGGGAGAAACTTAAGGGAGAAGGAAGAGCATTTGTTAGGGTCATTTAGAGGGGAATAATGTAATTAAATATGTGTAAACTGTATTCATAATACAGTGGTTTCACATGTATCTGTTTATCTAGTCAGGTATCTCAAAATTACAATCTTTGAAATATTTTGGTGTCACCTGAATTGAAATAGGACTGTGTAAAAATTTTTTCTGCACACATACTTATTCAATGCTGAATTTCTGGATAAAGCTGAATTTTGAACTTTGAACAAAATTCATGCAGTTGATCTTGATTATAGTATGGGGAAAGTACTCTAACACTACTGAACAAAGTCCAACTAGGAGCCCCAGCTGGATTCATTTCGTGGGACAGTTTCACTTAGCTGGCCAACTTTGCCTTGGAAGCATGGAAAAAAAATTAATCCATTTTCATAAAATGCATGACATGCTGCTGTTTGTGGTTTCATAGTATTTGATGCTCAGTCTGTGCAGATGTCTGGTGGTTAGAACAGAATCAGAATGTGAAATGTTCCCGAAGTCTAATTTTTTCTAAAGTCTTTTCACTGTGTTTTAGCTGTTTAAAAAAACTGCTTCAGTGCAGCTAGCTCATTCTTTATGTATGCTTCTATAGATTTGCAGAATCTGAGTTCAACTTAAGCATTTATGCACAAACTATTTTTAGAGGGCCCTTCTTAACTTGGTACCAATGAACAGAAAATTTTCAGCTGACAAAAATTGGAAAGGTTTTTAATAGTAGGAACAGTACAGTTATACAGAATGGCTGATCTGCTGAGTTTGGCAGAACGGTTGGCTTCTTTGTTTTGGGGGGATATTTGGAGGAGTTTTTTTGGTCCCTTCCCCCCGCCCCAATTTAGTGTCCAGATTTTAATATAAACAAATGCAAGATTTTATGCTTTTGAACAGAAAACACAGATTGTGTTCCCATAGAGAAGGAAACTGATTCTCTGTGCTTTGTACCTTTGAGGCATAAAGGAAATCTCTTCATTTTATGGCTGGAGATTCAAAGTCAAGGTTGTGTTAGTGAGTTGCCAACATCAGACAGGAAGTCTGTGAGTTGAACTTTGGATTTTTGAGTGTTAGACCAAAAAGTTTGGCTGCAGTATCCTTCATGTTCATCTGGAGCTATTACAGTCCTCTTTTGTTGTATTTTTTTTCTGTAGGCTTTTATTTTCCTTGTCAAAATTGTTATTCCAGACTATTCTTTCTGCTTACATGTTCTTGCTCATGATGCTTTCTTGTCTTTTGACTTCTAGTTTTCTTGCATTGTTTTCTGGTGTGTCTCACTTGGTTAACAACAGGTGCAATAGTACTGGCTTGTTGCTTTTGCATTTTGTTCTACAATCAGAATCCTGTGGAATAGCAGATTTCTGTGATATTCTAGTGTTTGCACTCAATGTACCATTAACTCAGCTGCAAAGCATCTTTCAATAAGCAAAAATAAGAGACTTGTATACAGTAATGATATATAAGTGTGATGATATGAAAGTGTGACACACTTGCTGTGGGCAAATAATTTGGGGAAAGCAGAGGACTATTCATGTTGTACTTCTGCCTTTTCTCTTACTGTTATAGGTGGTTTATGAGTTGCCTATTCGGAGTCAGTGGTGCTTTGATGTCCAGTGGTGTCCTAGGAATCCTTCAGTCTTCTCTGCTGCCACTTTCGATGGGTGGATCAACATTTATTCTGTTATGGGTGGGAACTTAGAAGCTCAGCAGAAGACACAGGCTGACAAGGTAAAGTCTTGTAAACGTGTTACAGCTTGACAACTTGACAGTTATACACCTGAAATCTGAGAGTGTGTAACAGTATGGTTTTTAAGTGATGCAGTCTGTCCCATCTACCAGGTTGTATAGTTGTATGGGGTGGGGACTTAGTATTCACCAAGTCCCAAAGGGACTACGTTGCCTTTTGACAAAGATGTCTCAGTATTTCTTGTAAAATTCTTTAAAGTGTGTAAAGAGAACCAGAATCAAGTCTAGTTTTAGTGTTACATATATATTTTACAGTTATTACTACTAGACTAAACATAAAGCAGCACACCTGTTACAGCAACAAGCTTGTCTTGTCATTAGGTTAAAATCAAATATATTGATACTAATCAATAGAACATATTATTCTTTATTAATTTGGAAGAGAACTTCTAGAAGTACCTTATAAGACCCTATTGGCAATTTTCCTCAAGTCAATTGACTAATAATTTGGAGCATGTTGATATTTTGATACTGAAACCTATTACTTAGCCAATTAATAGATGAGCAAACTCTGAACAAATTAAATGTCAGTACTGTCTAAAATTTTAGTTTTAATCTGATGACTAGTCTTTTAATTCTCTCCCTCTCTCCTGGCCAACAAAGGCTTTACAATACAGGTTTTAAGAGAATACATATGAGCTGGCTTAAGTGTTACTTATGTAGTCATTTACAGCTCACTGAGTTCAGTTTCATAGGATTTGCAAGAGAAGGAAAATACTTTATCAAGCCACAGCTGTAGGAGATTAAGGATTTATTTAACCCATGAAGAATTTTCTTTCTGTGCATTCTTCATGTGCATGCACCACTCTTCCAATCTTCAAAATTGGAGAGAGTAGAATAACTACTAGATAAACAGAATAAAAAGAACAAAAATGGGAGGAGATAATGACAATTACTAAGGCAGGGAGTTTGTGGCCAATAGGTCTCTTTCCTCTGGGTTCTCTGGTATCAGGACAGAAACTCTGTTGAAGACCTAGTGGTTGATATTGCTGGTACACTGGGAGCATGTATTTATTTTTTGAAGGTTTAGGGTGATTTATAAGGTATAAGCTGTTCCTTCAGGACATAGTCTTTCTTTGGAATTGGCTTCCCCTCAAGAAAGACTTGAATGATAAAACGTGTAGATCTTGCCTGTGTTTTTGTGTTTGGCAACCTTATCTCGATAAGCCTTGTGTTGCTTCAGGTGTGCTGAAACTGTGGAGCTATGAAATATGCTCCAGTCAAATTTGAACAGGGTTATCTTTAGCAAACAAAAAAATCTATGCCAACTGTGTTAACAATTAAGAATGCTTGTGAACAGCATTGTGCATACTCACTGATTTCATAAATGTCAGAAATCCAGATCAGAGGCCAATTTTGACACTTTCTTGTCTAGGCAAGAAACTCTGGAGAGGTTATTTCACCAGCCTCATGTAAGCTATAAAAGCTTGAGACAGTCCTTAAAACTAACCAGCAACAAAAAGGGAGTCAGCATTCCTTTGTGAGCTAAACAAGAAATAAGTTGGACAACTCTTGACTGTATGTTTTTACTGTCTTGCATAAAACAAATAATTTTGTAACTTCTATGTTTATGAGCTGTGTGCTAGGCCAGGCAGTGTTTATTACTGAATTTGCATCTTGCTAAGGAAGAATTTCTTGAAAGCCTTTCAAGGTGAAGCTTTCTTGAGAAATAATTTCTGGAACTGTGTGGAAATACCATTGCTCTCACATAGAGGCTCGATGGTAATTCCAGGAAGAGGTGCTGTAGTAGCCTTTTTCTTCACCAGTGAGGAAAGTAACTAATTTCTATGCAATTTTGTGATTACTCTGTACAGAGAGGAATTGAATTTTGTCTTATTTCTTTCTCTGTTTGATTTTAGATCTCTTCCTCCTTCAACAACCTGGATCCCTTTGGCACAGGTCAGATCCTTCCTCCTTTACAGGTGCCAGAACAAGTAGCTCAGACCACCTTGATTCCACCATTAAAAAAGCCACCCAAGTGGATTCGCAGACCTGTGGGAGTTTCGTTTGCAGTAAGTGAACAGAGTATCCTTAGTTTAAGTTGTTGTGCTGTCTTGAGACATAATCCTTTTCTTTCACTAGAGAAACCTTTTTATCTTCCCATTGCTAGATGTTTTAGTGCCTGTTTAAGGTGCAGAGTGGTGTCCCATGGAGCAAACCTCTTTTGCTCAACAACAACAACGAGTCCTGTAGCAGAGAATGGGAGGTTATAAGAGTTAACAAAGCTGAGGAAGACTCATAAAACTATCTTTGTAGACTGTGACATGCATTCCCATTATACTGTGTTTCTCCTTCCTAGGAGAAAAGGTATTCTTCACCTTTTTTCTCCTAAATCAAAAAGGCTGAATTGTTATTTTTGTTTGTGGATTGATTTGTTCTCTGTCTGTCTAGTGTCTGCCATTTGCATGATAGTTTATCATTGCAGCCTACCTCTCCACGTCAGAAAAAACCAAAACAGTTCCAAATGGCACTTTTTCCTCTGTACCTCTCTGACATTTGGCAAGCCTACAGTTAGCTAGGCCTGATAGCACATACACAAGTGTCATGGTTTTCAGTCTTCAGCTGAAGTGTCTGTAATGTGAACTCCCTTAGCATCCCTACCATCCATGCACATTAAACTGTTTGTGATCACAGCTGAAATTTGAGTCCACTTCGCTGAATTAAGAACTGAGTTGCTTTTACCTTTGTTTATAAGAATGCTTACTATGTCGCTCTCTGTATTTCTCAGTTTGGAGGAAAACTTATTTCCTTTGGTCTTACCAAAGCTCCTGGACAGCAAATGCAGCAGAATTACCCACACCAGGTATTCATCAGTCAAGTCACTACTGAAACTGAATTCCTGCTCCGATCTAGAGAACTACAAATGGCGTTGCAGTCAGGGAACCTCCTTGATTACTGCCAGGGCAAGATCCAGACAGCTAAGTTGCCATTCGATGAGAACCTTTGGAACTTCTTGAAGGTAGGATGGCTGTGATGAAAGACAGAGGTCAGTTCTTTTAAGATCCTTAGGTGGAATGTGTTCATTATGGTCCCCTCTAGCCCTTTATATTCCTATTCTTTAAGTTAAAAACTGGAACTGAATAGGCCAGCTAGTTACATACGTAAAGGAGAGGTTTTGCAGTTGGGGTCTTGGTGGCTGCCTTATTTTTCAGTAGAAATGGTCCTTTCAATGGATTTATTTGGACTTCCTGTCAAGGTGCTAAACAGAATTTTCTCAGCTCACTGCCAAGTTTCATCTGCCTGCTACCTATGGAGCTATGCTGTTACTACTTCTCAAGGCAAAGTCCAAATGTGCAATGAGGTTCTTCAATAATAAAGGAAAAAGCTGTGGTGGCATGAGGACAGGCTGTAGCCCTATGTGGGATGATGGTTTTGTTGACAATTCAGTAATATGAAAGAGTTGGTAATAGGGAGTGACTGCTTTTCTGGAGGGGCAGGGGCTTAGCCTTAGTAGTGTTTTACAGACTATGAGTATAGACATGCTCTGTGTGGGGCAAAATCTTCAGATCTTTTCTGTAGTATTAAATTTGCTTAGGGAATCATCTCTCTTGAATAGGATGTCCAGGTGTTGTCTAGGTGGGGACAGTAGTCTCCATTGCAAGGGTCAGTGCAACAGTATTTTCAACTGCATTGGATGAGATACATCAAACTGTTGTTCTAGTGAATTTTTGTGACTCAGCTGGCCCATGGTCCTGTGAGACCACTGCAGCACATACAAGATCTATGACTATTGCTTGTCTTAAACTACAGGCCAAGATTCTGTGAAAAAGACTGTCCTGCATGACCATTTCTGCATCTGCAGGAACAGTTTCTCCTGACTGTTTACAAGTATATCATCCATGAACAGTTTGCTCAGTTCTGTAGTAGAAACAGCCTGGGACTTACTGAGAGAGACAGATTCTCCTTGCAGAATGTTAATCATGCATTAAAGCATACAAATAGTACTTATCAATTAGGCTGACAATCTCTGGGACTGTCTGAAATCCCCACCCAGGGAGCTTCTGTAACAATTAGTTAACTAATTTTTGTGAAGCCAGTTAGGAGTGGAGGCAGCCATATTGTCTGTTTTATCCAAACTCAAATCACTCTATTGTGTCCGTGAAGAGATTAGCTTGGCAATTTCTAGACCATACAGGGAATTAATAACCAAGTACACTAAGTATGTATACAGTTGTAGTCCTGATATGCAGTTGTACCTCAATTGTAAATATGTGACAGACTTGAATTTCACCCTTCTGTCATGATTATAGAATTAAATTCCATAGATTTTCCCATAATAGTCATTAAATAGTCTTGTCATAATTGAGTTCCTTAATCTATAAACTGAGCTGTAAACTTTGCTGCTACCAGAAGCAGCCAACCATTGGCAGTGTGTAGATGTCTACGATTTTACATATTTTCTTGTATTTTCAATATCCTTTGGGAATCAGGTGAATCTGGAGCAAGAGTCCAGGACTAAACTCCTAAAGCTGCTGGGGTACAATAAAGAAGATCTGCAAAAAAAGGTAAGGGGTCTAGCCAATAGAGAAAAACCTTTACAGGACTAAAGATGCTGCAGGAGAGTTGTAGGGTCCCTCCTGGAAATGAGTGAGTTATCTCACAGTACACAAAAGACCAAACTGTGTGAAATTTCAGCTAAGAGGTACCACAAGTATCCCCCATTAAAAAGCAAATACAGGCACTTTTAAGCGTATAACTGAAGCTGTACTGGTTCAAATTAAAAGGGTCTTGAACCCAGTTATCTTGCTTCCAGTTGTTGGTGCTCTGAGATATGTATAACAACAGTGCAGTTGTGAGAGCTTCTTCTGGCATCGAGCTCTGTGCGTCTCAGGGGATTCCTCAGCCAGGAGGAAGGTGACAGATGAAGACAGTCTGACACGGTGCTAAAGGGGAGGAAATGCTTGCGGCAGCATGAACAACGTTCTGAAAAGGATTAAATAATCTCTGATAGGCAGACTGCCAGGAATGGGGAGAGGTGGAACTTTTCAAACAGATGAAAGAACCAGAGGAATTGTGCCAGTCACTTGATGGCTTCACTGCCCCAGTGTTTGATAGGGGCTTCACTCTGTGAATGTCTCTTACTTTTCTAGATCGCCTTGTGTTTGAGCAATGGTATAGCAGATAAACAGCCCCTTCCTGAGGCAGATGAGACAAATGCAGCACAGCCAGATCAGGTATGTCCTGTACATCTTGCCAATCTGGGAGAGCAGTGGAGGGCAGAATGAAGAGTAAGGTCCAGTTCCAATAAGTTGTTGAGCTCAATGCGGACATTGCAGAAGGCAGTTCATAGTCCTGTCAGACCCTCACAGGGTCATACTAAATGATCATAGCAGTCCTTTCTGGCTTTAAAACAAATCAGCAGATAATGAAGATGGACTCCTGGCTATTAACATTGTAAGAAGGTTTGCTTGACCAGTGCTGTTTCTTCAGTGATAGAATTAGCTTCATCCAAGCTTAACTTCATGCTACAGTTCTGGATTTCCTCTGTGAAGCTTCTGCTGTGGTATTTCTTTTGCATTTCTTTCCTTTTCACCTCTGTTCTTTGAAATGTATTCTCACATGATTTTGGGATGTTATCTTTAGATGCCTTCCAAGCCCTGGTTCACCAAGTAAATTTTACTCTGCTGAGGTATCTGAAACTGCTATCCTCAAATTAGTAATCTTCACAAACCTTAAAAACTTGCTGATACATTCGAGGGATAGCAGTTATGTCCTGCATTTCAATAGAGCACAAAGTATGGCTGTGTTGCTACCTGTCAGTTACAAATATTGCTTGTTGGGCTTGTCCCTATTCTGTCATGCTCAAAGGCTGGCAGCTGAGTTGATGAATGGTGGCCAATGATACTGTTGGCATTGCATGTCTTATACCATCAATCTCCTAGGCTTTGTCAGTAGCAACACTGCTCTTGTTGCTGCCTTGGCAAAACTTTGCAGGTTGTTAGAGGGGTGATAGGAGACAAGATGGGTTTCCAAAGTTGAAATGAGATTTATATGAGTGTGCCCAACCAAATGGGGAGCAGCCCCAACCTGATCAGTAATTCATTAAACTATTTTGGGCAGGACCCTGTGTGTTCAATGAATCGATTAACCTCTTGCACTCTTTGCACAGCTTTTGATAAATTCCAGTGATGATGTAGCTGCTGTTTCCTCCTCTTCAGCCTTTTTTGACAACCTCATCCCACAGAATATGAGCACACTGGAGATTCCTGTCACAGAAGGTATGTTACATGAAATGTGTTTCTGCCCTTTTAGGAACAGGGGAGAGCAGGGAAAACCAGAAAATTACAGAAACCAGGAAGAATCTGTTCCAGTCCAGCAGATGGGTATTTTTAAGACACATGACCCCTCCCAGTGTCATGCAACATCTCTCAGCATTGTGCAAGGAAATACTCCTCAGATAAGAGACCCATTAAAAGTACAGAAGAATCTTTTAGATGATGAAGACTTACTGTCAAGTCAGTGGGGTTTTTTGAAGTGCAAAATCTGATTTGGGTTTATTTTGGTCAGGCTTCCATATGTTACTGTTTTTTACTGCCTGCTGTTCAAAACAAGTATCACTGATGCAGCTGGATGATGCCCCTGTGGGTTAACTCTGCTTCTCACCTTTGTAGATACAGATGGACTCATCAGCCAAGCCCTTTTGCTGGGGAATTTTGAGGGTGCAGTGGAACTGTGCATGCGAGCAGAGCGCTTTGCTGATGCCATCATCTTAGCTGTAGCTGGTGGGGAGAACCTCCTAAAGGAGACCCAGAAACGCTACTTTGCCAAGCGTAAAACAAAACTCTCCTTGGTAAGTGACAGTTCTGTGTACCTACTGAGCAGGGGCAGATGTTTGAATAGAAGTTGAAAATGCTTTGGCAGAAGGTAGAATGTCAGCAGAATCTGCATTTTCTCTTGGCTAGACATTTACTCTAATCTCGTGGTAGTTTTGTGACAACTTCATGTTGTCCACTTGCAATATCTGTGTTCTGTGTTCCATTTTAAAATTTTTAATGGTTTCTGCCTCAGCTCCCCATTCTTGTAATCTGTGGAGCATACTGCCCCTTTGCAGCTCAGCTAGGAAGATCCTACCTTATTAATTGACAAATAAGAAAGTATAACTGCAGAGTTGGGATACTCTAACACTATATTCCCAGTCATTGATACTAGCTGCTCTGAAACAGGAGATGCTAACTGCATCTTTAGTCTTGCTTAGTGTGGCTATTTCCATGTTCTCTTAAGTGCTTTGCTGGATGAGGAACGGGGTTCCATTTACTGTTAACTTTGAGATGCTGGAATTGGTGGGCCTTGATGTACAGTAAGGTAGTTGCTGCACAGTGGGAAGCGTGCCTGAAATTGAGTTGTCCCCTCTGGGTGCACCTACTTAAGCAGTCAGCTTATATTTGTGTTTAGTGACTGACAGGCCTTCTGCTTTCCTTGCAGCTGCTTTCCTCCATTGTGCAGCAGAACTGGCAGGATATTGTTTGCAGATGTGATCTACAGAGCTGGAAGGAGGCACTGGCCATCTTGTTAACATATGCAAAGCATGAAGACTATACCCAGCTCTGTGGTATGCAGCATAATAGGTTTTGATACAATTTCTCTTAGGGGAGGACAACTCTGAACTGCTTGCAGAAAGAGGTCAATACTGTTGAGGAAGGAAAGCACTTCTTACTCATTAGAGCTAGGTGGAACTTGTCTGGACTGTTGAGTTAGGAGAATGATAGATGTACACTGTAGGTGAGAGTCATAATGTAAAAGTATGTATTCTGATAGTTCCTGTCACCTCTACCAATAGCATGAGGAAAAAAAAACAAACCCCCAAAAAAACCCAAAACCAGAAAAACCAGCCCAAACAGGATAGGCACTAGAATGAGACACTAAAAGGGTCATATTTATTATTTTGTTCTGGTAGAAAGGGATTTCCTTGACAGTAAAAAAAGGTCAGTTGGCTTCACTCCATTTGAATCAGGTTTATGATTCCAGCACTTCCCTTCCCTTTTAAGCTTAGAAATAGGGGTTAATGAACGTTTGATGACTTCAGTAGTTTCCTCAGTCATGTTAATAGTCCAACATGCTCAGCAACTGATTGTTCTGATAGTCAGAGTTCAGGGACAATCTAGTAACTGAATCTGTTTAAGTTACTTGTTGCTTAGCTGGAAACAAGCTCCTGGCTGATGGGAGCAGCTAAGTGCTGTTGGAGAGATGCCAGCATTTTACACAATTAAGATGACACAACTTGAAATGCAAGAAAACATGATATCTTTTACAGACCAAATTGTAGGGGTGGAGAGTGGTGGTGGGATAGTGAGATCGGTCCAGCTCACCTTTATCTCCTAGCATTTGCTAAACATTAACAACTGTCAGATTACTGGCTGTCCCTGGTACTAGACACCTCTGTTGCCTAGAGATTCCCACACCTCTTCGGGAAAAAGAGCATTGGATTTTTTCCCTGAGTTGATCTGTCATTTCTGAGGGTTTTCTTTATTTTATATGTCCAAGAAGACATCTAAAAACTGTGAAGTATATTACAAATCTTTTTTTTTTTTAACCAAGTTGGCTTTGGGATTCCTTAATGATGCCCATTTCTCTGTGTTATCCAAGAGTTAGGTGCAGATCCAAAGCTTGCAACACCTTTTCATGCAAAGTCACAGTAGGATTGCTAAGAGATAAGCATTGGAGTTAATGAGTGTGTTAAATATTTGCTGTATTTCTTCCTCTCTAGACATGCTGGGAGCCCGCCTAGAGTCAGAGGGAGATGCAACCTTGTCCAACGATGCCTGTCTCTGCTATATCTCATCAGGCAATGTGGAGAGGTTGGTGGAATGCTGGGTAAAAAACCATGAGACTTCATCACCCCTTGCCCTGCAGGTACAGGTGCTATAATGTTGGTTTGACTCCTCTTTAGGTCAGTCTGGTAGCCCTGATCTGTTTGCCTTATCCTATCAGAGTATCTGGCTTCCAACAAACAGTGGAGACTGGTTCGTAGTCACCAAGGTGTTTTCTTTTAGCCTGGATTACAGGCTGAAATCTAAAGGAGACTTGCACTCCTAAACATTAGGGGTTTGTATGTTTAGAGAACACTGATTACATTGCACATAAATCCAACCATGGACAGGAATTATGGCTTACCCACCTGTCTTTAGTAGACTGATGTCATCTCTGAGCTTTCTTTTAGTCAGGGAAGTTTAGACTGTACCTGTTTTCTTACTGGTAGTTGCCTGGGGGTACGTTTGCTGCTGTGCTTGTCGTGTCTAACTGGAACGCTCCAGTTACCTGGCTATACCTTCAGAAAAGCCAGTGGCAGAATAAAGTCTACATTGTGAATAAAGTCTACACTGTATTATTTCCCCTGCAAGCAGAATGATCATGTATGGGAAGTCACAGCTTGCAGATGAATCAGGGCTTCTCTGTCAGCGTTGTTACCTACCTGTTACATTTAACAAGTCCTCTCTAAGTCATTAAACCCTGTTATAACCACCAATTGCTAGAATGAACTAGCCAAGTCTTCCACACTGACATCTGTAGATAATGCCATCTGTTACAGAGTTCCCTGGGTCTGCAACCACACAAGTGATTAAGAGCAACAAAAAGGCTTCATCAGTATTCCTGGTTATGTTTGAATCTGACCTTCTCTCAATTATAAACCAATGATGTATGTATCGTTCAACAGATATAAACATTACTTTGATTTCTAGAAGTTGAGAGAGCTTTGAATAACTAAAAACCTTCTGGTCTGTTTATCAGCAGTAATTTACTACTGAATTTCTCCTGGTATGGTTTTAAATCTGTCGTCTTCCAAGCTGATAGCTTGTAACTCCTAGAGTTACAGTAGTAACCTCCTAGTAAAAAGATCACAGTTGGTTGGAATGTCCTTTTCACTTCTGATTTTCTTTTCTCCCTTACCATAAAAGTAGCAGTGTCAGGGTTTGCTTCCTGGTTTCTGTTTTTCCCTGCAAAGTGCACCTGACGAAATGGTAATTAGTCATAGTATCTGGTGCAGAGTAGAGTAACTTCTGTTCTCATCAAACCTGATGTCAGTTGAAAGTAGGGAAAGCCATCTGTCATTGTCTCAGCATGAGATGCAACAGTAAAGTGAGGCAAATTCTGAGTGGTCTGTTTCTTCCCACCCTGTGGTTTATTCAGGATCTCATAGAGAAGGTGATGGTGCTGCGCAGATCCATTGAGATGTTCCAAGGCACAGCAGGACAAGCACCAGGCCCTATCTTGACAGAACGAATCACCCAATATGCCAGTCTCCTGGCATCACAAGGATGCTTGGCAGCCGCAATGAATTACCTACCCAGCAGCTCTAAAGAGGTGAGTGATAAGCAAGTTGTTGTGGTAAGAGCAGTATATTGGGGAAAATGATACTTCATATGAGAGAGAGTTTGGGTTTTGACATGCATCAGGTCTTAAGGTTTCACCTTGATTATGGTAACTTGAGAGCACAGGTGTGGAGTTTTTCTAGGACTTGGCATTTTGTCTTCATTTACTTTTTCTTTGTAGTGCCTTTGATTCAAGGAAAAGGAAGGGAGCTATAGAACTGTAAAATGATTCCTGGAGAACAACACTGGGAAGCAGCTCTCCAGGGAAGCTGTATCTCTCCCTGAAACTGACTGGTAGAGGAAGGGAATTGGGAGGTCACCTTGTAGTTTGAAACAAATCTGTCTGGTTCCCACATGTGAGTGGAGGTTGGGGAAGGAAAAGTCTGAAGATTTGGGGTAGGATCAGTGAGACTTCATCTGCCTGGGAATGTGGCAGGTGATGTCCCAGGTTGTCACATAAATTTGTCTGATTTTTTTTCCTGGTGGCTGTTGGGGAAGTGATTAGTTTTGCAGGTTGATGCTCAGTGCTTTGAGTCAGGGTCTACTTTGAATGCTTACTCAGCACCTTCCCTCTGAGGCTTCCCAGGCACTTCTCCTAAAGCATAGTTTATTTCAGCTCCTGATCGAACAGCTCCGAGACCGGCTTTTCCACGCTCAGGGAAAGAATGTGGGTGATCAGCAGCCACCCCCTTTTCCCTACATGCGTGTCAATGTAGGTGTCATTAAACACACATCTTCAGCAGCCAAGGGTGGTTCCATCTCTGAAGGAGCAGCCTACAAAACAGATCCCAGACATCTGGAGAAGGTAGGCCTTAAACTCAGGTGTTTGTGGCTTGGGGGGAAAGAGGAAAGGTTACTGGGTTGTGGAAGGCATATGAAGCAATATGAGATGACTCAGATTGCAGGCATTAAGGAACTCATCAGTGATGTCCTTTACTGGAAGAAACACAAGCTCTATGATAATACAAAAGTAGGCTGCCCGGCATATTTTCACAAAGCCCTGTCCTACATGCAGTCACTGGAGGAGACTGTTACAAGTGTTGTAATCCACTGAGATGTCACATACTGAGGGAAAAGAAGGCTCTAGTTCACTGTTCCTATAGTGAATCTCACTTTCCTATGCCAATCTCACTTTCATATCTCAGTAGAATTAGTGTTGTGTGGCTTAATCTTAGTTCTTGCACAAGGAAACTGTTCAGGAAGTTTCGCTTCCAGCCTCTCTTACTTCGATATTGTTCATTATTTCCTCTGGTTATACTTTCAGGAAGTCACTGGGAATGGCTCCTGAGGATTAATCCTTGTGAGAGCTGGAAAATACTCTGAAAAGTGTGGTGCCCAGCTTGTTGGGGAAGTTATGTAGTGGGAAATGCCTTTGATCCAATCTATCCAGGGCACTGACAGCAGCATCTTCTCTTGCCTGAGAAGTGACAGGGAAGTTCATCTGCTTGTGCTATGCACAGTTAGTTGGGTTTGTGATGGCCATTTGCAGATTCTTTGTTTTTTAATTGCAGCCCAACTATCAGTCATCATTTGCACCTTCAGCACCTTCTCAGCCTTCAATGCCTTCCATTTTCACACCTCAGCCAGTGCCAGCAATGTCTATGGCACCTCACCATGTTGCCCCTCCTCAGGCCAGCATGAGTCTGCAAAGTAGCGTCTATCCCAGAGGACCTCCTTACCCACAGTACAACTTGGGCTTGGTTCCAACAACCGTTTCAGGGCCAGGTAAGCATAGTCTGATAGCCATGTCTCTTCTCCAGGTTTTCTTAGACTAAAGCCTTCAACATGGATGGCTGCTCTATTTTATTCCTCACATGCCTATTGGACTGGCTGTCTGAGAGGCTTCTCAGTCCTTCTGACACATATGGTCCTAGCAACAGTTCCTGCATGCCCACTGATACAAAACGTATATAGGGGTGGAGAAACCCAGCTAGGTTTCTGGCAGAGTTTGTCTAATGTAGCTGGGTTATAGGGGATGTACCTGGTATGTATATTCTGGAGTATGGCTTGGAGAAGAGCAAACTTGCTAGCATGAAGGAGAACATCAGCAGTAGTTTGTAGATGAAACAAGTGATGCTGATACACTGTCTCATTTGTAGCTGTGTCACAATCTCAGCCATTTGGACCAGCGGGAGTCAGACCTGTTGGTCCTGCTCCCTTCCCCAGCCAGCCTCCTCTGCCAGGACAGTCCATGCCCATGACATCTGGTGTTCCACCACCTGGACCTGCTCTCTTCACTCCAGCCTCAGTCCCGTCACCTCAGCTTTCTGCAGCTTGTCCTCTCCCTGTGGCAAACCAGTCTCCTCTAGGTTTCTCTTCAGCACCTTTCAGCCCCATGAACATGGGTTACCCTCAGGGAGGTCCTGGAGCTCCATCTACTAAGCCTCTGCCAGCAGCCAGCATTCCTCCTCCTCCCACTGGTAAGTACTGCTTGTGTGGCTTGTGTGTACAGGACACTCCTGGATGGGGTTTGCAGTACATAATGGACATGTACCTTCTGATGTCTGGTTGGTCACTATAAAGGCTGGATGTGGTTCTGAGGCTAGCTTTACAGGTATATTATGCTGAGTCTTACTGTGATGGTGAAATGGCAATGATGGCAGTTTCATTCAGCCTGTTCAGCTGCTCTGTCTCCCAGGTTGTGGTTACAAGATGCTGTCTCTTCAGGTCCCCAGTGCACCCTGAGTAGTCATCCACTCCAAAGGAATCTGCTCTGGTGAAAGGGTGATGTTTCTCAGGGAATACCTAGTGGAAGGCTTGCTGATCTCACCCTGCTTATCTAACTTACACAAGAAGTGCATCTGAAATGCTGGGAGAGCTGCTTCTCTGTCCATAGGATACCCCTTACTTAGCTTCCAAATAAAATTTCTCTGTCTGCTGTTCTCTAGTTCTCCCAATTTTTTCCCATTACCATAAAATGCTTCGCTGGGAATCACTTCTGGATTCCTCTGTGCAGTGGTCTAGACCTGAGCCTTTCCCCTCTGAGTCTGTAGCTTGAAGCCAGCCCAGCTTGCAGGGGTTTTGAAGTTCTTGCTAGCACAAAGTGAGAGTGAGTGTTGTTGGATCTAGTTCCCAGTGGATGGGCATTCTCTGTGTCCGACAACATCGCCACATCTGTTGCTTGTTAATTCTTTCTTTGCAGTCTCAGGGGATAGATTTATCCAGGCTGTGGAGATTCCTAACAACAAGGCTGACAATCCTTAGATTTTTCAGCAGATGCTTCTCCAAGCCATGTGTATTCTGAGATTGAAGAATCTGAGGCTTTGAGGTTTGCTTTCACCTGGAATCACTTGCTGATCTGTGTTTTACCAAGGATAGTAAATTCCACTGTGTGAAGTCGGTGGGGACACAAGGGTTCTAAGCTGAGGCTGAACAAATTCATTGTAAAAAGAGATCAGGGATGATAGTCTGGGGACATTACTCACTGAGTAAAAGCTGTTGGTGATGATGACTCTCCCACCCTACCTTGATTTACAGGTTTCTTCCCTTGGCTAGATCCCCACGTGGATCATGCAGGTAGTACCAAGAGAAGCCTCCAAGCCTGTAGGGGAGGCAGTGTTGCTGCTTCCAGTGAAATGTGGCTGTGTGCGCATGTTTTACTGTGTGTGCATGTGTGCATGCTCATTGCTGTTTGTTATTTCCTTGCATGCCTGGGGAGCTATACAGCTGGAGTAGTGGACATACTTGTTCTGAGGACTAGTAAGTGACATTTGAGGATGCTGGTAGTGAAATGAAACCACTGTGCTCTTACTGATGAGTTTGGTTACAGAAAGCAGGGGCTCCAGTTTCTTCTCTACTTTCCTCCAGTCATGGAGGAATCAGAGGATTCTCAGCCTCTGTGTTCCTTCAGGCAGTTCCTGGACCAGAAGGACAGGGAAGTAGCTCCTTTTTCTTTCTTGGTTCTCTAGTCAAGAAACAGGCCATGGTTTTAACTTTCTTTTGTGTTGTCCCTGTTACACTTGCAGCCTTGTGCATGGCTTTACTTCCCCAGGTACTTTAGAAGAGGTGGGTCTCAGCATAAGCAGTGGTGTAGAGCTTCCCAAGCAGAATTTGGGGGCTCTATTCCAAGGGGAACTGGAAAGCCCTTTTGGCCTTAGTTACAGAGCAAGGTTTGGCTTTGAATCTCAGTCCATCTGCTGGGGAGAATTTGGACCACAGACATTTTCTAACTGATGCTTTGTTCAGATTCCTGGGGATTCATTGATGATGGAGACTAGGTGTCTTCCAGTCTAAGCTGTCAGTGTGGTAAGACTTAACATCTCAGTGGGCTGTCTCTGCGCAGTCACTGCTGCTTGCGTCAAAGACCATCTACCAGGCACAGAAGATTGTCTAGGGAGTCTCAGCTTTATTTAGGAGAGCTGAGTACTCGATAGCCATTTACACCATAAGGCAAGCCTTGCTATGTGGAGTGGGTCTCTAGAAAGGGAGTTTTCTCTTCAGCAATTTTCCCCTGTTAAAGATAGGATGATTTTGGGGCAAGGATTTAAAGTACTTCCTCAGGCTGAAGATGTCCTGCAGGTATTCACTGGTGGGAAGTTTTCTTCTGGCAGCATTTACCCATTGTTTTAAGGGCAGCATATGGCATGCCCAGATCAGCAGTGCAAACTGGCTTCCCTGAGAGTGCTTTCTTGCCTTCTGTTATTGTTCTGGTTTTGATGGATGCTTTCCATTAGTCTGGGAAGGGACTGTAAGATCACTCAGTCTGACTGGCCAAACTTGCTTCCTTTGGAAATTCCTGAACACAATCTGAACATCTCATGAACACATTCTCACTAGTGCAATGAGGAGATATCTCCACTTGTAGAAATACCACACTCCTGGGGTGTGTCAGGGACAGGGTGAAGGACAGCAACATGTTGGCTGATCTGGTGTCTGGCTGGGGTAATCCCTGACTCCAGCCTGCAACAGTCTTGTTTTTTCTAGGACAGGCATTGCTGGAGACATGGGGCACTACTTTCAGGGTTGGTGAGAAACCTTCTTTCACAATAGCATAGGTGATAGAGTCAGGATTTCATCCCAGCAAAATTCAGCACTGTCTTGTTGTCTCCTGTCTCATGATTAAGTGCCTGGCTTAGAGACTGTAATTTAAAGAGCTGTTTCCTGTGAGGATTCAAAGTGCCACTGAATTGGAATAGTGCCAGGGACTGCTAGGCCACATGCTCGGTGGGGGCCAGCAGAGTTCTAGGGCACAGAATCCCCAAGTTAGAAGTAAGTGCCAACTTAATTAAACTGCTGATCCAAACTCATCAGAGTGATTCTTGAAATCATGGGAAAAGAGGGGACAAGAAGAGGCTGCCAGAATTTTAATAATAAAGGTAATTAAAGTAATGAAGCACCTTTTGCATCTTTCCCCTGTGATTTTTAAAGCTCAGTTCAGAATCAGTGGCTCATTAAGTGTGGCACTGAGCTGCAGCAGTTCTGATACTGCCCCTTAGAATTATGCCACTTTCTCACAGATTATTCCTGTCTCATGGGCTTGAGGTTATTAATACTGAGGTGACAAAAGAAACACTGAGGTTTTGTCTAGAGCTGTAGATACCTTTACAAGACAGCAGCAGACAAGGTAGTTGGAATTTGACCTTCACAAAATGAAGTGTAGTCGCAAGTCTTTTGATGTCATGTTGCCTGATGGATTTTTAATTACCTGGAATGAGGTTAGAGTCTAGGTACCACAGAAGTGTCTGCTGAGACACCCCTCTGCTCCAAAGGCATTTACTGCTTCGGTTCCCTTCTAGTTGGGAAACCAGCAAATTTTGCTAAGCTTTGGTTCTGAATAAGATTTTGGAAGGGGAAAATTTCAACCTGCTCCTAACTTTTCTTCCATCTATCACAGCAACCTGCATTGCTGTGGACTGCTGCCCTGAGGCACTCCTGTGAGTGTTGATGAGAAGCCCATCTCATAAGATGCCATTGGTGTGGTACCACAGCACTACTGTGCTCTTTGGGGAACCCCAGGAACTCTCTAAACCGTGATACGCACACGTCCGCATGTCCTGACCAAGGTTCAGGCCTGAGGCTGAGGCTGACTTTTGCAGCCTGCGCAGAATGTGGAAAGCTTCAGGTAGTTATGAAAAAGCTTTTGGTGTAGGAGTGGGTGTGTGCCAGTCCCATCTGATCAGACATACCTCATGAAGCCTGTGCACATACTCAGATGTTAAGAATATAATTAAGAAAGAGGAAAGGAAGTAAGAACAGTTCTTGGCCCGTGAGCTGGGTCAGCAGTTCCTAGGTTGAAATGGTATGAAGGTAAAGTGATGGGGGAACTGGGGCCATGGTCCCTTTTGCTGAGAGAGGTGCCAAACCATGCAAGCAACCACGAATTATTACTGTAGCCACATTCTGAAAGCCTCACATTTGTCTCTTGTCTCTCTCCTGGTAGCTCAGGAATCTTGGACTGATCCGTCTGCTGTAAGAGGCAGCCTTCAAAAGAAAAAGGTAAGTTTTCAGCTGCAGTGTGTGTTGGTTACCTTTCAGCCAGGTTGCTCCATGCAGCAGATACATTCCTATGAATGCTCCCTGTCACACTCAGCAGGTCTCATTCCATGTTTGTCTCTCTACTTCTGTGTTATGTGCATAGCTAGAACTAGAATCTAAGTCATCTTGACCTTTTGCTGTTCAAAGTTGCATGCCATTCTCCAGGGTGGATGTTTTGTAACACAGTTATCTTTTGTGATGCTGCATCCTCTGTCAGTACTTCCCAGGCTGACTACAGTTGCCCGGTACAAGAAATACAGATTTATTCCTCTCTCCTTTGCCCATAGACCTTTTTTGATAGTGGCTCAGAAGCTCACGCTCACTTCACATCTGACAGTTGGGGGCAGGATTTCCCCTCAGCACAGTGAGACTCACAGTGATTTTCCTCAGATGCTGATACCAACTGATAAGGTACTTCTTCTGAAAGAAGTCAGAACAGGTGTAGCTGTGATTTGCCTGCCACTCGAGTTGCTTCTCTCAGCCTTGCAGGGATTACACTGGAGGTTCTGTGGGCTGAGCTGTATTGCAAGAAATGCTCTCAGTACCCCATTTCTATTACTGCTGCCTGCTGGCAGGTGCGTCAAGAAGTTTCTCTGGCACCATTCCCACCCCTCACTCCTCTTCTTTATCTTGGAACAGGACTTCTTGCCCTTTTTCTGGCAGCATAGCTGGGAACCTGCTTCAGACTGTGCTCACTACAACAGGATTAGCCTCTTGTTAAAGCCATCTCCTTTTGATCTAGCCCTGTCGAAGCGAATCTATCCTGACTCTCTGGCTTAGCAGGGGCACGATGAAGTGTTTGCAAGAGGATTCTCCCCCCATGTCGTGGGATTTTCCCCAACACTTGCTCTGTTGGACACTTTACTGCTGCTAATCTCTACATTCAGGACTCGTGCCGTTGCAGAGCCAAGGCGGCTTTCTGAGGACCAGTGCTTTCAGGGGCAACGGATCTGTTTGATTGAACAATTCCAGAGGAGTTTTCTTGATGTCGCTTTGAGTGTTCATCCAGGATGCAAGAGGAAGGAGACCCTGTGCTTTGAGTCGGGGGCTGAAAGAACAAGGATGTGTTACACATAATCTTGAGAACTGGGCACTCTGAAAGTTAGAAAGAAAGCTGAATTTGACTGTGGAGAGTGCAACCAGCCCTCCTTCTTTGTACTTGGTATTCTTGATTTTGTTGTTTTCTTTCTTTTTGCTGACAGTTGCCTGAGAAATTCATTCCTCCAGCCCCCATCACAGCTCCAGTAATGAGTCTGCCATCTGAGCCCCAAGGTATCCATCCTCAGCTGTCAAGGTTGCAAGAATCTGGCCAGTCACCCCCAGGAGCACCCAAGGAAGGCAGTCTGCAGGTACCCAGGCAACATGGGATGTTCCCCAGCCACCAGCTCCTTGTCAAGTAGAAAAACAACTTGGCTTTTGAGATTCTTATTACTTGACAGCTGCAGGGCTTATGTTGCTCCCCAGTCCTTATAAAACATCTCTGAGTGTTAGAGAAGTTGCCAGGGTGCAGCTGGGAGAGAGGGAGGGAGGCTAGGCAGGCTTATCAGCCTGCTGTGAGCTGGGAATTTACGGAGACCTGAAGCTCTACCACAGTCTGAAGATGGTAGTCTAACTCTGTGCTTCCCTGTGTAATCTGGGTTTGTGAAGGAGTGAGACTCTGTTCAAGAGGGGAATCTACCAGGTCCAGCCTTTCATGATCGTGTTGCATTCATTCAGCTGCTTCTTTCTCTGTCAGTATCACCAGCTACCTGTGGAGAGGGTTGAGAGGAAGGAGGTGCCTCCTGAGCACCAGTCTCTAAAGAATACATTTGAAGGATTGGTGCAACGCTGCTCTGCTGTCGCCACTGATCCAGTAAGTCCTCCCTGCTCTGATCTTTGATTTTTTTGCCCTCATAGGTGTTTGGCTGATGCTTTCTTCTTTTGGTTGAGAAAAGAGTCTTATTCCTATAACCAAGTTAATCTCCATCTGCCTCCTTCCTTTAGGCTGTAGGCTTGTCCATGTCTTGGGAACTGAGATGGAGATGTATTCTCTAGCATTTATCCACTGCATCTCATTGCCTTTCTGGAGCAATGGTTCTGCTCTCCTGGCTCATCTCTGACAAAAGTAGAAGAAATGACCCAGCTAATTCAGCTTTCTTTTTCACTGGCTTGATCTGTAGATGGTTCCTGAAGAGCAGCTATTACCAGCTATCCTCCAAGCTTAGTGGGAGAGGCTGATAGATCCTGTCTGGAAGAGAAAGCCAGACAAGCTTTGTGCCTAAGTCACTGTAATTTCTCCACCCTCGTTCTTGGAAGGCTGTTGGCATCCATACTATGTTGTGTGAATGTATCAGGTCAGACTGTTTGGAAGCAGAAAAGCGGTGCTTGCAACATTGCCTTAGGTTGTTAAGTCTTCCAAGAGCCTGGAGGCACCATGAAGCCTTTCAGAATACCTCTGCTTAGTGGGTGTTGGGATGAGCAGTGAGCACAAACTGCTGTCCCCCGGTCAGACAATGTAGCAGCAGCTTTGGCATGTTTGTTTTGTACTTTCTGAGAGTGCCCTGTAGCAATTTCTGGGAGGTAACCTAAAGGTTTCCTCTATGGGCAGAAAGGCCTATTGGTTTGGGCTTAAGAACTGTACTGACATGGAGGTTGAACAGCTGGGTTGGTACAGCAGTGCAGTGGCCTGAGCTCCTAAGCTGCCAGGTCTATCCCAGTGTTGCCCAGAGCCTGACATATATCCACGATATAATTTACCTGTGAGTGGATTACAATAGGGTCAGTCCCAGTAGAGCTTTAGTACTCACACCTGTTCCTTGGTGTTTATGTAGACTGGGAAGGATATTCTCTCTTTTCTTCCAAGGATACCAGGAACAAGCTGTTGCTAAGATCAGCCAGGATGCGGCCGTCTAAATGCCTCATGGGTCAACTGGTGGATCTTTTTCAAGCTTTGGAAGTAGTCATTCTGTCCTGTGGTTTGCAGGCACTGGCAGAAGGGAAGAATGTCTAGGCTGGGAGATGGGAAAGGAGGCAAATCCAACTTCCTGTCTGGGGAGGGAACATGTGTGTGTGTATGTGCACAGTGAGGGCATGGCTGGCTTGTATCACAGTCACTGGCTGGTGGAGGCTGATTCAGCTGAATTGTAAGGTGGTGTGGGAAGAACAGAGGAGGGGAGGGACTGAGCAAGAGTAGCTTGGCTCTAGGAGAGGTGTCTTTGAAGCTCTGACAGAGCTAGCAATACCTATTTCACTTCAGAAAACCCGAAGGAAGCTGGACGATGCACTGCAGCGGCTGGAGTGTCTGTATGAGAAGCTCCGTGAGCAGGCGGTAAGTAGATGTCACAGTTCCTTGTGGTCCAGCTGGGCTTCTGATTCCATCTTTGCAACTTGGCTGTGCGCCTTGGTGTCTGTCCCAGTGTCAACAGTGCATATTCTCTTGAAAATATAGATTGTCTGTTGTAGGCTGAGAAACCAAGTCAGGAAGCAGGCTATTCTTCTTGCCAGTGCTTGTAGGTGCTCCTTGGTGAGGATAAGGTGGAGAACACGGGGGAAGGGTGTGGAGGGGTGCGGGTCTGTGTTACAGTACTAAGCATGCTGACTCATTTCTGCTCCCTTCTCACAGCTCTCTCCAACCATCCTCATGGGTCTTCATGAAATAGCCCACTGCATTGAGGCTAGGAACTACCAACAGGGGCTCCTGTTTCACACACAAGTGGTGAGCAGCAGCAGTTTCAGTGAGGTGTCTGGTTTCATGCCCATCCTGAAAGTCCTCATGACCATTGCTGGCAAGCTGAATGTGTAAAATGTGGAGCAGCTGGAACAGTGCACACTGAGAGCTCGTGGACTCCCTCACCTGTTGATGTACTGCAGGTTGTGGACTCTCTTTTCTGGCTCTGGGGAAATAAGTCAGTTTCAGTGCCTGGAACTGTGCTGGGTCAGAACACCTGGCCCCATCCACTCTCCAGACAGCCCACTGGTGCCTGTGACTCCTGCAGACTTTTCTTTCTTCTTTCTTACTGATTTGAGGCTGCTTCCCAGACCAGGAATCTCAATTTCAGGCTGTGCAGATTGCACAAAGATCCTCCATCTTCCCTGTATCTCTGGCACAAAGGGGAAACTCCTTCCCTCCCAGGCTGACCTTCCTTTTTTTAGGGGACAAACAAACAGGGCTGTCACCTGCAGCACCACCAGACAGAAGAGTCTTGGGCTCTATTCCTGCTGCAGTGCAAACTGCCTAAGTGATAGCTGGGCTCCCTTGGGACCTCAGCTGAGGTATCCCTGCTCAGTTGGGCTGCAGTGATGATCTCTTCTCTGGGTTCCTCCTTTCGGTTCATTCTTATCCTTGACTCACCTTCTCACCTGTCTCCACTCATATCCTGCTACAGCTCGGGCTAACTAGCAGCTTGGTCTGGGCTAGCTTTGATTCTCTCTTTCTTCTTCACGCAGCCCTCTCTTTTCATACTTTACTTTCCTGTTTACCCTCTACCCCCCCTCCTTTATATCTTTTCCCTTCCATAAGCTGTAGGCTTGAGCCCTTTATGTTTCAGGCTCAGGGCTGTTTCTTGCTTCCAGCTCCTAGGACTCTCCCATTCACTAATGCCAGAAGGTTGGACTACTCTGTACACTCTGCCCCAGAGCCGACTGCATCCTGGTTTTGACCTAAAAGCTGCCCTGTCTGGCTCGTGGCCTTTTTCACTTCCTTTACGTCAGCACAGTTGGCCTTTTGCCCACTGGTGTTGTCTAAAGACTTTCTACATTGGCGTTTTCAGATAGTCTAGTAGCTTTAAGAGAAGCAGCAATTGTTCAGGTCCCATGAAGAATCCCCTCAAACTACTCTGACCAGGCCAGACTTGAGCAGGAGGAGGCTGCTCATTCCGAGTGTGGTACATAAATTCTGCCTGCAGGAACACATGCAGAGGTGGTTCTCAAAGGTCCCTTGGCGCTATGGTGGTAGGAATATGCTGCAGGAGGTGATGCTGTCAGGTCTGGAGGATACAGCTTTGCTGAGGCTTTTCATCACTGTGTCATCTGCTCTGGGGTGAAATAGATGAATGAAGCATATTTGTCCTGGGGAAGAAGTCTGGGAAGGCAGATGGGTTTTTAGGGCACATCTGTGTGTCTATGTCTTTTCCTCTGTTCCCCCCTCCTTGCCTTCCTCTCTTTCACCATCTTTCATGCTAAGCAGGCAGCGTAATTGTTAGGCCCTAGCTGGGAGCAAGACTTCTTCCCAACCTGCTGTAGCCAGCCCCTACTTCCTATGCTTGCTGCTTGCCATTGTGAACCTGTGGTTCAGTGACTTACACAAATCAGCCTGTTCTACCATGAGACTTAGGAGGAAGGAGAATCAGAAAAGGGAGGGAGAGGACACATCTCATTCTCTCCTTTCCAGGTCAAAGTGCCTCCTTGTTGCTACTGTGTTGTTTCTATTGCTGCGGTTTGATGCACTGAGAGATTACAGAAGAGTGAAATAAAAGCTGTGTTTTGTGATGCTGCTAGCTGTTTTTTTGTAGGCTTGTCACCTCTGGCTACAGGGGACTTCCCTCAATCTGCAGGGCCACCCACTGAGAGCTGAGTTGTCAGGTTTGGTGGGAAGGACAATTAAGAATGATGTGGGGCAAGCTAGATTCTGGGCTCTACTGGTGTGTGCAGCAGCCTTTCTGGTACGGTAAGATCTCAGGCTCTACCCACTTCCTAAGGCTGTGGGCTCAGAGAACTGATCTTCTCCAAGTCACCTGTATCAGTTGTGACTGTTTATCTGCATCAGACACAAGAAGGTCCCTGGGGTGGCTGAGGTCCTCCTAGGGAATCACAGCAGTATTGGGGATTTTACACTTGACACTGGGAGTTGGAAGTATGTCAGTAAGCAGAGAGCTCTTGATGAGATCCAATCCTGTTGGAAATCAGTGTTACATCCCTGTAGCCATGCCACGTAAACTAGGACAAGGATCTGACCTGTGTGTAACTCAGATTTATACCTCGAATTGTCAGTTCTTACCATTAGTTAATAACTTCTGAATCTGTTGGCTGGTTACATTTAAGCTTTTAAAGAGGCAAGAAGGCTGAAGTGAAACCTTTGCACTGAGATAAAGTTGGGGGGAATCAAACTATCTTCTGCAGAAAGACTGATGTAATCTCAGAAAATTTTTGTTTTCTTTTAGCTGTCATCTGGCTAGCTAGTATGCTTGTACAGGCCAGCTAGTCAGCACGCATGAAACTGAAATATCAGAACTGTATTACCTGGCTTGTGGTTAGAGGACTTGAAAGGAAGTAAAGTTTGCGAAAGATTGTTTGGATGGAGAACGTTTGAAGTGCCATTGCTGGGAAGGGATGAGGATTTATGAGAGTTCTGGAGTGTTGTGGACACAGCATGCACATTCATGGAAAACCAGTCTTTGTTAGTTCTGCTGCTGGCAGAGGCAAACACCAAGTGCAAAGGAGTCTTGCAGAGCTTTTACAGCCAGGTTTGGGAGCAGTTGGCAATAAGTCTGGCCTCCCAGCTCTCCCCCATCAGGAAGATGCAAGCTAACTTTCAAAGGCAGCACTTGCCTTACTAACCTTTCTGAGGCTGTACAAATGAGCAGGTAGCCCTGGAGATGTCTATTTGCTTAATGAGTATATAAGGAAAGTCCTAGCTTTCAGAGATCATTCAGCAAGCCTAGTATTTCTTAGCTTCTGGCTTCCCGGATCAAGTTTTGGTACCTTGTGTCGTCCAGCTCCTCTCTTTAATTCAGGCCACTTGTACCACTGAGAAATAAGCATGGATTGTCCATGTATTTCTCAGATGCATTTTACTTTACTCCCTCCAGCACACACAGCTCCCACTACCCATGGACTCATGCAGAGACTGGCTATTTATCCTGCCTTTGCTGCAAGTCCTTCGTGCTTGCCCCTTTGTCCCACCGTTGCTCAGTTTTGCTTCAAGTTTACCCTAGCGAGCACCATCCCTAAAACTCCTGATAGGGAAACCAGGAAGGGGGAAGTGAGGTGATCCACTCGAGGGTCTTTGAGAGGCTTGTGGTAGAAGCCCCGACTCTGGGGCCCTGGTGCAGTATGTGTCCTCACAAGCTCCGCTGGAAAGCGCTTCTCTATAGCACTGTCTCTGCTGGCTGGTAACAGCTTCTGGTCTATGGATAGCAGCTCCTCAGTGTTGCCTCCTCCCGTGTGGGCACTTGCTACCACAACATCCCTGCACCACTCGACAGAGAAAGCATTTTCTGTTGAGTGAGAAGGTGTTTGGGTTGACAAAGAATTTGGGGGAGCTGTAGGAAAAGATCCCTGGGCCCAGAGAACAGAGCTCTAATCCGGTTGCAGAAAACATCATGTCTGCAGGCTAGGCTTGTGTGTATTTGGGGGAGCTGGAGGGGCAGAGATTGTTAGGCAGTATTTGTTTGTAAAGCCACTTGCTCTGAAGATAATGCTTGCGCTAACTTCTATTGAGGGAGCAGTGTGAGTCCCCACAAAGTCCTTTCCCAAAGTGTCTTTGAAGCCAAGAACCCTTTGAAAGGAAGAAAGGCCAAGAGAGGGGATTAGTTTGTTCAGCAGCTGTGAATTTCAGTGGGAGGCTGATGAACTCCAAAGTCTTTGTTGAGATTTTTTTTATAAGGAGCCCTGCTGGAGGGAGAGACCCACACGGGGGCCGCGGCCTTAGACAAGAAGGAATCCGAAGCGGCAGGGAGCTGTAAACGGGCCACAAGGACTTTTCCCAAACACTTTGCGGAAAAGATGCTGTGAAGAGAGCGGAGGGGGATTAGCATGTGAAATGACACTTTCCATTTACTCCACAGAGGGGAGGGGAAAAGGGCTGGCTGGCTGATTTATTAGCATTTTGTTCCCTTCTCTATTCTGCTCCCCCAGCAGCCTCCTACCCTTGTTCCCCTTCTCCCTGAGCCCTCTAAAGAGGTTTGGATTGGAAAAGGGAGCAGGGGGCTGCCTGTTTGTGTGTCATCTGGGCGAAGGTGACCACCTGGGAAGCTGAATGTAAATATTTCTCCTCTGAGGAATGCGCCTTCATTAAACTGAAATGAATACATGGAAGCATCCAATCCTGCCACACAATGGCAGCAGTGCCTTTACCACTAACGGCTCCTTGCACTGGGAAGGAGGGACCCCTCCGGCCCCGACCTGCTGCTGAGGTCAGCACATTTTGCAGCTGCGGTGTCGCCATTTTCTCCCAGAGAAAGAAGCTCGGGGTGGTGGGGCTCATGGTTGTAATGCTCCCTGCGTGTCCCCTTCACCAACAGCCATCACTGTGCCCAGCGGGCACATCCTGGGCTGTGCCATGGTCTTCACAGGGCAACCGTGTGGGGCAATAATGTTAGCAGGGGAAGGATGGGGTAGTACAGCTTATCGTGTGCTGAGGAGGGGAAGGAAATGGGAAACAGCTTCCACATCTTTTCTTATGTTTGCAGCTGGCTGCGGAATGGGCGACAAGAAGGCAGAAGCTGTCCTCTTTGCCTTGCAGTGGTTCACAAGCCAGCTTGTGCTGGAACTTTCTCTGCTAGGTGAGAGGCCTTTGCCATCTCTTTGCCCAAAGATTCATTCCCACTTCAAGGACATGGAGGAACTGCTGACAGAGATGCAAGGAAAATCGAGGGCAGGGTCACTGTATTAATAAGAACCTTTGCAGAAACAGCTAGTGGTTTGTGTGTGAAGTGGAATTGTTTCAGGTTTCCCTGAAAATGGGTAAACATTGTTTCTTGTAATTTTTGAAGGGCCAGAATCTTGTTTGACATGAATGTTCTTACTCTGGTGAGACCTCAGCTTGCCCTAGGTCCAAATTCACACCCCCAATAAAATAGTCCTAGGGTCGAAGGGGTATTTGATAACTAAGAGACACATACAGACCACTGAGTGTCTTTAATGTCTCAGACGTCACGTGGGCAACTGGCAACTTCTCCCCTCCCACCCTCTTCCCATGTGGCAGCTGCATTGCAGTTGGATGCAACCTCAGGAAAGTTCGAGGAGAGAGCAGGCTCTTTTCCCTCCTGGAAGGAGCCAGTGTTGTGCTGCATGGAGGCAACTGGTCAGTCCAGTACCATGGAGGTAACTGGTCAGTTTCACTGAACAGGTGGGTAAGCATCTGGGTTTTGATCTCCAGAATTGTAACTACATATATCCACATATGCAGTTGGATTAAAAAAAACACTTAACTACTTAGACACAAGAGTATTTTGCAAGCACTTGGCTACTGATTTATTGCATTGGCTATTGGTTTACAAATATTGGCTACAAGACAGGTCTAATGGCCAGTAACTTAGCTCTGCTGGCTTCTTATCTGTCTAAAGAACACTTAAAGCAGCAAAGTAGGCAATAACCTCACAGTCTGGGGGAGATCACTGTGATGGTGCAGTGAGCTCCCCCAGGTCCTGCAGCTGATGGCGTCTTCCCTCCCTACCCCAACCACGGCAAGGGAACAGAGTTGCATCAGACAAGTCTTCCTGCTGTTTGCTTACCCTATAGAATATATACAATGTGGTAGAGGAAAAACCATTATGTATACATCACAGTAACTGTGCAATAAATTAAACTTCAAAGTGCTTCACTTTCCTATTTACAACACCATTAAATAGTAACTGACATTATTTTCTCAGACTATGAGGAAGTATTTAGTTAGTTAGCAAAGAGTGCTTGGCAAGTACACCAGGAGGTGGGGAATGGTCTCAGCTGGCAGCTCCCCTCTGGGAGAGATTTGGGAGTAAAGGGACTGGGGAAGTGTGAGGGCACTTTTGTGGCATCAGTCAAGGGCTTTGGCAAGGGTGCTGGGGTGAAAAGGGAGACCAGACCTGGAGGATTACAAGATAACAGAGAAACCAACTAAAAAGCAAGTGATGGGACTCCTCTTTTGAACAGCCGTTTAATGAGCAGGTCAAGCAGCAGCTTCAGTCTTGCTCCTGCCATCTCAAATGCAAAGTAAAGCACTAGAGAGCTTAGTAAAGCTGTCAAAGCGATGGGAAGTGATGCTGTGGACCTCCTGGAGGCTGGCTTGGTGCAGGAAGGAATTGCATGCCCTTTCTATTACCACATAGTGTAGGGCTTAATAAAAGGTAGTAACATCTTTATTTTAGTGCCTCTATTTTTTTTAAGGTACTAGAAACCTCTTCTGTTTTGGGGACTATCACTCCGAGTTGCCCAGCTTCCTTGTGTTTTCCTAAGTATTGATCTCACTCAAAAGCCCAGAGTGAGTGCTTGTTTGGGGAGCAGATAAGCTCAAAAGAGCAGGAGCCACCGAGACCACTTGTGTTTTCAGCGATAAAACCATCGTCACTGGATAGAGTGACTCTGAGTTGAAGGGATCAAATCTCACCTTGTTTTGTCAACACTTGAGGGTCTTCCCAGAAGCCATCACCCACTGCTCTAATCCAAAATGCCTTGTACAGCCGAGGTCTACGGACTCATACAAGCTCTTTTGCTTTGCCCAAGCCCTGTGAGGCAGCATTGGGAATGAGACAAAGCTAAGCCAAAGGGAAACGATACCAGGGCCTGAGAGGGAGGACAGGAGAGGAGAGGGGCAGGCAGGACCATGAAGCAGCAGAGACAGGTTAGAGCTTTCTCTTGAGCTTGTGGCTGGCCCCGCCAGGCCCGCTCTGCTCCCGCTTCTCCTTGCGGACACAGAAGTACTTGGTGACCCTTTTGCGGCACTGCTCGCACCTCACGGCACAGCACCAGTGGAACTTGCAGTTGCAGCTGGACACCATCTCGGCTCGCCTCTCCTCCACTGCCAGCCCACAGTCCCCACACAGCCGCCGGCAGCTCCGCTTCTCCCACTTGCTGAGCGCCTTGCCCCTCTTCAGGCACTCCCTGCCCTCTGTGCCCAGCAGCCCCAGTGTCTTGTTCTCCAGGCAGTAGTCAGGAGAGTCTTCTAAATGGACCAGCTCCTTCTTGGAGATGGAGCTGAAGGTCTCAGCAATGGCACCCCGGCTGGCAGCGCTGTTCCCTGCCCCCTGCAGCAAGTCCACCTTCAGGGCTTTGTGGTACCTCTCCTTGAGGTAAGTGCCCACCTCCCGAAACTCAGGCAGCTGTAGCCAGCAGGTCTGGGTGGTGCAGCTCCCTGACACACCATGACATTTGCAAGTCCGCTTCATGGTCCCTTTCACAGCCTACAGGGTGAGAAGACAGAGGGGGGTCATTCCTCTGCTGCAGTACATGGGAGAAACATGGCTCCAGGCCTGTGGAGGGCTTTGCCATCGATGCTCCCTGTTCAGTGGTCCTGCCCAGGAGTTGTTGGCTTAAAGCTCACAGATTTGCTTCTCTGTAGTGCCCCCCAGCTTGAGCTGGGAGAAAGAGGGTGGTGGGAAGCCATTAACAGTGTAATCACAGAACGTTTGCTACCTTAGAACAAACACCACCCATTACATCAGTACCACTGCCATCTCCTTCTCCTTGGTAGTTGTCTCTTCTGGACACATGGTCTAAGCCACAGCAAGTTGTGACTGCACCGTGAGTGGCCAGAGCCAGTCTGGTATGTGCTGTCAGGTCTGGAGGAAGAGAGGGGCTCACCTTTCTACCTGCCTCGTTGTTATGCAGGTTCATAGCAGCTCTGGCATCTTGTCCAGTCTCCAGGGCATCCACAAACTGCTTGGAAATGGCTTCCCCAAAGCCCACGTTATCGCTGCATCCTCCCCACAGCCAGCCTTGCCCACCTAGGAAAGGACAGGAGATGTATGCTGTCAGGGAACTAGCTCCTCACCTAGCAGGCTTGTGGCTTGGGGGCCAAGAAAGAGTCTCAGAAGTGATAGGAGGGAATGGAGGCTGTGGGGCAAATCCATCTTTTTGCCTCATAATGCTCCCCCATTCTGTCCCTTTGGGCTCATGCCAGGCAACAAAGGGGTATGTCTTGTGTGGCAATCCCAGGAATTTCCAGGCTTTTTACAGAGCAGGATTCAGAAGCTGTTAATTCTCGCGCATTAACAGCCATATATATCAGGCTTTGGGTCTTTAATCACCTTGACTTCAACTGGTTCAGTCTGACTCACAGGGACAGCATTTTGCTAACATGGATGAGCAAACTGGTGGAGGCATCTGGGTCAGAGGGAACAGTTTCCTCTCTGCCAGGAAACAACTCAAATCTGGCATGCCTGTATTGAGGAGGCCCTTTTTTTGATACACCCAGAATCCTGGAATGATGCTTGACATGTCAGAAAAGGTCTGATTTTCCAATTATCATAAAGAAAGAAAGGAGTCAGCACAGAACTGGAAAACTGCACAAGTTTTGGAGGGTACTTTACTTAACTGCATAGGAGCTCAATAACTTAACTCAGCTGACTAGAAAAACATCATGCAGTTTTCTGCTTTTCCTCCTAGAGAAAAAAGCCAAATTCATTATGAAGATTTGAAATATGAAACATTCTTACTCTAGCATGCCTTAGCAATGCATCTTGGGAGTCTTCATTTAATGGCCTTGTGCTTCTCTTGAAAAGCTCGGCCCTCGCCTGGACCTCCCCAGAGCATCAAAATCCCCTCTCCCAGGAAAAGGCAGGGATGTCTCATGGGAGGTGGAAAATTGCAGTAGATGATAAAATCCAAATCAAGTGCTAGGACCGAAAGGAGAATGAAAACCTTTCACCAACTTGGATTCAGCACAACAGTATTTGGACAACAAGACTGTTTTGGACAAACCCAAAAGTTTTTTTTTTCTTTCCAAGGTTTTAAGTTCATAATGGAAAATTTTCATGGAAAGCAGATATGTTTGGGTGAAAAAAAGTATAGCATGGCTAACTTAGTTCTCCAGAGAAGATAAAATTTGGTGTGTCATTGTCCAAAAGACTTGCTCTGCTACAGATGGGCTATCCCACACCTCAGACACCTACTAAGCAGTAGCTATTTAAAAAACTTTCAGCCAATAAAGCAAATTATTAAATATTTGACACTCCACAGAAGTCTGTCATAAACTGACATGTACCAACTGCCCAGTGTGGCTGGGCAGGGAATGAATTTAAAAAGATTTTGAAAATTTGAAATTTGACCTCTTTCCATTCAAACCAGAAAAATGAAATGTTAATGATATCTGTGAAAGCTGAGTGAAGAGCAGGAGTGATGCTGTTGGGGTTTCCCCACCCAGGGGTGTTTAGCAGCAGTGGGCCTGGGTACAACTGCAATAGGAATGGGGTGAAGGCTCTGTGCTGCCCCAGCAGTTCTTCTGGTTGTGCTCTTGTGCGTGTGCCACAGAGACAAATGCTGGAGGGGTCTGTGAGTGCCACCCTGCTTTCCATCCTGGTAATTCTGCTCTGGGACCACCCTCATGCATACCTTGGGAGCCCTGAGGTCCTTGATCAGCACTACTCTAACTTGACCTGTCATTTAGATACAAGGTCTCAGATCCTCTCTTCTGTCTGTATCATACAGTTAGTCCTTCCAGCAGCTTAAACAGAGTTGTTCTTGATTTCATCCAGGGAAGCTGCAACCCTCTTCTACTTTCCTTATCATTTAGAAAGTAATGGAAAACCTCAAGGACTCAGCCTCAACTGGTGTTAAGTTTGAGATGGACCCATTGGCTTCTGAAACCATTACTTTGGTTTCAGCTGGCAAAGCTCTGCTCTGGGCACTATTTCCAGGTGCAGGGACTAGGAGGAGGAGCTGTGTCTGCAGGCCTCAGCAGAGAAGAGAAGAGCTGTCTCCTGCTGCCTGGGACGTGAGAGAGGGATGACAGCTCATCTCTCCTTACCCAGCTGTCCGTTGCGGGAGTCATCACAGCCACAGTTGTCAAAGTCCCCCAGGCTGCAGTTCCGGGTCAGTGTGTACATGACGCCCGCAGAGCTGATGGCATGGACAAAAGCAGTTTCTCGATTTGCTGTCAAGTGGGAAATACAAGGAAAGCAGATGTGATAAAGATTTCACAGCAAGACCAGTGTTAGAAATGACTCCTACCATGCAGGAGACTGTGTAGGAAGAGATTTGCAAAGGGCAGGGCTTTGTGGGGTGGAGAGGAGGCCCTGTATGTCAGATTAGCTTAGTTTTGGCTTGAACTCTGTGAAGACAAGCTCTCAAATTTGACCCAGTCTGACTCATGCCATTTCTAAGGGTATGGATGAGTTTAGTGCTTGGCTGTGCTTGTGGGAGCTCAGCAGTGGAGATACAGCACAGACAGCCAAATGTTCTCCATATTTCACTAATACCCCCCAAAAGGGAAGGGGCCCCCTCCAAGGATCAAAGAGTTCCTTCCTCACAGCCCTTTGAGTCTTACCTTCTGCTGGACACTGTCAAAGTCTCAGAGCAATGACCATATCTACCCACCAGGATCAGTGTGGTGATGATCAGCCGGCCTCACTAAGACTCTGGTTTTCATTTAATAGCAGCAAGGTCTGCATATGAGCAGACACCCTTGACAGGAACAGTTCAGGGACCTGTGCTAGTTCCAGGGTGTAACTTTGTGCTGCAATTGCCTCCTCGAGACCTCACTTCAAAACTTCTGTCCATCCCTGCCTGGGGTCGTAGTCCCACATCTGCTGCCAGTCCCAACAGAGACCTGTCCCACATACCCAGGTTCTGCCTGTACAAGGCAGTTATGCGCTCAGCCCAGCATCACATATGGGTCTAGAGGACCACACATGCACTGAAACATGTCCTGGTACCTGCAAATGGGTAAGGAATGGGATACAGTGACCAGTGATCACAGCCTCATGCCCTGCAATTGCACAGGTTGTGGATGCTGGATTTCTACCTGAGGTGACTCTGACATCTGGAAGCTATGAGAAGACTTTTCTCCTGCCTCTTGGCCAGATAGCCACTGATGAACTATTTCCTTCCCACTTTAACCACATCTCTCTGCTTGCCACCCCACCACCCTGTGCTAGTTCTGAGCCTCCCTGGGACTCTCCCTAGAGAGAAACACTACCTAGGCATGATATGTCCAGCAGCCCATGCAGCGGGTCATGGTGGTGCATCCTTGTTGGGACCCAGTTATGTAAATGTTGGTTGGACACTCCTGTGCTGGCCAAGCTGGAGCTCGGCAGGTCCAAAGGTGATGCTGGCATTGTGAGGCTGCCTTGTCTTGAAGCTAGATCACAGCATGTGTCTGTGACCTAAAATGTGAAGGGGGTCCTGGAAAGATCCCTCTAGGGCATCCCTGGGAGATGAATGTCCCAAGTGGGAATGGGGAAGAAAAAGGAGGCACTTAGGAAGAGAAGAGGAGCCTCACAGGCTCTTAACTTGTAGTGGGGGGTGTCCCAATAGTGGTATCCAATCCTTTCCTTACCACTGCGCAGCCCACCATGGCTGGAGAGCTGCAGTGCCCTCTCAGGGCAGTTCCAGCGGTCCCAGGCAAACTGGAATTTGCACTCCTCGATGCCGCTCTGTGCCCCGGCTGCCACGCTGCTAGAGTAGATGAGATAGGCCTAGGAGAAGAGCAGAGGGTCAGGAGTGGGGTCGGAGTGTGCCCTGCTTCAGCCCTTCCAGCATTAATTTGCAAAACTGAGTCAGGACGTGTTGTTGCAGAGACAGCCCTGTGGGTGACAGGCTGGGAGTGTTCCCAGGCTGCTCCAAGGGTTCAGGAGAGTCACTCAGCAGTTCTATTTTCCATTGCAGGCAGTGCAAAGGTGGTTGCAGGCCCAGCTGCTTCCAACACAGTGGTAGGGCTGTTGCAGGCATAACTTTCCTGCCCTGTGCTGTATATGGTTGGTTCTGCTGATTTGGAGTCTAGATGGATGGAGAAACACAGTGCAAAACGTCAGGAAGAATATGGCTCCAGGTTCCACAGGAGGCTGGTGTTCAGCTGAAAATAACTTGCATGCCATCCTACAGAGACAAGATCTACAGAGCTGAGGAGGTCTCCCAGGCTCGGCTCCCCTGGGAAGGGAAGCTCACCACCAGCAGCAGCAAATACATTTTCTGCTGTGCGGAGACAAAACCTGAGTCTCCTGGTGTAGAGAAGGATGAGCTGGCGGCTGTTAGCCATGTTAGGAGATGTGCCAGACAACCCCTGCAACGGGGAACCCCTTATCTATCAAGTGTGAAAGGAGGCAGAGACTCCTCCTCAGAGATCAGGGAACTTCAAGCCATCAGGTACCTCAATCTGACTCCTTTACTGCAGCCCCAGGGAGACAATCAGAGCTTTGGGGCAAGGCTGCTTCACCATAGCATTAAGAGCTGTAGAAAGAGCTAGATAGGCTTGGAGGTGTTTGTGGGGAATAACCGGAACAAAAACAGTGTGAATTTTACACCTCATCTTGTCTAGGAAGAAAGCCTCTAAAAGAGGGGTGCAAGGAGGCAGGAGATCAAAAATACTAAACAAGGTCCTGGCAATTCTAATAGTGCTCGTCAGAGAAATATGTTTGCAGCTTGATGAATGTGGGTCCTAGTACTAACCTGATCATCAGGAAGTAATAGTTAACAGGTGACAGCCTCAGCTGCTGCCAATAGACAAATTTCCAAAAGCAGGCCCCAAACAGCTTGAAAGGACCCCAGGCTAGCTATGTTTAGGGTTGGCATAGTTGTGGGAGTTGCAGCTCATAGTAGGTCATTCCTGATCCTCTGTCATCTTGTTGAAAACCTCGGGTGTGGGGAGCTCTAGCTAAGGCTGCATGGAGAGTAGTGGGAAAGAGGAGCCCCTCCCTCCCTGGGTTTAGTGGAACTGGGGACAGAGATCAAAGGGATTTCTCTTACCTTGGGGCCCGTCATCAGGAAATTATTCACTGACCTGGAAGACAGAGACAGTGTCATCAGGGAGGGGGTGACAGCAGAGGGGCCTGGGGAATGCCTGGCATCCCAGGGCTCTCTTCTTGCCCCCGCAGCCTGCCTGTCTTCTGGCTGCAGGCACCTTTGGTCTCTTCCCCTGTCTCCTCTTGCTGCTCCCTTTGAGCCAGGATGGTGCCTTCTCCTTCCTCCCACCTTCTTACACCACCCAAGCTGTACCCTGTGATGTACCATAGTACCCCTCACCATTCCCTCCTTTTGTTTTCCTCTTCGCAACTGACCTTTGTACCAATCCTCCCATTTTTTTAGTGCTTTCCTCTTCCACTAGCCCTGTTTTTTTATCTTACCAAACTACTGCTTGGCTTAACTCAAAGTATTGTTGCCTCCAGCCCCAGGAGCCTGACCATGTGCTGGCACTGCTCTCCTTGTGGGACCATGCCAAGGGAAAGAAGAGGTCACATTGCTGCTCCTTCATGGTGTGAGCCCCAGCAGCATCTCCCCAAATCACAGTCCCTTGTTTTCCTGCAGTGCCGGTTCTGGCTGCCCACACTCTCTTCTTGGTCATGTTATGGTGATGACTGAGCACAAACACACTTGTCCTCCCGTTCCTGCTGGCTAGTGTGCAGGAGGCAGTGTAGGGGCATGACTAAGTGGTCCTAGCCCAAATTAAACGTTCTGGTGCTCCTGATGAAGATGTGAAGCGATCATCTTTAAGGGCCACAAGGCAGTGTGGCTAGTCTCCATTACTCTTCTCAGTCAGGGGCATGCAGAACTGATGCTGGTCAATCCAAGTCTCCTTCCTCAGCAATAAAGACAGTTTCAGTTCAAATGGTCAGTCAAAGTTAGGACTCTGTGTTGTGCGATGACCACCATTAGGAAACTGGAGGATATCTGGGTGAATCTAGCATAGCTATGTCCTAGCAGAAAGGGCTGAGGCTTGAAAAAGGCTCGAGAGCCAACCCCACACACCCCTAGCCAGGAATTAAGAAAAAAAAAGGGAGATTTCTCCTACAAACACCTCATCCCAGTCTCTCCAGGTTTGCCAAATAATCCTCATCTTGGGGAGTCTCTGGAGCATTTCCCCTGCTGGCACTCAGCACTTCAGAGGAATGGGTGAGTGCTGTTATCCCCAGGGGAGGACGCTGAGACCAGAGAGGTGACAAAAGTGGGCTGAGACCTTGCTGTGAGAGAGTGATCAGGAAAACACTAGAGAATGTACCAAGAGAAACCATGCTCTTCAGCTTCTTCTTGAGATGATGTTTTACTTCTAATGCTGGATGTCTCCCAATGGAGGATGACCCTCCTATTCAGCGAGCCGTTCCAGGGCCTTAACCCACACTCTGTCCCTTCCACGGAGCAACATGATCCACTCTGCAGTTAGGCTACCCAGTATGCAGTGGTGCTTGGTGCTTTTCTAGCTCCTCTCCATTCCCTGAAAATCCCAGTAGCTGGGTGGACTAGCTGGATGCAGAGGGGAAAGGTGTGGGTTAGGGCATGGTTCTTGCTTCCTGTGTGTTTTCAAGTAATGCTGTCTGGAGCCACAGGTATCTCTGTTAAGGGAGAGAAAGGCACCATCCTGTTGTGCTACAAATCCAGCACAGAAAGTACAGGGGTATACCAGGGTGGGATTAAGCACCGGTAGAAGCAGGCAATCGCCATCTGAGGCTGGATACAGGGTGACAGGACTGGTGCTCAGATATCAGACACGTGAGAGGTTTAGATAACATGTTTCACTGCCCTAGAAAACTGCTCCTGTGCTCAGCAAGCCTGTTTCACCTCCACTAGAACTGCCCTCATGGAGATCCCCTTTGAGGTACACGACAAGAAGGATGTCCTGTTATTTTAGCTTGTTCAAATTCACAAGAAACCTGATCTTTGCTATTACTCAGTTTAAAAAGAGTTGAGATAACTAGTTTGCCAAGCTTCACTCTTGCAAGTCTAATGTTAGGGGGTTTTTTTGGATGGGAATGCATCCATATTGATGAAGCTTGATTTGGAAAAGTTTCCCCCTGGTGAAAACAGGAAGGAAATGTCTGTCTCAGGGCACTGCGAGAGCAGGAGATCCTTTTCCTTTGTTCCAGGCCTAAGATTCAGACCCGGCTGCACTCCAGCCCCCATGGGTACTTTAGCATGAAGCTGATGGCTGTTTTGCAGAGGAATTTTCCTTTGGGACCTGCTTCTGCATTGTACAGCTAATTAAATATTTCCTGGGACTTGGAGAAACGGCATCTGTAGCTGAGTGATTAGAGCATCGGGTGACCTGAATCACACAGGGCCATGAACCTGGGGCTATTCAGACTGTGTAAGCTCCATGGGTCCTCATCCTAATGCAACTGGGTAGCAGCATGAACAAGTCATTTTTCCATCTGGTTTCCCTCCTGTCCTTTGCCTTGACCTTAAGTGCTTTGCTATGGGGACCACACTCGGTTTGGTGTCAGTGTGAATCTGAGCGTCTAGTAGCAGCTGTGAGAAAACTCTGGTAAAATGCCCCTGTGTAGGCAAGTTCTAGAGAATTGCAAGTCCTTTCTTATATTGCTTTTGTGGACAAAACAAGAGATATATCCCATCTGCATTGCTTCCCACCTGGGTAGGAAAAGCCCAATTCACAGTGTGCAAGAAGGATTTGCTTCAAACCCTTGCTGGCCTCATCTTGGATTAGGAACATCTGAGCAGTTGCAAGGGTGGCTTTAGAAGTAGGACAGTAATCCACAAGTTTAGGATTTACAGCAAATCAGCCTGCTAGCAGGTGTCAATTGACATAACTGCATTGAATCAGAGGATCTGTTCCTCCTGGGATAAACCTCAAGGTTCACAGAAAGGTCATGTTCAGGATATGCCAATTCATCATCTGCAGCTGAGCAAATGGTACAGTAGCAATTTCCCAGCAGGATATTCTAAACATTTTTATTAAGTAGGAGAGACAGAAGGCATTTTCCCTGGGCTCTCTGATCAACAGGCAGGCATGTTGCTGGGTGGGTTTGTAGGACTTAGACAAGTAAAGGATTCATTTAGACTGGTACACTTGACCCCCCACATTTAATGCTTGCAGCTCCAGGTGGATTCAGGAGAAGGGGAGAGGGGACTGCCATATGGCTGGAGGCTAGCTGAAATTTTTCTTATATATGCTGTGAGGGAAGGAAAGATAATAATGGAGACAAAGTCAGTGTGCTTTGTCTTTGCTCATACGATCTAGCTAGGAAAAAAAATGCATCTCTCCTCTGGATATAGTCTCCACAAGGGCAGAGAGTAATTAAGGCACTTGTTCCATAGATGTGGGGCAATATTGACAAAGCCACTAGAGTCAACTTTGTGCTGCAAATAGGAATCACTATGAAAATTAATCTCTCTTCATTTTTTGTCTCTGTAGGGTGATTTTAATTTATTAATACTTATTTTCCATAAAACTGTAAAGAAAAGCACAATGGAGTCCTAAACTAAGTAGCTAGCTGTATCCACAATGGGTGTAAACCAGCCTAATTTTATTTACTTCGGTGTCACCACCCTGATTTAAATCTTTTTTAGATCACACACATGAAAGGAAAGACGTGAAAAAAAACTTAGTACTTCTAGCTATCTAGCCCCTTTCCCTCCACTTTCAAACTCCAGGACAGCATTACACAGACAGAAGCAGAGCAGAAACAGACCTCAGCAGGTAGACAGAGAATCCCACTAAGTTCTTCAGCCCTCTCCCTGACCATGCAGGGCGTGCTGCTTCCCTCACAACTCAGTGTTTCCAGGTAAAAAGCATATCTAGGGCAATAGATTTTCACTGCATCCAATATTAGGAAATTATCTCAAAGTTAATGAATATCGATAGCAGGAGTTCTCTATCAGAGTTTTATTGAACCTGAAGGTAAATAACCCTGCAAAGCAGCTGTCCCCTGGTATTTTACACATATCAAACACTAATAAGCCTCTGATAATTTCTGCTCAGTTACAACTTTGACCACTGAGAACATCCTGCTCCTTAGTTTAAGATGTCCCAAGAGCCTTATCAAATCTCCCATTAAAGTATTTGCTTGATACCTTATCACCCATTTATGCTACTGTGCTGCTGGTTCAGCTCTTTAGAAAGTTATAAACTGTATTTAGATCCTTACTGACATACTGTATTTAGATCCTTACTTATTGTAAAGACAGAAAATGAATACATTTTACTTTGTATCTGAGTTTTATTCTCAAGTACAAACTCCTCCAAGTTATTAGAAAACCAGTGACACTAGAAACTAAAGGCAATCCCACAGCTGAAAAAAATCCTTCAGAAACAAGCCACTGCATTAGAGATTGTTGCCTTATTCCCAAAGGATGGGAGATCAAGAGGCAACTCATTAACATTTGGAGTTTCATTTTTTTTATTTCTTCATTTCTCTCTGTTGTATTTATTTGGGTTTTTTAGCTCCTAAATGCAGCTCTGACTTTTTGCTCATCTAGAAACACGCTGACCATTTAGCCTGGCAGAATCTAATCCACAATCAGAGAAGGGAAATGGCCATATATATATATATATATATAAAATTATTGTTGATCCATATTGCCCCCCACTCCCAATTCTTGTGATTAAATGACAGGAAAAAGGCTATTGGATCCAATAAAGAAACCCAGCAAAAGCTTCAAGAAGAATTATTGTATGATTCCCACAAATGTTGGGTTTTTTTCCCCTCAAAAGTTAAGGGACAGGGTCTGCAATATGATCATTTTGAGTAAAGTTTGCATTTTTCCTTTCTCACAAGAAATCATGACCTATGAGCAACTCACAAAGAGAAGCAGGTGCTATCTTGATCTAAAGCTTTTCTCTTAGATAAAAACTTCTGACAGGCAGACAGGAAATTTAGACATCAAACTTCCATTGAAAATGCTTGTATTTAACTCTACTTTGTGTTCTGAATTTTCCAATCTTTGAATTGTTTATTTTAAATTTTTATTATTTTTTTCAAATATATCTTTAAATATATTTCAACCTGTTTATATTCAGGAGAGCAAGAGACATACACAGGAAAAGCAGAAAAATAAATAGAAAATCAGCCGGAGTTGTTGCCTAGCCTCTCTGCATCACACATTCCCCTTGTTCCAGAAGGGAGATATATCTTGAGTTAGCTACTGAAAAAAATATTTAGACATATACAAATTGTTACACATTCTTTTAATGGAGCAGAAAATTTCTGTAAGAACATTAATTCCACTCCCAGCCTAACAGGAATGAGTTCCCATTTACTCCTGAGTTTTTCTTTTGTAATTTTAGTTTCTCCATCCGTGGTAATAACCCTAGAGATCTGCTATGGGGGATGCAGAGGATTTTAGCAATTGAACAGGAAAAGACTTTCCTTGCTGCTAGAGATAAGTCTGTAACCCACCGAACAGATTCCCCAGGGCATCACAGAACTGGATATTAAAGTTTGGGCACTTAGTGAAAATCACATAGGAAAATATACCTAGAGACCCAGGTCATTTGGGTCCATCTCTGTTTGGGTGTGGGATAGATACACTCCACAAGGAATGTTATGGGATTTGATGCAAGTGAAATCTCCTTCTGTTCACCTTTATAAAAATTTCTGGAAATAAAGGTAAAACCTCCCTTAGGAGAGAGCAAGAGGCCCACAGGAGGTGACCACAGATTTGTGCACGGGAAGCAATGTCCATACCAAAACCTTCTCCGTGGGAAAACTTAATACATGAATTTCAGACATGTGTAATCCTCAACCTATGCCTGCCAAGGAGCCTAAGTCTTAGGCTGCTCATGTGGAGTGATGCTCCTGTGGATCTAACCCACCCTTGCTGGCTCTGAGCTCTTAATAAGGAACTATCTTCTTTGGGAGGTGCAGGAGAAGCCCCACTTGGTTTGACTAACATAAGAGATAAGCTGACTGCAAGCCTTTGGAAAAACAGAAATCCCTGGCTTTCTCATCGTGTTATCTTCCCTGTTAGAAGCGAAGGGCTAGATCCACTGTCCTCTGTTTTACCCCAGCTCAAGATTTGGCCCATATAGTTACTGTTGGGAGATGCAGGGGGAAAAGTGGGCTTTCTTAGATCTAACACTTCTGCCAATGAGTGTGTTGGGACTTAGTTAAATATCTGATTCCATTAAAGACCAGAACTGAGCTAAGTGGGAAATAGGGGACATTCAGGAAGGCGGAAAGAGATTTCCTTAGGGTGTCCAGGAAGACTGAGATGCTTTCAATACTCACCAGGTGCAGCAGGATTGGAAGAATGGAGTGAGGAAGAAGATGCCCAGGTAAGGGTCCATGTGAAATATAAAATCCAAATAAAGAGGGAGAAAGGAGATCCTAAAAAAAATCTTGGGTACCTCCACCACCAGTTAAAAAACAAACAAAAAAAACCCCCAAACACAACAAAATTAGGGAAGGGATGGAGTTATTTTCCACCCGGCAGTCCTGGTGTGATGAAGAGGCACATACCCCCTGAATCCCAACTTCTGCAAAGGGTAACCAATCTTAAAGTAAGAGCTAAAGGGGGTTGGTGAAATGGAGCCGCAGAACTTCCTAAGAAGAGATTATCTACTTAATTAAAGATTTTTTTTTCCCCTAAGTCCTTCAGCCAATCAGGACTCAAGTGCCAGAGAGAGATTGAACTGATGAAAAGAACACCCCAGGTTCCTCGAAGACAAATGCACCACGAAAGGGATAAGAGGGAGGGAAAAAGGGAAAGCAAAAAAAAAAAAAAAGGAAAAGAAAAAAAAAGAGAGAGAGAGAGAGAAAGATAAAGAAAGAGGCAGCTTAAAGCAATCACTAGACTCAGCCTCCACCAACAATGCCTTGCCTCTCCATCCCCTGCAAAGACAACTGCTAGGGCTGCTGTCAGTGTGTCCTCATCTTGTCCTGCCTTGAAGACATCACTGGGGCCAGGGTGCACTAGGTGCTCTGAAGTGGAGTGTCTTGTATTTGGGCTCCCTGAGTCTGCTGTTTGGAGGCCATGCAGTGTGCTTCAGGGGGAAGGCTGAGAAACAGATATGTGAACATTGTCTCTGCCTCAGTCTCCCCCAGGAGTTTAAGGGAAATCAGGGCCAGTTCCTGCTCCCATGTACTCCTTCATCATGATGACCTGCTCTTTCTTCCCACTTACAGTTTGTAACATGCCATTCTCACCCCAGGAGAAAGCCTCCTGTCTAAACCTTTTCATTTCCACTTAATTTTTGTTTGCTTTTGGGGTTTCCTATGAAGTCCATGGGAGGAGGTCTTTAGTGTAAGAAGGTCAGTGGTCTCTCAGGGAGGGCTTATCCCAGCACAAGAGCCATGTGCATTTTAAAAACTAAGGGTTATGTACACTGGGAACAAGCTTGAAACATTAGCTGGTAGAAGATAAAACTCCAGAAACTGAAAGGTGAGGGAAGTAAGTTGCTTGTTTTATTTTGTTGTTTTGGATTTTTAAAAACAATTTATTATATTGAAATAGAATTTAAATGCTGTGAAGTTGAGCATGGTTTAATGGTTTTGGTGGCCTTTTTCAAGTACAGGAGTAGTTGTGCTCTTGCTGTCAGAAGAGGCTATCCCAGGCCTGGTGTAGAGAGCAGCTGTAGAGGCTGATGCTTCCCCGAGGCAGCTGAGGGGCAGCAGAGAGGCTGTTGGCCCTGTGGGGGCGCAGTCCCACTGGGACAGACCTGGAAGGATGCAGGGGAAGCTCCCACCCTGCACTTGGCATATATTTCCAATGGCAGGAAAAAGAATAATTCTTGGTTGTTTCTTGTTAAGTCTCCAAATGTCTGTTTCAGGACTCGTGAACAGGAGTTTTCTCATTCCTTGGGTGCAGCAGTAACATCACTTTGAAATCATGAAACACTTGAGATGTGTCTGGACCCAGTGGAAAGGAACCATTGGGTTCCCTGGGATGAGCTATTTTTGTTTACTCCAAGACAAGTAAGGGGATTGCAAAAATGAGGAAAAAATATAAGTGTAGGTAGGTCCAAAATAAAGAGGAGGGATTTATTTTCTTATTATTAGCTGTTACAAGAGTCAGCCAGGCCTTCCTCCAGGTTCACAGAAGCACCAGCAGCACCAGGGTGCTTCAGAACCAGCAGCCTCCTCAGTCAGCTTCTAATTTCAATTAAATGCAATAGTCATTTTCCTGGAACCAAGCATGCTTGGCAAGCCTGGAGGCAAAGCCTGAAACAGAACAGTCCTAAAAATGCTTCAAGGCACTTAATTACAGCTTTCGAAGTCTGTTTAACAGACTCTATGAGGCACTCTCTAAAAAAAGGGGGATGCAAAATTGTCTTATAATGTTCCTCAAATTTTGTTATTGTTACTAACAAAAGCTCTTGTAAATTTTCTAAAATGGGTCCAGGGAGCATTAAAATCCATTTTATGGCTAGAAGAACTGGTGTATTATCCCATCTGACCCGTTGGCCAATACTGATCTCTACTGACCTTTACACTGAGTGCTGTAATGTGTTTGACTATTTGTTCATCTCCCAGAGTGGCAGAGAGGGTTTGAGGACAACAGAAGACAGAGAACTTGTCACCATCTGTGGCAATTTGTTCCAGTTTGTGAAAAACAAAACAAACAAATGCCAAAGGAAAAAAACCCACCAAACTAAAATGTAAGAATGTCCAGTTTTAATTTCCAGAGTACAGAGATGATCTGAACTGTCCTTGGAAAGCTTCTACTAGTAATCATGCAAAGAGTAGAAAGATAAAGCCCCTAATGCAACTGATGGATATGAAAAACAAGGTTAAGAAGTGGGGGTAAAAATTACAAGTCTAGCTCACAGATATCTCAAAAATTTATTGGTGTCAATGCACAGTGCCCAAAAGAAGGATTTTTTTTAAAAAACAAAATGGCTATTAAAAAGGTAAAAAAAGAGTTTGAAGTCTCTTATTTTAAAAGGTATGCAAAAGGTATGAGATCGAAATAAAAATAAACTTATGTTGTCTAGGGTGCACACAGGATTCAACTCTGAAAGAGCTGAAAGAATCTGAGGAAGGTCCAAATTCCCAGTGTAGTAAGCAGATTTCAATTGACTTGGCTGCAGCTTTGCCTTTTGCACCAACTAAATATGATTTCAGTAGGGTCTAATGCCTATCAAAACATTCTGCACTGCTCCAAGAAAGTGTAAGTGTTGCTTGCAATCCTGCACTGAACATGGCATGTGCTATTCTGCTCCTGTAGTCAAAATGGTTCCAGAAACAAAGCTAGACAAAGGCTGGACAAATTTAATAGCTTTTATTAGATAAGCTGAGGCACAATGGAAGTAGTAAACAGGTGTTTTGAGCATTTTGGCTCTGAAAAGGCAGAAAAGGTGCTGGTATGGCCAGAAACCTCTTTGTTTATTTTTAGCTATATCAGACTGAAGATGGTATTGACACACCAGGGCATGCAAATGTCAGTGTGACCTCTTCACTGTAAGCTTTACTTTGTAACCTTTATGTTCCCTAATACTGCTTTCTGCATGATGAGCAGCCTCCCATAAGGTCTGCTTGTGCATTACCAGTACTGAATGTATCTTCACATTTGCAGGTTCTCCTTACAGTTCACGTAGGGACAACTCAGGGGATCATTGCCTACTGCAGTGGTCTGTGTGACTGGACTCATCCCTCACATACCTCATAAGAAGTGGCTTCTGTCAAACTGTGGGGAAAGGCAGGAGGGTCAGATATTTAGGCTATTCTTCAGTTGCTAGAAAAAAGCTTAAGGCGTGCACAAAAAAACAAGAGAAGTATTTCACATCAGAAGGGACAAAAATGTTATAATGGCTATAGAGGACTGATTTAAGGTATGGATGCTTATAAAGCATTTTCCACCTGCAGCTCTCCAAGTGCCTCAGCGAAACAGCTCTCCCACTTTTCCCATTTTACAGGATGCAAAACTGAGACCTGGACTCGGGCCATGGTTTGGGGTATATCCATATCCAGCCTTCTACTCCCTAGGCTGGCCCCAGCCTATATGACTACCCTGACACTCAAGGGAGCCAGTTTCAAGGGAAAGGCAAAGTTCTTTTTAGACATGGGGTGTAGAAGTTGCCTATGCCCTGGAGAAAGTGAGCCTAGAGTGCTTCAAAAACTCTGGCTCATCCTTAGCCTAGGCTACAATGATTCATTTATCACATATTCTCAGTTTCAGTATGAGGGGATATTCCCTCTGAATGGTCTTGACTTGCCATAGCAGTGACTTGCACAGGCTCATGCTATGTTGGCCAAAAAATATTTCATTTGAGAGTCCAGAAAGCAAGTATGAGTCCAGGTCATCTTTTTTCCAGCAACAATCAACCAGGCAGCTGAGGGTTGTGAAAGTGATAGGAGTGCTGAGAGGTGAGGTATTTGGGGATGAAAATAAAGGGAAAATGTGGAGGTCGTGTGCCATTAAAGGACAAGCAGGATCAGGTTGGAGAAAAAGGACTGTGAGGATGGAAAGGAAATGATGTATAGCACTCCAGGAAGGTACTATTAAGACGAGCAGGACAGAGTGACTCAAAGCACATTCCTGTTTGGCTGGCAGGAGGTGTGATAACCCTGGAGGTGAGAGGGACCATACTAAACTCCTAGGTCTAGTAGCATACCTTGGCTGCTTGCCAGTCACACCTCACTCCTGTCCCTGCACACCTCAAGGAAAGCCACACTCACGTGCAGAGTGACAGCTAAAGTGCTCCCCAGCACACCCCTTGGAGATCAGGATGCTGCTACTGCTCATCCAGGGTATGGTCACCATCCTTCAGAGAGCCTTGCACAGGCCACCAGAGACAAGCTCAAGGTCACGGGGAGTAAAAGTCACAGGTGTCAATGCAGGCGGCTCTGCAAAAGGAGGCTCTCTTCAGCACCCAGGAGGGCTCTGCCTGCTTAAGGGGGAAATGTGCTTGGCCCCTGCACGTGAAGACTTGGAGAATGACAAAAACAAAACAAAACAAAAAAGTCCACAAAAGGGAGAGAGATCCTTTTGTACTGGCCAGAAGGATTAGTAGCTGGATGGGGAAAGAGCTATGGGTTTGAGAGATGTGTGGAGTTCAGTAGACCAGAGGATGAGGCTGGTAAAGCAGGGAGATGGCTCAGCAGCATGATGTAAATAATTGTTAGCTTGGGTCTTTGGCACACCTGAGGAACCCCCAAAAAATCTACGTGGGGGCTGCTTAAATGCCTCCACTGCTGTACCGGAGACATATGCTTTGTTGCCCTTTCAGGTTTCCCGCACTTCCCTCATTATTATTAGGAATATATTATATTAGGAATATTTCAAAACAAAACCACATTTCAAACTGAACAAAATCAAGCACTTTTGTGAAGAAAACTGCTTAGTGACATGTTTTGATCTTTTTTAGCTGAAACTGTCTGTGACCTCTGCAGGAGCTGTAAATAGCTCCAGCTGATTTACACGTGGACAGTCTGCACCCAAAAGAGTTTGCTTGGTTCTAGTGCAAAGAGACTGATCGGTTGGAGTCCTTTTGTAATGCAGACAGGAGGAGGTTTAGCTGATGGTTTTATGCAATCCTGTGATCTTTTTCATCTCTAATTTTCTGCGGCGCTCTAATGACCGTGCAGCGGCAGAGGTAGAATCATCATAGAATCGTAGAATGGCTCAGGTTGGAAGGGACCTTAAAGATCATCTAGTTCCAACCCCCCCGCCATGGGCAGGGATGCCAGTCACTAGACCTGCTGAGTTACCTGCGGTTTGTCCCTTTGGTTAGCCAGCTTCGCTTTTTCGCAGCCGGCAGATGGTGCTCCCGGCTTGGCCTGTAGCCGGGCTGGGACTCGGCGCTGCTGCTGAAGAACATCCTTGGATCACAGGGATGCAGGGGATTGTTCCTATGCTGGGCAGTGCAATGTCCAGCGCAAACAATGGGATCTGCAGGGGATGCGGGCTTAAAAAATCCTCTCTCCTCCTCCCCCTTCTCCAGACCAAGCACCTTGAGGCCTCAGCATGAATTAAGTCCACTGCGTATGGTTCAGTGCTCAGAGCACTGGTGCAGAACTGCTGGTGGCAGTGCTCATGTGCTGCAGAGCCCCGACAAGCTCTCTGCCACCGCCTGTCATGGTGCACCCACCACTTGTGTGCTTTGGCACGCTTCCCCAGGGGCCAGCCACCACAGCAGTCCACAAGTCTTCTAACGACATCTGGCCTTAGCTCAGGAAAGATCAGGAGCTCATCAGCCCTCAGGAGGGAGATGGATGTAAAGCCATCAGTGGTATGCACAGAAGATCTGGATTCACAGTTCTTCACTGGTGTGAGTCCTAACAGGTCCTAGGACAAATTCCGAGGTCAGGAACCTGTAAATCTAATGAGCTCTTTGCCCTAAAACTGTGGTTTAAAACTGCAAAGGCAAGAGCTCAGTGAGGTCCTTCCTCTATGCCTATGGATGACTAACGTGACTAACACTGAGCGTTTACCCAGAATGAATCAGGCCTGCAAAATCATGAGACTGGCTTGAAAATTACAGGGGAAGCTATTTGTGTCCAAGCCTTTAAGGTACTCCTGGGGCTTGTTTCCTCTGGAATCAACATGGCTGGGAACATGCTGTTCTCTTGCATGAAAGGCAAACTGAGAGTCTTGGGCTGAGGGAAGTCAAGCTTTCTGATGAACACCAAATGTCAAAAGCCATAGATCACAGGAGATAGGGCAGCTGAGAAGGTATGTAAAACTTCTCTGTGTTGCCCAAAACTTGCTGAGTGTGGCGTCAAGGGTTAGGGCTGGGCTGGCCACTAATCCAGTGACAGATGCACTCTTTTATTCCCTCTTCCCCATCTCCCATAGGAAGGAAAAGGAAATAAGAAAGAGACTTGTGGATTGGAAAAGAAAACTAAAGCTACTTCAGTGAAAATAATAATAAAAAAATGAAATATATACAAAATATATATACCAGGTTCTGCACTTGGGAAGGGGCAATCCGAAAACAACTTACTGACTGGGGAATGAGAGGCTGGAGAGCAGAATGAGAGGCTGGAGAGCAGCACAGCAGCACTTCTTCTTGCCAGGATGAAGAAGCAGCTCAAAGATGGGTAGGGTAAACTGGTGCTACAAAATCTATCACCAGTCCTTTGCAAATGCCATTGCTGATGGAGCTAGAATCCAGCTTCCTGTCAAAATCTTAAGCATAAGGCACTTTTATCGATGGTTGTTGGAAAAATGTTGCAGACATGGTGTTGTTGAACAACCCTGACCTTTTTCACAAGTGTTCTATGAAACAAGCTGCTGCATAAATAATAAAGCACACATTTGTTGGCCTTTTGGGGGCAAACTTCTTGGCTTTCATACTGTCAGTCTAGTTGAGGTTTTACCACTGATGAGGGCCACCACAAAGAGGTGCTTTATTGAAGCATAACACTCTCTGAAGGAGATGTTTCTTTTCCTTTCTAAAGGAAATAGATATTTTGGTTACAGGTTAAGAGCATGGCCTGTGGCCTGATCAAAATTTTTCACTGAGCCCTAAAAAGCAGAGACACAGAGAGCGAAGGGAAAAGTATCTAGAAATAACAAACCTTTTCTGAGCGACACTGTTGAAGCACAGCTAGGAAAGAGGGCTTTGTGCTGGTCACGTGCTGCTGAGGGGATTTAATGCATTACAGTGAACTTTGTTCTGGCCAGTTACCTTTGTTTCTCACAAGTGATAGTAGTCAAGTTTGCTTTGTATGAATATTTTACAAAGTTATCCTTACCTGACCTCCATCACTGGAGCAACCCAGAACACGGTCTACTTCAAATTCACAGTACACTTACGAAGTGTCAGCCATAGACTAGAGGCTGGTAACTGAATTATGACACAGATAATGACTTGCCCAGATGCAGGCAGTGAGACTGTGTCTTGTATGATATATCTGAGCTGAAAACAGACCAGAGGATAGCCTGCTACTAAGGAGAGGAAGAGGGGGCTGAGGATACTCCTACATGTCAGTGCTGAGAAGGGGAGTACCCTGCCAAAGAAGATACAAGAACATCCTGCCTTCTGGCCAGAGGCTGCTGGGGGCTTAGACCCCAACGCACCAGGATGGAACAGCCTCAGGAGCAAAAGAGGATGCTGTGTAACTTCAGCTCTTCCCAAACATTAGAGTTTATATGGGGACCTGTACTTCTCAGAATGAAAACCAATAGTGACATTTGCACTGGTTTTACATTAACACATGCAAAGTAGGAATGAGCCCTTTCTCGAAGACAAAGTATTCATTGCCACACAAAAACTCCAATCATAACCATATGAGAAGAAACTGACTTTCATATTAATCGGTCACTTGATGGTATTTTCTGGAATGATGCACTTTAGGTAGTTTTGTCCTTATGCATCGGCAATGACATCATGAAAGATGTTTTAGTTCCCAGACTTCCTGCTGTCAGATTTCATTGCAGTACCTGTTTGGAGGCAGAGTGCCAGTCTTCATCTACTCAGTTTTTAGAGATATGGCAACATGATTCAGACCTTATGCCATCAGGGTGAGCAAAGAGGAATATGTAATGCACAGTGGCACTGAAGGCACCAGCTCTGGATGAATTTCCCCTGCTGTTACCTCTTCGACTCAGGGACAGCCATGCTGCCTCAGCTCTTACTTCAGCTAATAATCCACACTGTGTACTTTTTTGTTAGCACCACAGGGTGTGCTGATAGATGATTGCTTATACCAGGAGTCATTCTGACAGCCACAATCCGCCTGCTGTTGCTATGTCCGAAGCCTTGCATGCAGCTGCTGGAAGACCCCTTACCCATCCATGGTTTGTAACCAGAGAAAGAACAAAATGTCCTCAGGAATTAAGTGTGACTTTTTTCTGGGAGGCTTTTTATTATGAGCATTTCCAGACTGTATGAGTCATTGGTAGGTGGTGAAGCTAAGAGGAGATTGCAGATCCCAGTCAGGACACAGAGGCTTCTAACTCCAGCTCAGTATTTGATCGTGGATAAATGATTTCTTTTCTATGTGCCACAGTCTACCTCCACATTCAAGTGTTTTAGACTGTAAGATTTTGGAGACAGTGGGCGTCTCCCAGTGTGGGTTTGTACAGCACTGAGCACAATGGAGACCTTAATCTTGATGGCACTCTTCATCCAATATCTTAACAGAAGCATCAAAGTCTTCATATGAATTTACCTGAACAATCCTTTATCCATATTGACTCCAGATCATGTGTATGATAAGAAGCAACAGAGGAAAGTGTATGTATATAAACCCACTTTCTGGGTTTGGAGTGACTGAAGGTGAGAACTGACATCTTGAGTTGTGAATGGAGATGACTGCCCTCCACGTGGCAGCACAGCACCTCAGATATTGTGTCTACACCATCTCCAGTACCTGTGTGTTTCTTCAGGCCAGTCTTGTGTCTTCTGTGTCTCCTCTGCCCTAGCTTAGCAGACCCACATCAACACTGTGCAGGCTCTTTCTGACAACACATGGCATTCTGAAGCAACAGTGAACCTCTGTTACTCATCTGCCAGCCAGTTTCTAATCCAAGCCTTGCTATTTTTGTCCAGTTAGGATTTCTTCACTTCCTTAATAAATATATAGTGTGGCACTCAATCAAATGTCTGACCAAAAGCAGAGCACTTCGCAATCATTTCTGGACACACTGGCCCAGAAAACAACTGGCTAATCAGATGACATCTTGTTTGCTAAGCTGGCTCAACAGCAAAGCCTCCTCTCAGGGGAAGGATCTGGACTCTGTCAGCATTTCCATCAAATGGGGGGTCTCTCCCCCTCCTCTCCCAAAGCAACTGCATTAGTGATGTAGTAGAGAAGTCAGCAATGTCATAACATTTCCACCATCTTCCCCATGCACTGAAGGAGAAACACCCTGCATGTCACAAGGAAGGTTGCAGGACTTCCAATGAAATCACTCACTCGTCTGAGGTTTCTGCCCTCAATGTCTCAACAAACAGGAACAGTGCCCACTGCCATGTCCTTTCATGACCTCAGCCCCAGTGTATGCTACATGTAATAGCTCACATTGAGAGCTAAGTGACTTTTCTGGATTGGACCACCAGCAGACACTGTTGAGGCTTCATCTGAGCTCAGTCAAAGCACACACATTCAAAATGTGTTAAGCCTTACAAAAACAGGGAGAAGGTAGCCCCAAATACGTTGTTTGTAACCTTAGCTAAAAGGTAATTTGGAGCTGTTCTTCCTCATCCTTTACTGGATTGGCTTGAGAGGACAAAAGCCAAAATTCCCAAGGAACTAGTGATTACTAGCGAGTTTCCAAGAGAAGAACTCAGACCATCTAAGGAAAAAACCCAAACAAAACAACAGTCCTAAACCTCTATCTAATCCTGATTTCCAGGAAAAATAAGAGTCACTGCCCTCTGAAAACTGTGTGCTTCACTGTATCTTTGGCAGAATTTCCAAAATCACCTGCATATGTAAAGCCTGAGCTGGATGCCTTCTATGCAAACTTAACATGGTGGATCATTCTTTTATGCTTACTCAAATATGTTAATAAATTTCCTTCAGGCAAAGTTAGGGGGTAGGCCTGTGCATTTTGGAGAGTTTGTACTGAAATTAGCACAAGTTTACAACTTCTCTTCTGAGGAAAGGTGGACTGACCCCTTATGGGGAGCCAGGCTGTGCCACAACTTTGCCTGCTCCCCCTTCCATCTGGGAGATTGGTGGGGGGCAGAGGGCAGCTGAGCAGGGGAGCTTTCCTATAAAAGGTGTCTGCTGTAACAGGAGCTTCAGGAAGGTTGTTTGGGGGGGATGAAATTATGTAGGATTTTGCTGCTATTATGTGCTAGGAAAATGATAGGCTGCAGCAAAACTGTAGTGCAGATTTATAGATTAAACCTCAAAAATTTCACTTGTGGTTTAGGCAGTTTTTTAAGGATAGTAAAGTAGCTGCTAAAGAAAAGGGGAAGCAGATGTGTTTGGAAATTACTTATTACAGCTGGTACTGCATAGGGGAAGGGAAGCAAAGCAATGCATGATCTGCTCTCAGGAAATAAAGCACACTTTGTTCAGCAGGGTGATATCTTTTTGCTACTCTCCCTTGTTTCCATCTCTTTTCTGGGATTAGGTATGCTCTTGGTACTGTGAAAGAGAAGGCTATAGGGTCTGATAGTGGGAACCTGGAAAAATTCTGAGGCTCCAGAGAAACTGTGTTTCTGCCAGCTTATAGTCCTCAGTCCTCGAGGAAAGCAGTGCCTTTGTCCCTGGCCTTATATGTAATCAAGGCTTGTGAAAGTCTCCCTTCTGCTGACAATGTGGCAATCTGACCTCTGATGTGGCATTTCTCTACCTATTGCCGGGATAGTATTAGGGTCGAGAAGCTTATGAATTAGTTCTGGAGACATAGTTGGTATTTTAAATGTCTTTGTGGCCTCTTCCGGGGACATAGAAGAGTTTAATTTCTGAGGTTTTTGAACAACTGCATAGTTGATTTGCCTGTGGCAAAGCAGGTCTGCTGTGGGTTTTTTTGGCCAAGCCAGGGATATTTCTCAGCTGATGACCTTGCAGATATAGAGGTGGAGGTGCAGAACGCAGGAAGTGTCATCTGAGGAGCTGGAAGCTGAAGCCACCCTTCAAGGAAGTCTGTCTCAGAGCTGCTATCTTGGTTGGGTGATTCCAGTCTTAGTGGGCATTTCTCTGCTGGCAGTGCCTAGTCAGGTCATTTAACTTAAGTAACCTCTTGCTCCTCCCATATCAGAGAGCATAGGGTGTTGCCTGGCATCTGTCCTATCACCCATGAAGTTTACTGTTCTCAGGTTTCTATGATCAGCCAAAGATTCAGCAACTCCCTGGTACCTGCAAACAAAATGAAAACCTGGAACATTTGTCAGTGTAACCATGTCCCTGTCATGGTTGGCAGGATGTCCTGTCTGAAGGAAAATTGCAGATGTTTGATCTTCAAACAGTGTCCATAAAGGATCTTACTAGATCTGAACAGTTATCATATCTCCTCTGATACCTGAAATCAGATATCTTGACTGAAAGGCTTCCAGTAGCTATATCCTCTGCCGTTTCATCATTAAGCAAAAAAAAAAAAAAAAATTGCAAAACTTTATACAACTTGTCAAATTTTTAAAACATGTTGAACTGAAAGTGACTTTTTTCCCTTCGTCTACAAAAAGATCTTACGCAAGACTGCAGAATAAAATAGGCCTTGAGATGGTTCAAACCCAATTAATTTACCAAGCCTCTGGCCATCTATGACAGGCCAAATTACTGCTTATTGGGTGCAGCGGTGTCAGATAAACTGCAGCAGAGGTGTGTTGCATAAAGGCCAATGAGGTGGGGATTAGTTGTTCTTGTGAAGAAGGAACAAGAGGACATAGCTGAAGTTGTTCAGCCAATCTGCGTGGCAATAAGCATTCAAACCTCTTAAGCCTCAGTCCAGTTCATGCTTCAGATGAAAAATATTTTTATCTACATGAAACTGATAGGGGAGAAAGCGAAGTTGGGAATTTCTACCCCATTGGTGGAGGAGCTGGTACGTTCACCTCTTTGCATATAGGCTCAGACTGGAGACCCTTCCCTGAAGGGAGGGATTAAATGATATTGGGGTTTAACTTGAGTATGTGTATTGCTTATTTTCTTCATAACAGGTTCCCCCACTGACTCTATCTGCACAATAATTAATTTAACTGCTAAAGTGATAGGATTTAATCTTAAGGTTCTTGCTGTCTTCTCTCTGGCAAGACTGGTGATACAGCCTTGAAGAACTCTTACTTGACACCCTATGGCCTTCTAAATGCCACTCTGCCAGACAAAAGTGGCATCTTCTTGGTTTTCCAGCAACAGTGGTTTGGAAGCTTTAGGGGACACTGAAGCTATGCCATCAGCTACCCTGCTTGTTGAAGCACAATGGGAGGTAGAGGGAAAGGCAAGTTCTTTCTGAAGTAGGAAGGCTTCTGCTTGAATCATGGGGATTTGACAATGTCTTGGCACTGGTAGGGAAAACTGGGAAGGAATTCCTTTAGCTTTACAGCTGTTGATATCCCACAGGCTTTCCTTGAACTCTGAGGTAAAGGTGGAAGCGTCAAAGCTAAGCAAAATTTTCAGGTCTGTCTTAGCAGGATTGACATCATCTGTGTTTCACACAGATGAAAGAGATAAGGGGGAAAAAAGGAAAGCAAGCTTTGAGAACTTTGAGTAAAAGTTCATTAATATTAAAGTAGAGCTGAGCCAACTTGCTTTTCTTCTTTCATCACACCTAGCTTGGCTTCTTTTCTTTTTGGGCATTTAACAAATCCAGTGGCTGTAGGCAATGTGTGAGCTTGGGAGGTCACATAGAACCTTCTTTTGCCCTTAGACTGAGGTGCTGTGCACAAAACAGAAGCGCTTCATTGTCTGCCTGAGTGGACAGGTGACAGTGGTAAGTCAGCTGCTGATTGCAAATGTTTGCTGACCACAGCTCACCATGGGTGCCAGCTCAAGCTGCCTGAACCTAGAAAGCTCTCAAAGCTGGTACCTCATCAGTGATGACAGTGATCTGTGGCAGGGGAAGAACCCCTAGAAAAACTATGCTCTATGTCTTAATAAATGATGATATTGCTAATACCATTGTACTAGGATTGAAATGGGTTACTGGAGACAACAGGAAATATGCTCACCAAGCAGAAAGTTTTGATTGAATGGCTTTTCAGATAAGCACGTGTTAGCATTGTGCTCCTGTGCTCACAGTGGTCAGGTGTGCATATGAGATTTCGGTGATCAAGGCTGGAACACAGCCAGAAAATGTGGAAGGAGGTTTCACCTGTCAAAGCCTTTTTTTCTTTAGTTTAATTATTTCCATCATGTTTTGGACAGGTGATTTTGAAAATATAACTTAGTGCTAAGAAACTGCATTTGATTATCAGCTTTGCCATGAATGCTTTGGGTTGCATCTCGAAAGGTAGCTCTGTACCTGCACATGAGGCTTCTGCCTCTTGGGTTATAAACTCTCTCTGGGGTAGGAGATGCAAGACTGTGATCTGGCTCAAGACTTTCAGCACTGAAGTGGAAGGAGAGCTTCACAGAGGATGAGGCTGTTGGTAGTTATTCAAAATAAAGGTCCAGATATAATCTGACTATTCCTCTATAGGCCTCTATGCATATTCTGCCAGCTGTGGTTAGTCGGAGGATACTTTTGGTCTGACTCAATAAAGCTAGTTTTGTTGCAACAGTCATTCAAACAACCTCACCTGATTTTGACAGCCCCACATAGATGGGAACACAGGTTACCTGGGGGTAGATTGAGGGGGAAGATAAGATTAAATGTTGTGGTTCTCTTTTTTCAGCAGTGTAACTTGCAACACTTGTTTTTCTACATTAGAAGTGCTGAGTGTACATAGTTTCTCTGGAGGTCAGTGTCAGCCACAGAGCACACTTCTGGAGGTGCTTTAGGAAAATAGCAAACTCAAGTAACAACCCATGTCTGTAGGGTGACTAAGTGACTGAGTTCAGTCTGCCAGTTCTTGGTCCCCAGCCATGCACTGAAGTATGCACAGAAGACAATGTGCGGGTGATGAGGCAGACAGTGGTTAGCTGGCTTTTACATGGGACTTTCTCCCTTTGAACAGATCTTGCACTTACAAATGTGCATGTGGCTCCTGTCAAGTATCTCCACTGGGCTGCATTTGACTGAATTTCCTATAGGACATTTCAGGAGGTGGAACATAATCCCCACAGTCACCAATTCCTTCTGGAAAGCAGTGGCAAGGATTTCACTGGGATTTCATTTCATGGTTGGTTTGGTTGAAGAAGCTCTTCTGTGCTAATGCTGCCTGTCCTAGCTGGGTCTGCAGATCCCACCATAAAGAGAAATACAGAATGTTAGGGGTTGGAAGGGACCTCTGGAGATCATCTAGTCCAACCTCCCTGTCAGAGCAGGTTCACCTAGAGCATGTTGCACAGGAAGGTATCCAGGTGGGTTTTGAATGTCTCCAGAGATGGAGATTTCACCACCTCCCTAGGCAGCCTGTTCCAATGCTCCATAACCCTTAAAGTAAAGAAGACCCTCCTTATGTTTAGACAGAACTTCTATGTTCCAGTTTGTGCCAGTTACCTCTTGTCCTGTCACTGGGCACCATCGAAAAAAGACTAGCCTCACCCTCACAATGCTCATCCCTTAAGTACTAAATAAGTATTAATAAGATTCACACCCTCCCAGCCTTGTCTTCCCTAAACTAAACAGTCCCAGCTCTCTCAGCCTTTCCCCATACCAAACATATTCAAGTAGTCTTATCATTTTTGTAGCCCTTTTCTGTAACCTCTCCAGAAGTTTCTTGTTCTTCCTGAACAGGGAATACCAGAACTACAAACAACACTGCAGATGTGGCCTCACTAGGGCAGAGTAGAGAGGAAGGATTATGACCCTTCCAGCTTGGGATATTCTGTGATTCTGTGAACTTTTGTCCTGTCTTAGCATTTTTGTCTTCAGGACACTCCTAACCCTTTATGGAATTGAATCTGGATATGCAGGTTTTTTTCTGGTGGTCCAGCTGCCTCATATATGGAGCAATATCTTCCTCTGATAGCTGTGTTATAATGCCCAGACTGACTGCTGGTGAAGAATGGAGTTCCTTGCAGACTCTTGAGTAGTTAAGAGGAGCACTGTAACTGTGTGGCACCCAGCAGCAGGCAAATTACATCTCTGCTTTATATGGGAACATAGCAGAGTGGGATGGCCCAAGCATCCAAACCAGGAGAGAGCTCTGTGGGATGTTAGCCATAAGACATGCTGCTCTGGTCAGTTGTGAATAGGTTCACTTGGCACTTTCCTATACATGTGGTTAATGAGATAGTCTGCTTCTTCAGCAGGTCCCAATTAGTCTGACTCATTTGTGAGTGGCAATAGCTTGGTCTGGCAGTGTTGCCTATGGATGGCTTTCCCTGGTTTCACCCAGACAAATCTTGGTGTCCTGCTGCTGAAAGAGGAAACGTCTTTACTGGCTGCACAGCAAGGGTCTCCAGAGAAGGCTGGGCTGTAGCTGGTGTGTAGTTAGCAAGCCAGACTAACACTAGGAGCAAGCCTGCAGAAAGGAGCATTTATCATCTTGGGCATCCAGAGTGGAAGAAAGGGGTGAGTGCTCTGAAACCCTTCCTAATTTCAGTCCTGCTTTTTCTCCTCTATAGAGTCTGACCCTCCAAGGAGTCTCTGAGAGGCCAAAGTGTCTGGGAATAAGGGCTGGGTAAAGGGGCATTGAAACAGAGAAGTTTATGGGCTCCTGGTCACCATTACATGGACCCTTCACTACTGCAGGATCCCTTGGGTCTTGTTCCCCATCCTACCAGAAGGGCTGGCCTTCAGCGTGACTGGAGCAGTGGGCAGGGATAGAGGACCCGGTCAGTCTAATTGATACTCCGACCCACACCACTGTCAGCTGCAGGTGAACCAGGAGGCATAATGGGGATCTGAATAGTGTAAACAAGAAAATAAGAGACAGCTTTTTAGAAGTAACCAGAATGGAAAAACACTCTGGATTAATAACTTCATTCACCACTTAACATGATGGGGGAAAATTGAGAGGGTTGTGTTGCTGTGCTTGACAGCTAGCTGTATAGCTGTTACCGGTGACAGTGGATCTGAGGTTGGCAGGTGTGTAGGTTAGCATACATTGCATGTCTTTACATTGCTGGCATTTCCTGTTTGGTTTCAAAAGCATACAGAAGTCCTAAATAGAATTATAAATTTAAAACAGTTGGTAGTTTGTGGTTCACATCATAAAAAGCATAAGCCAGCAGGAAACTGTGAAAAGGCCATGCTGACATGTCAATAAAGAGGAGTCACTAGCTGTGGACTTACGTGCTAAGTGAAGTGCTACTGGCTGTTTCAGAAAGCCGAGTTTCTTACCCAGCTTATTACAGAGCTGTCATTTGGGAAATCAGAGACACATGCAGCATCTGTTGACAGCCCATGCACTGCATGGACTTTGCTGGGGGTTTGCAGTGACAAGTGCCCTCTCTTTTTTCCTTTGCTTCTGTTGCTGTGATAGACATCCTGGCAGCCATGGCAACTGTGCTATTTGTTATCTGTCGTGACCTTAACTGGAATCATCTCCCAACCCCATTTCCCTGCTGGCTCAGTCAAACAGCTCTGCAGCAGCCAGATTATTTCTCAGCCTCTACTGCCTGTTTCTTGGAGATGGTGCTATTGTAATCACTACCTTGCTGTAAGAACATTTTTGTATCAGTATTTCCATCTTCCCCAACAGGAAGAGCAGCCACGTCCTCTCAACCATGGAAAAGCTATTTCCAAAATATATTTCCTTTCCTGTTTTTCCAGTAGGAAGAAGGAAGCACTTTTTCAGTAGTTACAAATCTTAGGTTTTATTGGGAGGTGTTTTATCTATGCCATCTAATCTAGGGTGTCTCAGTATTTTTCACTGAAGATGGGTAGAATCATCGTCAGGGGGACAGATTATTTTTAAGCTAACTCACTTTCTAAGCTCCTGCCCAAACCAGGACAGCACTGTTCTCTTTTACTGCTTCACTGTGACCCCCTCCTGATCAGGAATGAATTATTTTCTCCCTAGTAGCCTTTTACAGAAAGGAAGTGAATGCACTTAATAATGTGATAATGTGCTCTGAAGTAGGGTTTGCATGAAAGATCCAATGCCTGATCCCAGCGTGACCTTATAAATGCTTACTATTTTATATGCCTTGAGCACTTCTATGCATTTAATCTTGGCAGTGAACAGCAAGCATATTTGTAAGTATATGTGTGGTATCACCCTTTATGCTAGAGTTGATGCCATGAGGACAGGAAACCTATCTGCCCTACCTCATGGAGACCAAAGGAGGTTGGAGGCCATTGACACTGACACCATATGCTATGCCCAGGCAAATATTTGGGTTAGAGATATCTACATGTGTCAGCCATACAGAAGTGAGGCATATCTTCAGCATGCAAGTAAAGATCAAAGAGACTGCTCTTGAAATTTTGTGAACATAGAGTTTGCCTGTGTCCCAATTGAGCAAGCAGATCAGGGGCCGGGCAGGAGACAGGAGAAGGACTTCTCTAGCCAGGTGGAAATCTGTTACAGCACATGATATTGGGGCTGAACAAAAGTAACTCAGTGGGGTAGAGAAAATTCTGCTAAACTGGTTACTGACAAAGACGTGTCAGGCAACTAGTGATCCTTGCAACATATCTTATACCTGCTCAGGTAAAGGGAGCTGACAGTAATCATGCTGCTAAGGAGTGAAATGTGTCTAGTTCCCATGGCAGAAGCACTTAATTATAAGTCTGTGCTGTTCTCTTAGGTCAAGACTTCCAGATGAGAATCCAGGCATAGAACAAACCAGATATTAGGAGAGCTATACCTCAAACCATCAATAATTCAAAAACATTATTTAAATGCACAGATAGAATGGAATTGAGTCTCTTGAGAGAAAAATGTGTGTGTACACCTCCTGGGAGAGGGTGCTTTCGTTTCAGTGCTTCAGTGCCTCTCATTACACAGCAGTTTGGTTCTAGCAATGGTTTCTGCAGCAGCAAATGTTCTGCTCTGGTCTACCTCAAAGGCTTAGGGATGGCCTGAGGACCTGCCTTGCAAACCTTACAGAAAAAGGAACAGCTGAATTCTAAATAGACAAGACAGATAAGACAGGAGGTTTCTACCATGGCCATTTGGGTTCTAACATCCCTTACCACACTCTGGCTTCACACTGCTACATGTGGAATGTGAGGTCTGTCCTCTATAGACCACAGCAGAATATCTGGCAAAGAGGAAAGCAGCATCTCTGTTAATTTCTGGAGTATTAGGAGACCAGCCCAGTATCACATGAGAAGCCAGTACCAGAGTGGGAACCAAACTAGTAGTGACTCAGACTTCAGGATGGACCTGCCCAAAGGGTATGTAACTGTATCATCCTTCTGACCAGCTAAATTTCACTGAGGGGACTTCTTTCCAGCAGAAAATGTGGTCATCATAATTGTAACACTGCCTGAAATCAGAAATACCATCTTAGAAGAGAAAAAAATTCTGGCCATTTTTAAATATTCGGATTTGAGTATTTTCAAAATGAACTGCTTCTAGCTTTTACTTGAAAAAGACTTTTCAGCTGTATTTGTGTGCAAAGGTGCTGATCATGTACATTATGGTGGAAGAGGTCAAATCAAAAAGAAAGCAAAATACTGTTGAGGCTGAAAGAGAGAACTGCCTCACACTCTACCAGGCAAGAAAGCTGGGAGATCACAGCTTTTTGTCTGTCTTCAGAAAAATCCAAAAAGACTGGTAAGTTTTTCCTCCAATTTTCAACCTTAGTCATATAGATAATTTCTGTGAAACAAAAATTTCTATTTTTGATGCTCCTCTAACACAACCCACTGTGCTCTGCCTGCATATGAGTCAGCTTATTTGGAATTGGAGAGACTAGACAAAGAAAAATCTCATAAACAGAAAATAAATCCCACACAGATATTAAAACCAAGCTAGAGCACTGTTAGGAGCGGTTCTAAAGAGCCTTGATATTTCCTGAAAACTCCCTTGTGTCTGCAATATCTTCCACAACATCAATCCCAGCATGTTATGTGGTCATTAGTGCAAAGAACATATTCCTTTATGAGTTTGAGATGGGCTTGTTAGTCAGGAGTGGCAAACTGAGTTATAAGTATCATTTCCAAAAATTGACTATTTATTGTGTGCCATCGGACATCTTGATCATTTGATGGCTGGCCTTGGGGAAAGTGAACTGGAAGATCTGTAAGTAATGATATGGAGGAACAGGAGTGCTGCCCCCAAAGCCAGGTGGGGTCCCAGGTGTGCAATTCCAGACCTCTGTGTCCCCATGTGGAGACAGGCTCCATCATGGAAGCAGAATTTAGAACAGGGTGACTACTGGCAGCTATTTTCCATTCCTCCATACCTGCCTGACAATCCTGTGGAGCCTTTCAGAGGAAGGCTTCATATGAATGGTCCATTCTGCTCCATATCATGTTCTCCATTAGTGGCAATCTGAGAGGCTGTTTAGGGAAAGCCTGCAAGCTGTTTGAAGTCTGCTCCACTCAGACCTGTGTCCATAAACCTTTTGTGTTTGCATATGCTATAGAGGGCACATCTCAGTTTTTACCATCTGGTTATGGACCTTGCTTACTGTGAGTGTCTCAAAATGAAGCTGTTGGTGCTATCTGCCGCCACAACATATACGGAAGCAATTTCTGGAAGCTTATCACCTCCCATGTAAAAAATCAAAAGTACTCTTATCTGTCAAGTGCATCTAAAATTTTCCATTTTTTCCAGTAATTCTTGGAGCATTTTGGACTTCCTTAGCTCCAAACAAGGAAGCTGAGTCACAGTCCAAAGCCACCAAGATGCTTCACATGACTTGTTTCTTGCTCTGAGTACTCAGAGACAGCACTTTCATGGGTCACTGCTGGAGAGTTGAGGGCTGCCCTTATTAAAATCCAGGTGTGGAACTCATTGCATCAAACTCATCACCTAAAAAACAGGCATCCAACAACTAATCCAGGTATCTGTATACAGAAGTTAGAGATGCATCACCAGCAGATGATTCACCCTTTTCTAAAACAGGAATCTCAGATTGCTGCTGTGAGTCACTGCAGGAACCACCTCCCTGTCTCTCTTGACTCTAGAGGATGCTTATTTGACAAGAGTGGATTTTATACATAAGTTTAAAATTGCTGAAGTTAGTTGAAACCTGCCCTCACCATCTTTGCCCTGTGAAAAGAGACACCTGAACTCTAAGTCATCTTGGAAGAATTTTGGCTAAAGGGGGGTAGTGGTGGGGTGAGTGCAGGGTAGCCTGATGCTCCATCACCTGCTTGAGGTGTGAAAACATCCTGACTTCAGTCACAGCTATAGTCTTTCAGGGCATTTAAATTAATTATATTGGTTTTCTAATTATGCACTTCCCAGTGGTCACCCAAGAACAATGTATCTAAGCATAGTTTCTCTGGGATTCAGGTTTAGGTCAAATCTGGTTTAGATCATAAAATAGCAGTTAAATGCGTAATATTTGGATCACTAGTATTTAATTAGGCTGTTCAAAAAGGCAAGGAAGAAGAGTAACATTATGACTGTGTAAGTCTCCTCCCATTTCTGAATGTTAAAAATCACATGGCAGGTGTCACCAGAACTGCGTGATTAGCTTAGAAACCATAAATTTTATATATCTGTGTAAATATGACAGAATGTGAAACCTCTCTGTAGATGGACAAATATTTGCAATCATTTTGTCAAAATGACTATTTTGTTTAGTCAGTTTATTAAAGTGACTGAAGATCAAAGGGATTTTCGAAAAGCATAGGCATTTCTTCCCTTTGAGTGCAAAAGACCGGAAGTTTTTAAAAACAACTATTTTAGGAGAACTGAAATAATTGTAAAACAAGCAGATGTTTGTTATAAAGCCAAATTGGTATGTAACAGCTGTCTTACTATGGTCCCCCTTATGAAATACTATTTCTTCTGCAAAATGTTCTATCTTTCCATGCAGTTTAAAAAGAAATAAAGGACATAGTTTTACAGGTTGCTTTTTTTAGTTATAAATTCCAAGTAAGCAAGGATTGGATTGTTTTAATGTAATGCCATCTTTGAATATATAGTCACAAAATTACCAGAATTACAACTAACGTTTGTCTATGAAAATAGTTATTTCTTAAAAGTCTGTCTCCTAAATCTCCTAAGCATCCTGGTTTTTGACTGATGCTTGTGAGCATGTTTATGTATGAATACGTACACATATTTGAGTGGGACTATGTGTGTCCACATGTGTCTGGGATTATAATCTTTTATCTCCTGGATGTTTTGTACTGTCTTTTTATATCTAAAACCGGAGCTCACTTTCAGATGAAAGCTGAGGTGCTCCTATTCCTCACGACTCCAGCATCTGATGCTTTGTGAGCAAGTACTAATACGGGCAGCAGCGGGGAGTGAGCGTGCCGAATTAGAAGGGGTGATGCTCACGACGGGCTGCAGGAGAGCATGCAAAGGGCTGTATCCTCGGAAAGGGTATTTGCCGCTTTCGTGGCGCCCTTCTTGCAGCCCGAGCTTGGCAGGCCGAGCAGCCGCTGACAGGGCCGCCCCCATCCATCGGTGGGGAACTACAAACACACCGCCCCAGTCGCCGCGGCTCTCCGCGGGCTGGCAAGGGGACGGCTGCGGGCGGGGTTTTCCCAGGAGGGCTGACGTCACGGAGAGCTCAGGGGGGCCGGGCCGGGCGGAGGTGCGGCGCGGTGAGCGGGCGCGGATTGGAGCAGGCGGGATCAGACAAGGGCGGCGCGGCGCCGATTGGGCCTGCATCAGTCAGGCGCTGTGGGTTGCTGTCAACACACTGCCGACATGCTCCCGCAGGCCGTGGAGTGACCGGCAGTAACCTTCAGGGAGACTCGGCCTACTTCGGTTTTTTTTTGGTTTCCCTCCCCTTTGTTTTTTTTGCACTGTCAGCCAACTGCGGCTGCTGGCAGTCCGGCCAGCGGCCGGGGACCATGTGGGCGGGCCCCGTTCACAGGGGAGCCATACAAGGGGCATCACTCATTGCGGTCTTTCGGTACAAGGCCACTTGTGTGCCAGCAGCTCTTTCGAGCCCGAGGAGATGGGGCTCAGCTACCTTATTGCTAGCGTGGGGTGCAGGCTGTGGGCAGCCCATCTATCTCGGAGTACATGCTGGCACCCATGGTCCTGCTGCTGGCCGTGGCAGCCATGTGCTGGAGCACAGCCCAGGGAGCATGGTGGCTTCGGGGCTCCCCAGGAGAAGAGGTCTGGGGCAGGGCTAAGGCTGCTTGGCTGGGTATTAAGCAAATACCACCCACTCCATCCATCTGGCATGCCGAGCTGCTGTGGTGCTATCTCCTCATGATCTCCAGGGTCATTGTTCACTTCAGCCACTCCGCTTCGCCCTTGTTCCCCAAGAGGTCCCTGCAGACTTCCTGGGGTCCTGGCCCTCTTGGAGGGTCAGCAGCAGCTCCTGATTTCTTACTGTGGTGGGACCCCATGGCTCCATGCAAAACTGGCACCCAGCCCTGCTGCTGAGCAGGGGCCATTGCCTTCCCCAGGGCANGTCGTTGCATATGGGCTCTGGGAAAGAGGTTGTAGCTGCAACCAGGTCGTCCCCGCACCTCGTAAAGACCACACTGTCATGTCCTGCTTCTTGTGTCTGGAGTGAGAAGATACAGCAAGCCCTCCACCCAGCTGCTGACAGCCAGGAGCTGTGGCCTGTAGCTCCCTCAGCTGGGAGGCACTTGTTTGCCTGCCCTCTCTTACCCAACAGAGCTGGCTGGCATGAACACTTCTCTTCCCTCCCCTTCATTGGCCAGTGGGAGATCTTCAGAGAAGCAAAGATGGGTTGCATTGGAACTGCAATCCAAATTCACAGATTACATAGGAAACTGGAATAATAATTGTGTGAAACACTTCCAGGCAATGAGCTCAAAATGCTGAGCTGGTGCTGCTGAAGGGCTTGATAGTACAGGAAAACATATTTTGGGCAGGGGATTTAATAACAGCTTTTAACGAAGAGGGAGAGGCCAAAATCTGAGTTCTACTCTCATGAAATCCAGACAGAGGGATCATTAACTTTATTTTTAGGCTTGGCTGACCAATCGGGATGTTTGAAGATTTGCCTTCTCTGTTTCACTTATTTTAGATGGGGCTGTGCTGGCACAGCTGGGATCAGAAGTGCACCAGATTATCAGAAGCAGCACCTCTCCGTCACTTCGAGGCATGTACTTCTGTGGCCAGTTGATGAGCCAGAGCATTTTGTTTGCTTTTTTCCAAAACTCGGGGCAGCCACACATCACATCGCCTGGGCTAGTCACATGCCTCCAGGTGGGAGAACACAGCTGCTGGAAGAGCCCAGATCTTCCTCACAAATAACACCATTCTCCTTGCACTCTCTCCTGAGCTACTATTTGCAGCATGCTGGTTCTGGCCTTCCCACTCAAAGGGTATTCTGGCAGCAGCAGCTGGAAACCAAAGTGTAGGCCAAGGAATTCAGCATGTTGGCTGCAAGGGGCCAGCAGCACCAGCAAACACAGGCTGGATTGGGGGATCCCCAGGTTCTGCAGGTGGTGAAGTTGCTGCAAACAATTCCACCTCCTCTGTCTGCTACCACATGGAGCAAGCTGGTGTCATGCAGAGATGGCCTTATTCGCCACTACCATCAGATGTTCAAAAGAAGTGGGGAAGCTAGTATCAATTACAGTGAGATTTGGTCTGGGGATTTCCCCCTTCTCCTTTCACTTCCCCCCAGCCGCAAAAGGGTTGAGGAGAGCAGGGATGCACGTTCTTACAGGAGAAAAATTCCCTCTTGCTGAAGTTAATGAACCCGCCTGACGTGGTCGTAGCCATGCCCAGCCGGGTAGACAGGCTGCCGGTATTACGTGTTATGCTGCATGTACACCCGCCAGCCACAGGGCTCTGGCAAGAGGCCTCGGCTGGAATTAACCTGCAGTAACCCCGTGGCGCAGGGGCAGCCTTGGTGGGGCGTGCCTGCCCGGGCTGTGCTAAGAGTATGAAAGCCATTATAATCCATTCATTCATGGAGCTTAAAGAGCCAGAGGTTTGTTCCCTAGTTCTCCTGGAAGGGAGGAGCGTTTGGAAACAGTAATGCATAGAATTCTCTCCATTTTAAAGGGCTGTCGTGTGCTTAACTGAGCCAGCCCACCATGTCATTACTCCAACAGGTTTTAAAGTAACATTTTTATTATGAACAAATAAAATTTCAGATCAGCACAACCAGATGTCTGTTTCCATATTAGTAGAAATTATTTCAAAAAGTTTTTTTCCTTTTCCAGTACACAAAACAGAGATACTACTATGCAGAAACCCTAAGCTGTGAAAAATTGTATCCTACTCACATTTCAACAGTGACAGAGCTTAGACAATGTGCAGATTCAACTTTCCAATCCTTCCCTGAACACCCAACACTTGGACATCTGCTATCCACAATACCATCAGGGCTGGGAATGGTTTTGGAAAACAAACCAGTCCATGCTTCTGCCAGCAGCAGTGTGCGTGTGCTACCTACACCTCCCTCCTCCCTTGGCCTGTTGGCAGTGAGCCACTCCACACCCCTGGAAGGCAGGGTGTAACGCCCTGTTAAAGATAGGGAAACTGAGGCACAGAGAATTTTCAAGTGACATTGTCCCAAATGACGCAGTGAGTGAGTAGCTAAGCTGGGAACAGGTCCCAGGAGAATGGCTGCTCTAGCCATGAGGTCCCACTACTGCCTTCTCTGTTCCCACCTTTCATGGACTCACTTAAGCTAAACATACAGATAATGCATCCAAGATACAAACATGCCACCTATATATATATATATATATATTTATAGGTAGGGGTGNAATCTAAAAAAAATTCTAACTCAAATACATTCAAAATCACCTGCACCCACAGTTCAATGTAGGCAATTAAATAATTAAGAAACCCCTTAAATGTTCATAATCCAGGAAAAAAAAAGGAAAAAAAGAAAAAAAATACGTCAAATAGCTGTCATTACTCCTATGTATATTAAAGAAAGATTAAGGCACCCAGAGATATTTGCCAATCTACCTTTAAAGTGACTAGGCAAACACCAGGACTGTTTGGTTACTGCTCCTCAGCTTCCACCCTATTTACGGATTCTGGATCCGAATCAGCACTTGAAATTTGAAAGGAACCCTTGATGTCAAACTGTTTCTCTGCTGAGAGGATGTGAAATATTGCGGCATGCCACAGCATGCTTCTCTATTATAGGATATGTCACACAACACTGTAAGGGCACCAGGAGCAAGGAAATCATTCTCCTTACCTTCTCGCCTCCCCACACCTCTTTCCAATTAGTCTGGAGCAAATTCATCCTCTCTGGAGACTTCTATGAGTTCAGAGGGGCTTAGATTAGAGCCAAGTCAGCTCACAATTACAGAGCTAACAGTGCTTCTCTTTTTGGAGGGCTTTTTGTTTGTTTTGTTGTCTTTTGTTCTTGTTTTCTTTTACACGGTAGGATACATTTCTAACCACAAACCCTCTTTGCCCCTGCCAGCCCCCAAGGCAATCATGAACCTCAGAGCAGTAAGGATGCTGTCTCCCGACACTAGGATCTGAAAGGCTCCCTGCTCCATTCCTCCCTATTGTACCTCTCAGCTGGAGACCACATTGCTCCTGATGGCTCAAAACCTTGAAGGGTCCCATTGCTGAGCAATATCAAGGTCATGGTGGTGGCAGGCAGGAGAAAGGAGAGGAGAAGGACTTCTTTTCTGGGTAACAAGAATGCTCTGGTTAAGGAGACCATCACAGAGCTGTCCTGGCTCCTGGCAAGTTTCACAGGAGCAGGAGAAAGCAAAGCTGCAGAGGCTTGCTCCCATGAAGCCTGACTGCTACATGGCAGAGCCGAGGAGAGGAAGTTGGCATCTGTTCTATCTCTGCCCTCCCTGGCCTGCCTGAATAAGGGAGGTGCTGCAAATCCCACTCCAACATCAACTCATTCCAGCCACCTCTTGTGCTTTCCTCCAGCTCCATTTGATGCATTTAAGCAACAAAACCCAATACTATTACTACAACTAATAATAAAATTTAATAATAATAACGAGAGTTAAGGGGGGGGTAAAATATGTTCAACCTAGTGAGAGGCTCAGGGCCACGATGCTTAGAACCCACTGCCTGAATTCAAGCTGTGGTCTCTGCAAAGGAAACACCACCCACAAGGACTTTTTGCCCCAGCATACCCTCCACCGCCATGCCCAAATTGTCTCAGTGATACAAGTGACCTTTCTGCAGGCTCAGCCATCCTTGCTGCCTGCCAGCAAAGAAGCAAGGTGGCGAGATGGCTTGCTGAGGGGCCTGGGAGACAAGCTAAGGGACTAGTGAGGAGCTGCTTTCTCCTCCCTTACCCACTTCCTCAGAGGAGAAGGAAATGGCAAACCACCCTGGTAGACCCTGGGCAGGAAAGCCCAGAGGTTACCCAAACTGGCAGCAATGTCTCACCTTGGAGGTCCCAACTCCCTTGATCTCCCTGAGCCACCCTGCCCTGCCCTGGTGTTTCTCAGGCACTTGTTAATCAACTGCGTGGAGCCCCCAAGGATGGAGAGAGCTGCTCCTGTGGATGCTCTCACTCCTACCTACACCTACATGTACTCCCCTGCCCTGCCCCTGCATTCAGTACAGGATGCAGATCCACAGGGTGGGCAAGGACACCAGCGCATCTGCCTGCCACCAAGCATGGATCCTGTTCCTCCAGCACACAAAAAGCAGCTTAACTCAGCAGTGGAGCTTTGGTTTACATACTTCTCCTCCTCTCCATTTTGGCAAAGTCCTGTTTGCTGGCAAAAATCCCTCTGTCTATCTCCATCCTTGCTGTGGCTCTCCAAAGCGGCCATGGAGCCTGAAGCCGAGCTCTGCCTGCAATCCCTGGTAGCACAGGGCACAGCAGGCAGAGAGGCTGTGATGCTAGACAGAGTAGGCAATAAGGCCACCAAGGCTTCCCCTCCAGTGTCTGCCGCCACCACCACACACCCCCGGCCACCAGTGGACCTGGATGGATCTCAAGAGATTCTGGGAGCTCTCCTCTTCCCAACCAGAGAGACTGTGTGGTGGGGAGAACACTTCTGAAGAGGCATCTTGGAAAGAGACAATTCTTTCCAATAGCAAGGGAAGCCAATGAGGCTGGGTTTCCCAGGGAGAGCAGCTTAGCTGTGCCATGTCTGCCTGCAGCCCTTGAGAAAGGAGAAGAGACAGAAGAAGGAATTTTGGGGGTAAGGTGGTGGGAAGAGGGTCACTGACTTTGGGTCAACTCTTAAGCTGACTGGTACAGGTTTCCCTTAACTCCATGGGACATAGCCAGCTACAGTGGGCCTCCCTGGGCTGCTTCCAATCAGCAACTCTTCCAGGAAGAGACTAGGACAACGTAAAGCAGGAGATAGGGTAGAGGGACTGGAGAAAAAGAGGAAAAGGAAAGGAGGGAAAGGGGTTGCCTTGTGTTATAAAGGCAGAGTCCTAGATCTTAAATACATCATGTAAAACACAGCATGGGAGGGGAGTTAAAACTTATTATCTTAAGCAAACTGGTAGCATTATTCAGTAGTTAGTAAACAGAACATTAAATCTTTGTCCAGCGTGTTGAGAGGGATCAGGAAGGGAGAAAGGGAGGAAAAAAGGAGGAAGGAGAGGTGTGGATATGTGTGTGAAGGGGAGGAGGAACTCAGCCACTCTGGTGACTTCCATCTCCAGTCCGCATTTTCCGAGCCAGGATGACCTCCCTGGAGACCTTCTTGCGATCGCTAGCCAGCCCCAGGAGGCACATGAGGTCGATGAAGGCTGTGGTTAAGTTGAAGCGCCAGCCAAACTCACTGGTGGAGTAGTCGTAGGGGAAGGTGTGGTGGTAGTTGTGGAAGCCTTCTCCTGCAAAACGCAACCAGGGAGAAGATGTTGCAGAGCTCTAGGTGCTGGGCCCTTTATCTTGGCCCAAAGCACCACACTCATGAAACAGGCTCCGGTTTGAGTCCAGGCTCCTCTCTCCTCTTAGCCCAGTTTCACCTCTGAAATCTACTCCATCTCATTTGGGCATGGCCCAGCATGCCAGGACAGTCATAGAGGACCTATGGTGCTTTAGAGGAAAAGAAGCATGTAGCAAAAAACTGAGAAACTTGGGTCACCTGACTGCACCAAAATACCAGAGGATTTCTAATGACTTTTCCTTTGCTACCATAAGAAACCTTCTGGTATTGATTGAGCTACCAGCTAGACCTGCAGCAAGCCCACAACAAGCCAGGGCAATCAAAACTCCTGCACTGGCAGACTTAATGTCAAAGGGCATTCCCAGATGGAAATAATGCAGATAGACTTCTAGTAAGTCATTTACCCCGGCCAGTCACCCTCTGCTCCAGACACCGTCAGCACTGGCTTCAGTGCTCAGCCCTTCAATGACATCACCTGGATTCTTGCTCTCACCCCCATGAATCTCTGCAGTTCAAATCACTCCCTAAAAAAAATCCAGGAATCACTGGTGGAAATCCATGCAACCTCAATGACACATAGCGATGCAAACCAGCTGAGGATTTGGGCTTGGGAGAAGAGATCAGGGCAAATACTAACTCTAGGATGTTGCTTTCCTAGGTCCCTGAAATTTCAGGAAAACACATGAGATGGTCTGGCTTGTCTTTTCCTCAAGTACCCTTAAAATCATTAGCTGCCCTGAGAACATGTCCAAGCGTGCACCTGCTGGTTTTCAAGTTGACAAATCTAAGACAGATAAGCAGACTTCAGCACATGTTCTTCAGTCTGGTGAATGGGGAAGAGAGGCCTTCAAGCACAACGAACAAAATATTGCTATTGAGATAAGAAGGTGCTAAGTATATCAGAGTCCTTTTCAGTTTGGAGAGAGCCTGCTGTGAGCAGATAACCCCACTGCCCTTATGTACTCACTGGCCACCCTGGCAAACACCCTCAGATGCAAAGGCTGGAGGGGAAGGGTGCAGGGGGAAATAGGGACACTTGGATTCACAGAAATTCCTAGAATCAGCTGCAGCCTCAAGGGACAGTCCCTCCTCTACAGCCTACCTGCAGCAAAAGACACGGATGCTGAACATACCTAGGGCCCCCAGGCTGACCAAGGGGTTCTCCCGTGGGTTGATGTTCCGATCATATGGCCGGTTGCCAAACATGTGAGCAGCACTGTTCACTAGCCAAGTGGCATTGAGACCTATGGTGTAGCGCAGGATAGCTGGAATGAAGAAGCTGATGATGATGGATTCGTCCCAGAAGTACCAGGGCACTATCGTGGGCAGCACGAAGCACAGCAACACCACAGAGGGCTTGTAGAATCTGGAAGGGACCAGCAAGAAAGTGCTCAGTGGCACAGGCAGGACAGGAAGGGCTGGTTCAGTCCTCCCTTTGGAGGATTCATGTTCAGCTATACAGGGGAAATCAAGTGCAGAAATACCTCACCCTTGAGCTCTGTATCTTTTGCCCTGGACACACAGAAGCCACGCCTGGAGACTCCCAAGTCTTATCACTGGGCAGGAAACTCAAACTGAAATCCTGCTCTTCCTTTCTCAAGCTCACATGTGCAAAAGCAATGTGTCCATCACAATAAGTCCAGACACCAGCTGCTGCTTTTGACTTCATCTGCCATTTGCTTCTCAGCTATGTTGGTCCCCAGCACATTTGAGGGGTCCCTGCTCCATCCTACATGGCTCTGCATAGGGCTGACCTCTCCACTCACCTCCGCTGGAACATCACCACTTTGTCAGCCTTTATGTCACTCAGATCCAGCTTCTGGCCCTTCTCGATAACATCCGGATGCTTGCGCACCAGCAGCCAGCCGATGTGGGAGAAAAAGAAGCCTCGCTTGGCATTGTGTGGGTCAGCATCTGTCTCAGAAAACTTGTGATGGACGCGGTGGTCCCGGACCCACTCATAGATGTCATTCTGCAAGGCAACACAAATGGAGACTTAGGGCCAGGGCTGGAGATGTTCTCTTTGAAGCAACAAAAGGGCCTAAAATGTTTGGACACCTAAATCCCGTTCACCTGAACATGTATCAGTTATTTTATCTTTCATTAGGGTTTAGGGTTTTGGCTTTTAGAACAAAGGTTGGGTGTTCTCTGCACAACCACTTCAATTTTCTTTGAAATCTGCTTCTTTGGTGGTCTGACTTTTCTCTTTATTTTTTTGTTTTTCTAATTGGCTAACTTTAGGCTTTGGTTGTACATCCTCTACAGCACCACAGCCCCTGACTGCTCAGCCTGTTCCCCCTCCCCTGCAATAGCCAGCCCTCATTGGCCAGTCAATGCCTCCTCCCTCACACTCTCTCATCTCCTGTTGGTGACTTGTCCCCATTCTTACATGGTGCCAGCCAGGATTGATCAACCTACCCCTTTCCCTTTGCCTGACGTTTTCTATGGGTCAACCTGCCTTGCTTTTCCTGGGATTGCCAAATCAGATCTGTTTAACCTGGGGGTGAGGTTTCTTTAACTTTTTTGTTTTTTTCATTGGAAATCAAACAGTCTTGAAATTAAGGCCCCTCTTTAGAAATAAACACACAATTTCAATGACAGTTATGAAAAATACCCCCTTTCAGCTCAGTAACTGTTCTGTTTAAGCTGTAAAATCAATACAGTTTGGTAAATGTTAAAGCTTTCATCATTTGTATTAAGAAAGAATTGTTTTGGCCAGTTTTAAGACTAGATTTTAATGGCCCTGTGTTCATTCCTTTATACCAAGATTTTGATGTATTTAAACCCATGTATTATAGCATCCTAGAAAACATGAAACAGAGATCTAAGCATGCCTCACCTGTATAACACAAGAGGTTCCTTAATCTCCTAAGTACACAGGACGTCTGCTCAAAACACTCTGAAGGTAGGCATGCAAGGTAGGCTTGGTATAATCATCCCTATTTCTTGCTTGGAAAGACTAAGTGACTTACCCACACAGGAACCCTGTAGCAGAGAGAGAGACACAACTCAACTCCCTCTCAAGTGCTGTTATCACTCCTCCTTCATCTGAGACAAAATAATTTACCCATAGGCCAGGCAGACTGCTGGGCTGAGGTCTTGCCTGCTAATGTGACAGGCCATGCAATAAGGTAATGATAGACATGGGACAGGATTCAACTCTCACTTGTTTTCAAACACTGGCAACTGCTGCCTGCCTTCCAGCCTAATCCTGAGCATCTCCAAGTGTTGTTAGCCAGAGCTTGGTCACTCAGCATTGCCCCAAAAGAGGGTGGCCCAGGAGCTTTCTCCATCTAGTAGGCAGATAAACACAACCAGTACCCATACCAGGAATGTTTCACTTGTGACCCAAAGTCTCTCTCACGTTTCGGATCCTACACATCATCACATAACACGAGAAAGCCCAGCCTCAAAGCTGACAGATAGCTTGGGTTTGCACATCTGGTTAGGCTCTCCTTGTCTCCTGGAAATACTTCTGCTAGAGGCAGGAAACTTGAATTTGAAAAGAGACCACGTACTGCAGCTGGAATGTGGTACCACTTCATCCACCACATCTTGTGCACAAACAAAAATCAGGGGTCTCAAAGCTGAAAAGTCAGTATCTTGACCCAAACTTTAGCATGTTATCTGTTCTACAGGTCTTTGGTAAAATAATCTATAGTCTTCTCTGGCCTTCAAAGCTACCAGTCTCATCTTAGAACTGCTGCCACTAACAGGAATGAGATAAATTGAAAAGAAACCTTCTCTTGATCTCATTGAAAGTAACTATTAAAAAAGAATAAATCCATAGAGAATGTCACTGAATTTTCAGTAAAACTTTGGATTAGTTCCTATTGAAGCTGACATATCTGTCTGTCTCTCATCTTTGTCTATTCCTATCCCCTACAGCAATAGCTCAGCAAATTCTTTCCCCCTCTGCCCTATAACCCTGTGAAAGATGCTCTTTGTACGGGACTAGCCAATACACAGCAACTCATCCCATTCTCTTGCTGAGTGCTGGACCAGTAGCTAGAATCAGCAGCTTGGTCCTTCCTCTTCCTCATGAAACACTCTGGTTTGGTACTAACAGAGAACAGGAAAGCCAACAGTGTTTTAGAAAGTTTTTCAAGGCTAAAAAATACCCTATCCCCACCCTGTTCTGATTATGTGTCAACAAAGTGATATCTTCTATGGCTACATGGGGAGAAAAGGAAGATTGTGTCTCTAAAATACCTGGTCCACTTGGGCTTTATCCTTCCCCTACATCTCAGCTGAAGAATTACTTAGGGGCACAACACTGATACTTTTCTGTTCACCTTCCTCTATCAGAATGTTCTTTACACTGCCACCCTTCTGAGAACTTCCAACATATGAGCAAGCCTATATGAAGTCCCTCCAAGCATAGTTGGAGGACAGAGTGCTGTTAGAGCTGCTTCACAGCAGCAAACCTGAGAGACCACCAGGATTTTTCTGTGTCATGGCAGTATGGGTTTTGACTCTGACCTCTAAAGGGCCATCTCTGCTACTTTCTACAGTCCCTAAAGGCCTTCCTGTTTTATTTGCTTTGTGGACTGTGAAGTGCTCTTGTGACTGGTTATGCAATAACCTGAGGTACTTATCAGCTGCCTGAAGACATTTGTACCACTCTGAATGAGCCCAACCCTTCCCTCCTTGAAACATCACTGACCTGGGATGACTCTCTGGAAGCCAGTGGTGTGACTTGTAAGAGGGTTATTCCTAAATATCACTCTTGTGCATGAGAGAAGCATCCCCCTAACTGCATAATCTCAACGAGTTCTTCATCTTTCTGCAGTGGCAAATTCCACAGTCTGGCTCCCTACACTGTGCAGAGGTCTCCGCCCTTATCAGCCATGCAGCAAGATGAGGGTGAGGCTACACTAGAAGAGCACTTAGCACTTGCACACTTTTTTCACAGGACCTAGAACAAGCACAAGGAGACCACACCTCGAGAGAAACATACATTCCTGTTTTGGAGAGATTTCCTACCCCTGGTCTTGGCCAACAGTCCTCTCCCTACCTGGGTTGTCTTACAGTCACCTTCTTACTGAGTAAGATGAAGACAATGAGATGGACTCTAGCACTGCAGTGTTAGAAGGAAAGGGCAGATTGTTTCCTACATACATAGTAGGACAGAGGAACATCAGCTTATGCCCTGTATCTGAGACGGGGATTTGGAGAACACTTCCTTCTGAGGACCAGTGGCACACTGAGGATGTGCTTACCTGGAAGGCCACAGAGTTTGCAATAGTCAAGAATATCCGGAGGGGCAGTGTGGCTTTGTAGGACCGATGGCTCCAGAGGCGGTGAGATCCAGCTGTTATTCCCAGAGCACTCACCAGGAAACACAAAACAGCTAGAGAGGAAAAGAAAGTGTTGGAGCAGTTAAAACAAGTCAGCCTGCAGCAGTTTCAGGCAAAGCAACATGAAGGGAGGAAGCCAGGGAGAGCACAGACTGGGGCAAAAAAAAAAAAAAAAAAAAAAAAATCAATGTGAGAGCACCCAAGCTACCACAGGCTTCCTAAGCAACATGGGGCAAATCACTTCAGCTCTTCATCTCTGACAAGGGAGGAGGCTCCCCCTTACAAAACTTGTCACAAGGGCTGGTTCTTCAGCATAGTGTCATATAAAGCAACTGCTTCCATATCGCCCTGTGGTAACTGCTCTGCAGTCCAACAGGGAATGGCTTCCCCCATTGCTCCCACCCTGAATAATCAAGGGTCTTGCTCTTCTATCTCACCACTTCTCTCTAAAGCTCTTTTGCATTATTTTCACCTAAAGGTGGTAGATCTTGCAGTTCTTCAGGAGGACAGCTCAAGCCCAGGATTAATCTTCTCTTCTGCCCTCATTCTGAGCAGAAATTGGCTAGAAAAAGATTTAACCTACTATCCTACTGAAGCCTGGGCTTCACCTTCAGCTCCAGCACTGACTTAAAACCTGCCCAGAGGCTCTTTCTCTAGGAAGGAAGGGTCAGGAAGTTTGGCAGAAAGGTAGAGGGCATTCAACAGCTGGTTTGTCCTGCAACCTCAGACATCAAGAAAGGGGACACACCTGCATAGGTCAGCTGATCCACCTTCAGTCCCCTGAAGGAAAGGATGCCTTCTTACCAGTTTCCCAGGATAAATTCTTTCCCTGGTATAAATTTGAAGATTACAGCCAATTGGCTTAATCATGAAAACACAAAAGCCCATGGGTAGGAATCACTGGTATGCTTGACAATACCATTCAATCCAACCGAATGGCTCTAATCAAGCTTCCCTTGAACCCAGACATAGATACTCCACCAGAAACTTGCCTGTAATCAGAGATCTGGGACATGTGCAAGGCACTGCCACCCTGTTCTTCCACTCAAAATAATTAAGGCTTTATTTCTTGTCATCTCCTGCTCCCTCTTCCTTCTGTAACCTCCTTTCTATTTTTAGTACATTCCAAAGTTAATTTCTTATCTGCTAAAAGCCAGTCTCAGCTGATATAACATCCTTTTCTGGCCCATTAAACTTATATCAACCCTCCACATTCCCACCCTGCTGTAAAACAGTGACCTTCCTTGTCTGCTGATCTGACCATGACTTCCCATCTTCACCTTCTCCCTTTGCTTCCCTGCCTGTTGCTGAAGGCAGGGCAAGCCTCAGACCAGCACACCTCTGCCTCATGTCTCCCCGGACCACTGCGGCATCTTGGTGGAGCCAAGCAGGCCCTGGTCATAGCTGATTTACATGGCATGAAGAGAGATGAAAATGCATGCAAATGTAGCAGGATCTGGCTTTTGCAAGAGACAATGGAGCTGAGCAAAGCTCACAAAGCTTGCCAAGCCTGGAGGGGGACAAAGGAAAGATGCTGGAGCAGGGCATTTGGTTCAGGTCTCCCTTTGGCCTTACTAACCAGAAAGTACTTAGCTGAACACTTTGAAGGTCTCATACAGCCCTGTGCTATTGACTTGAAAGTTACGAAACAGCTCATGACCAGTTCCCTGTTGGTTTTAGATTTTAAGACTCATTTCATTTCAGCTGCTAACCCCACAGATTCATACAGAAGAACAAACCTTGAAAAAGCACTTAACATGACTCTGATTTGCAAAACCTCTCTGGCTTCAGACACTGCAATAACAACAAAACCTGCTTCTGGATGGTTCACACACTTCCTGCTGGCAGGAGAAGCACGACTCACCACCATTCTCCTTTGAACATAAACTGTTATACCCTGAAAACAGCATTTCACAAAACCTCTGGGCAACTATACATCCATGGTGCACACCTCAGTAGCTGAGGTGGATTCCCAAAGGTAGCAAGCAATTTATGGCAGAGCTGAAAGCAGCATCCAGGAGCCTGGATTTAACCTCCAACCTACACAGACTCTATGAAAAACACCAGACAGGGAATCCATGGTAAACAACAGCAGCTTGCAATGGATATGTGGGGCAACTTGCTAGGGAAAGAGCCCAGCTCTCTACTATGGGACAAGAAGGCATGAGTGCACAATGATGCACTGGGGACAGAAATGAATAACGCAATCTTTCATGACCTTCAATAGCACTAGAAAGTAAATGCCAGGTGAGGTGAGTACAGGCCCTAATATAGCCCTGAGTTCAGATTTCTCTCTCTGGTGAATCCTCACGTGCCGACTGGGGTTTTTTTGGCAAAAGAGCCTCCAGGAAGATGAGTCTGGCTGAGGACTGTACTATTTAAGCTTTGCAAGAAGGAAGCACATCTGTATCTCTTTTATATAGGCAATTCTCAGAATTTGCCCATGGATATCTTCCTCGGGAAAAGATGACACCAGCAAAGCAGACATACCAGCATGCGCAAGGAATCACAAGGTACGTAGTGCGGACGCAACAGACAACTCAGTACTTGCTTCTGAGTAGCCCTGCCTGAAAGCTTTTGTTAAAAATGGAAGAGTACCCACTGCTTTTGGGTATCCTGGCATAGAAGAGTCACAGCCTTTATCCAAAGCCAATGAACCTCAGCAGCTCGTGTTGACTTCTCTTGGAGCTGTGTCCCAGATCACTACAACAGCCACAACTCTCTAATTATACTCCCATCCTGCCTTGCCTCTTGCCCATATATTGCAGCTGTAGTTTATCTAAGAAGCAGGCACTTTCTGTGGAAAAGAAGCTGATTGTGGAAAAGAAGCTGATTCTCAGTCTATGCATACATGGCAGCCAGTTCCACAGAAATCCAAACTCTACTTGGACTTGTGACAGTGACAGGATCTGAACAGTAAGATTGAAAAGCTTGATAGAAAACAGAAATCCAGCACCCTAGTGATTCAGAGGGTTCATCCCTACAAACAGGTACAATAATTATCACTGGACAGCCCAGGAATCAACATCTAACAGGGAAGAAGAAAACCTCCACCAAGATCATCCACTAGGAGTGAAATTCGAAAGACAGTAGAGAAGGTGAAATAAAGTAGAACAGATTTTCACAGCTTCCCTGTGATGCTGCCCCAAACTGAAGGGCTTAGGTACACCAACACCTGAGGTTTTAAAGTCATCTTCCACACCAGGCTTTGAAATACCCAAGATTCAAAAGATTGTCAACTCACAGATGATGTTCTAATGACCCATTCAATTGGAATACAAAGAATTATGACCACTGGCACTAGTACGCACTCAGTGCTCCAAACATTAAACTCAATACATTCCAGATTTGGTCAGGTCTATATGATTCACTACCCTTTACCTCTTCAGGGCCCAGATTCAAACCTCAGGTTATGATGGGAAGCCAGTAAGGTGCTAAAGGCATTGTTATCTGCAGTCAGTGGACATTTACATGAAGAGGTGTCCCTGCTCTAGCAGGTGTCCTTGGGCTTCTGCTCAGTGCAAGGGAAAACTACAGCTCTGGACTGTTCCCTCCCTGCCTCCCAGCCCTGGAAGGTAGCCAGGTAGGTTGTGCTACTCTCAGAAGAAAGATATCAAAAGCAAGGAAATGTGAAAGCTGCATAAGGGAACAGTGTGTAGGAGAAGCAATAGGAGCTACTGGTGTTAAAACATAACTTCCTTATCTGGCAAAATAAGAACTTCTCCTTCATGCTTGGAGGAGAAGCATGCCACCTGCTAGTTAAGCCTGGAGAGGACACTAAGTAGGAAGATGTTGCCAGCAGTAGTCTTGATGGGAAAGTAACAAAAAAATTCTGTAAATGTTTTGCTGGACACATCCCTGGGGTTAGTACTGGCTAAGATTTTCAGGCTGTCAGAATTGCCTAAATTACCCAGCAAGGTGTTCCTTGACCCAAAGATGATGCAGCAGCAACAAAAAACAAGCATCACCCATGTTTCTGCCATAGCTTTCAGTGCAGGGGCCTGGGCTGTTGTTAGAGCACCACATCATGTTGTTAAGAGTAACCACCACTGTTTTATAGACATTTTTGGCCAGGCCAAAAGGGATTAATATCAATAATGTCATTCAGTTGCACCTGAGGGCCAGAAAGACAACCTGCAAATTACGTTTTCAGGGAGGCTCGAAGCAGTCAGAGAAGAAAATGCTGATCACCTTTGCATCCTGCCCTTCCAGACTCAGTCTCTGTGACATTTGGCAGATGCTGTAAAACTGCCCTGTGATCCCTGAAAAGACTGCATAAGACTTTGTCAAGTGCAGTGGAAAATACAGTAAACAAAAAGGAAGCTGCTTGTAAAGCCATAGTGCTGGAAGAGCTCAGAGAGCTCTCCTTATGGTGAGCTCTCACCTGATCAGCAACCCCAGCTTGTTCTGGGAAGGTCTGTACCAGAAAGAGATCAGGGAATACAATGCACACAGCAACGCAGAACAGCAAACAATGATGAAGGCAGGGCTGCAGAGCTTGAGAGACAAAGAGGAATTAGCACACAGAGAAATGAAAACAAAAGAGGACACAGTCACCAATATAACTGGTTTCAGAACGATAGGAACATCAAGGAGACAGTGGCTTGGATGAAGAGGCTATAAGCAGAGGATTACTCCTTACAACAAAATATAAAAGGTATATATACCAGGCACCACAGTTGCCTGTAGCATCACAGCAGAGAACATCAAGAGCCTTGTTAATTTTATCTGTGTACACAGCCTAAGGAAGGAATGGTCTGAAAAAAACAAATAAAGAAAGGTGTATTGCTGGCAGCAACATAAGCCTCTGCTGCTCTATCCTTGCATGTAAAACAGGAACTGTAGTCCTCTCCTTGCTACCAGGGGTTGCTGGGAAAATATCAGCACATCACTGAGATACCTTGTATATGCTAAAGAAAGGTATGAACTGAGAAAAGGGCAATACAAGAAAGCATAAGAAACCTTGCTGATAAGCCAGACCTGTGGAGGACCAGAGTGTCACAGCTTCAGTCAGCACTGAAGGAGAACGGACTATAGGGGAAAGCTCTGATTTGGTTGCAGGGTTCAGGGAAGCGTAGTCTTTTCCCCACAACAACTGCCAGGGGTTCAGGACAGGGAGCAGTGTGGAGCTATCCTAGCAGTTCCCCAAATTCTATGTCCTTCTTCCATTCCCAGAGCATCTGTCATTTCAGTAGCCACCAAGGAATCTCGTAGTGCCTCACAGTGGCAAAAGAGCAACTGGCATTTCATATCAGAGGATTGAGGGAGAAGGGCAGGAGGGATGGGCATCAGGTCAAAAGCAGGGCAGATTCTCATGAAATGCCACAGGATGCCACAGAGACATCCTGAACAGGCATGCAGTTGCAAACACGCTGCTTCAGACATCATTTGGGGGTAAGGCGGGGCTTAGCAGAATGCAAAGCAGCATTAACCTTCTGGATCAAGATGCAGGAGCCCACTTAAGTGTCTCAGAGGAGCTCAAGGGAGAAGGTTGCATGCATTTGGAAATCATGTGCATCTCAACCACCTGAAATGAAGCCAGTAAACTCGACTCACTGTTTCCTTCCTCCTTGTCCCAATGCCCTGACAGTATCTGGCTGCGGTTTGAGAACACAGGATGACAGCTTAGTGAGTGAGAGAAGCCAACAGCCCCTGCCTAGCCTCCAGCTGAGGACCTAGAGATGGGATACACAGAGCACAACTGGGAGCCCTAAATCACTCCTCCAAGGTTTTGCTGAGGCTCCATGTTCTGCCCAGCTCTGCCACCCTGAGCATAAGTGCAGCTTATCAGGTTTTCACATAGGAAAAGTCCAGCAAAGTCTTCTTTCATAGTGCCCCCCCTTAAAGGTTATGATGGCTGCACAGGGAACACATCAGTCCCTCTCCTTTTGCAGATGCTGTAGCCAGCCTCTGATCAAGTCCTGGGCATCCAGTGATGCTCAGTTCCCAGGCATCTGCCTGTGAGAGGCTGAGATGGTCCAGGAGTAAAACAGTCAGTCTGGCCATTCAGGTAACCATCCCTTTCCTGGTCCAGCTGTGATGTTTGTTGCTCACAGACACCAGGAGAACAGCCTTTGAGAGCACGACAGACCAGGTAGATCGCTCCAGGACCTGTCCACAGCTGCTCTCAGCTGAGCACTTTGCAGGAGCACTGCTGAAACTAAAAGCCATAACAGCAGTTCTCAAATTAGACTGATGCTTTTTGTTTCAGGATGCTCTATTTCACAGGAAGGCAGGGGCTGGATGCAGTCTCTCCACCTCCCCACTGGGAGCCATTTGGCTTCTTGACTCCTCCAGGGTACCACACAAAGACTTGTGGAAAGCACAGCTCCCCTGCAGCTTGGGCCCCTGGCCCAGCTGCCTTTCAAGCAAAGAAGTTTGGTTCCCACCCAGGGCAAGGTCTCTGAGAAAGGAGAGCTTTGCCTAGCTACCTTCTGCTAGGTTGTGCTTTCCACTGGAATTTGCTCCCTAGAGAGCTACTTATTTACTTTTTGAAAGTTATCAGGCTTAGTTCTGGGGTGATGGGGGCTAATTTATGTTTTAGTAAGAATGATAGAAGACCTGAGCTTCAAACTTAACCCCTTGCACAGCTGTGTTTTGTGTCTTTCATCTCACACACACACAGAGGCTTTCCAGGATCTACCCTCACTTGTTAAGAACAGGAATACTTCTTGTATTTGGACTGCAGGTTCATGCCAAAGAATGCTCTGTACCTTGCCTCCCCAGCCAGCCCTTAACATGCTCTTGCTAACATCTTTCTTAGTAACTTTCTGGGACTGTCACAGTGCTCCATCAGACATTTTCCGTATTTCACCCTAGAAGCGGCACACATTCAGGTGTGGGCTACTTCCAAGCCTAATGCCTGTGACTCAAGTTTATTCTTTAAGCAGGCAAGCAGTCCTCTACCAAATCCTCCCCTTTCATGCATTACAAGAGACACTGGCAAGCCCTCCCACAGCTTGCTACAAAGCTGGCAGAGTAGCTTCTTCTAACAGAAGATCTTCACTTCTTTCTTTCTCCTTGAATCTGTGGACCTGGACAGAAGAAAAATACCAGCCAACAGATATGGGGTTTGCAGATGTCAAGAAACAAATGGAAGAATGTACTTACCCCATGCCAATGTCTGGATCTTTGCAGAAGGTATTAGAAACAACCCAAATATGGCCCCTAGGTGCAGGAGGCTCATGAGGATGATATTCCTCCAGACATATCGCAAGGGGGGCTTAGGACCTTCTTTCTGCTGGTAGGTCTCATCAAAGATATCGTCTATCATGCCCCGGTCTCCCGCCAAGTCCTCATGATTGATTAAGTCCTTCAAGGTGGCATGTCCATTCCTGGTCATCCGTGAGGTTACAGTGCTGATAGTAGTGGTGCCGGAAGTGGAGGAGAACTCCTTGAAGAGGCAGCAATGGACATTTTCAAGAAAGGAAAAACAAAACAAGAAGTGATGGTTACCAGTGTAGAGAATAGAAACACGAGCAGCTAAGCAGTCTGTACCAAGACTTGCAGCCTGCAGTTTTCCTAGCAGACTCCATTGTTTCAGCTGAGCCCTTGGTATCAAGAAGAGCCTGCTCTGGCACCACAGAGTCATGGTCTGAGAGGGAGGGGGCCTGATCTTTCTGGGGAGAAGAGGTGAATGGTGGACAGGGCGCAGAAAGTAAAGAAAAAGACTTGAAAGCTAGTCTTCATTCCAGTGGTGCCTTTGGCGAGATCATCTGCACACTGCAAGGATTTTAATTTTCCTTCAGCTTTATTACTGGGCGTTTTTAGGTGGGCTTATGGTCTGCATTTGTACATAAGCAAACAACAATAAAGGAAATCTTGTGAATGAATAAAGAGGTGGGAGAGAAATACTGCCTGAAACACAGTTTTATTATAAATCATTGGTCTGCTCCTGATATCCTGCCTCTTTGCATCACCCCACCAGGGATCACTGGGGGAACATCAGGAAGATGCACAGGTGGATTCCTCTGGGATGCCTCCTTATCTCCCCTGCTTCACATGCTTAGAGATCAATGGACAGAAGCAGTCAAGCAGTGTGCTTCCAGTTAGCCCTACAGCTCCTATCTCATGCCTGCTGCTTTTGCCCTCCCACTTTCCACCCACAGGCAAACTGAGGCACAGGAAGACGATCCTCGGAGCCAAAGCCACCAGCACACAAAGAGGAAGTTTCAAGCAGCAAGTTGGCTCAGCCTAGCTCCTGGCTCCCTCCTGTTACCATGACACAACATTCCCTCTGCACATGCTTGTTTGTCCTGGCTGAGTGACAGCCTGCCCAATCAGGCATGCATGACAAAAGGAACAGGCAGGACTGACCCTAATGAGACAGGTCACTGAACCCTGAATCACCGATTTCCATCTCCATCATGACAGCCTCGTGCTTGCTGGTGCTTGCAGCTTTTTGCCAGGCCTGAGCCCAAGCACCCAATGGGGTCTGACCCCAAGAGTGCCAAACACATGGGATGTGAGCAGTGGGAGGGCACGCTGCCCCATCCCCTTGCCTTCTGGGAACGTGCCCCAAGGACATGTCCCTCCTCTGCCCACACCCTTGCTTCCACACACAAAGGGGAAATAAAGGTCAACCATCAGGAACAGGAGAGTTGGGACCACGGGAGGGAGCATGGCCAAGACAGGAAAGCTCGTTCCCCAATAGAAATCTCTCCTAAATTAACAGCAGATTCCCACCCAGGCACACAGGATTCATAAAAGACCACCGTTGTGCCATAGCCTAGTTTCCTGAGGTAGGTATTAAAATCAGGCCAGGCAGCTTACGTGGCCACTGCAACTCCTCCCTTTCCCAGGGGTAGAAACTAGAGGGTTACAGACATGCATTCCTATGAGGAGAAGCTAGCAAAGCTGACAGATTCTGCAGGTTTTGGAAGTAAAATATTCTCTACAGAGGGAGTGCTCTAAGTTTTTCCTCATGGAACCAAAGGCTAGAAAGGAAAAAAAATGACACAAAGTATGTATCCTGCCGCTACCTCTCAGCCTAGGTAGCTGCTGAGCTTGGGACTGGCTCCCTCTGCATCCCAGCTATAGGCTGTCTTTTCCTGCTTTCCTATTTAACGTTTTAAGGGTGTGATATTCTGGGCTGCTGGAGAATATTCAGAAGCAATCCCCCCAAAAAAGAGCCGTGAGAAATGTCTTCTAATGTACAGATTAGGCAAGGAAAAGTCTTGCCCATTCCACAGTGTCAGATATTCTCATCAGGAATTTTTGGCAAGAAGGCACAATTTTCTTTCTTGGCTGAAAGACAATCTACCAAAAAGACCAAAGACTTGTCTATGCAGGAAGAATTCCCAACAGAAATCTAGTGGTATAATTAGATGGTTAATGCTCCTCATACGGACATGCTGCTTCCAGAACAAGAATGTGGGGTTGGAGTTGCATTTTTCTCCTCAGTGATAGCTTATGTTGCTGTCAAAGTTACACAAGGGCAGAGGAGGAAGAGCGCAAAGAAAGCAGCTGAGAGGAAAACACCGCTTCCTCCAGAGTTGTAGTAGCCATGAGGAATTTTACCAGCATACCTATGCTGCTGGAATTACACTCGTATAATCAAACTGGTGATTTCTCACTTGTAAACTAACCTTAAATCAAAAGCTGCTGTGAAATATAGTTCCACCATTACAGGCTTGGTGGAGGGAGCATGGGGGGAAGAGGGAGGGAAAGTGGGCATCTATTTAGCTGGAGACCAGGGAAATGAGAAGAAAGAGGGGGTTTATCCCCTTATGGCTATAGTAGATTCTACAGAGGAATATGGGATGAGGATTTATCTGGGGGCTAGAGCTGAGAGGAGGAGGAAGCCATCTAAAACATTTTAATGAGCTCTCCCTCATTTCTGAATGACTTAGCAGCTCTCGTCTGCAGATCAGATGTGTTCCCCCATCTCTAACTCCTCCCCACACCCTACCAGCACTGAACACACCATAGGTGATTCTGGCTCCTAGCCAGCTTATACAATCAACTGCAGCTCAAAAGCTTTTGCACAGGGCTCAGCCTTGGAGCCCCAGGGCACTCAATCTTGGGTCCAGTATATTTTAATATGCCTAGCATGACCCATGGACAGGATTCTTCCCAGCCTTGAGGATATACCCCTAAATACATGCCAAGACCATGAAACATGGTACAAGCACACTGCCGTTGGCATCCCTTTGAGGTGGGGAGAGGAGTAAAGTTCTTTACATCACAGCATCCCTGGAAGGTCACAGCACCTGCACAAAAGGACCAGGGAAGACCCTGTGTGCTGGCAATGGGCAAGAGAGCAGGGCTGTGATTTACCTCCACTCCTCGGCATAGGCAAGAGGGGGAAAGACAAGAAATCGAGAGCAGGAATACCAAAATCAGCCTCTGCCTTACCTTGGGCAAAGGATGGCTGCCAGAAGGGGCAAAAATAAATCCAACACCTCTATGTATCTTCCTTGTGTTGGGTAGTTATTGAGACCTTCTTACACCAAAACCGGGCAGTATAACCACTGTATGTTAGCTTGGCTCAGACAATGCAGACACAGCCATTCGTTACATCTGGGCAGCTGGCTGCTTTCACCTTGCGTCTGTCCTAGAGATGCTCTGTGCTGCAAAATCTGCCTTCCTAATGCTGTTAAGAAAAAGCCCTTTCTCACAGAAAAAAATTTAAGAAAAGAAAAAAATCACAGTCTGAGAACTATGAAAACCCTCACAATCTCTTGGCACAAAAGACCTTCCTGTACAGCCCTTACCAGCACGCCTGGATGTTCTTAAGATAAACCTGTATTTTATGTTCAGTCTATCCGAGGGCATAGACCCGGGGGGTTGAGATAATCCCAGCTGCGGAATTCCTGCATCATTCGCAGTCTCCCCTTGAGGCTTGGGTGATGTCTTACGTTAGCACCGAAGGACTTCGCCTCATGACTGACAAAGGGCACAGAGAGGCCTACGCACACACATCTATGTGCATACGTATGTGTGCGGACACGGACACGCGTGGGTGCCCAGACCTTTCCCCCCAGGATAGCAGCAACGCAGCACTGCCGGAGCCGCGGCGGCGAAGGAGGAAAAAAAGGCGAGGAAGACAAAGCACCAACACCCCCGGATCTGCCAGCAGCCCCCCGCATACCTCCTCCTGCAGCAAATGTGCAGGCATGGGGCGGCTCTGTCTTTGCTTTTCGGCGGCGGTGCGCGGGCGCGGAGCTCCCCGGCGGTGGCTGGAGGAGGCTGGCTCTGGTTGGCCCCTCTCTCGGCTAGCTGTGTGGCGAGGCGAGGCGGGCGCGGAGGTTTTTAAGCGGGGTAGGGCTCTTCGCACCCCGGCCTCCCGATGACCCTCTGCCCGCGGTTGAGGTGCGGAGGGTCAGCACGGCGGGCGGCGAGTTGCGGTGGGTGGGGGCCCTGCTCTCAGCGTACCCAGGAGGGGAGGCGGGGCGGGGGGGCGGGAGGAAGGATGCTGAGGAAGAGGAGGATGGCGAGAGCCAGGCTCTCTCATCATGCCTGGCTGCTTTTTTCTTTCCTTTTTTTTTTTCCCTCGCGAGCCGATTGGCTGTGGGAAATTTGGTGCCACCTCGGCCTGTCCTCGCCATTGGCTGCCCACAATCTGCTGTTCGCTCCCCGCGGCGCGCACCCTGCGCGGCCGCCGCCGTCTGCGCGCACGGCTCCGCTTAGGGCACGAGGAGCGGGAAGCGACTGAAGTGAGAGGTGCCCGAGAAGTGTCGAGGAGCGGCGATGGAGCCCCGAGCCCCTTCCCCAGCTGGGTGTGGAGTTCGGCAGGGAAAAAAGGGGCTTCAGCTTAAAACATCTACTCTGTGTAAGGGGTCTGTATGGAGAGTATTATATATATATGTGTGTGTATATATATATATATGCAGATATTTCTGGAAAGAAAAGCACACCCACATCGGTATGTCTAGATAAGCATGTATGTCTGTATAAGTGTTTATCTCAATAGACAAAACCAGTCTGGAATATTTGGGCTGTAACATTTTAAAATGAATCCTGGCCGTTTTCCACCACAAAAAAGCACCTTTCAGTGGAGGATGGAAGGAAAAAGAAGCAGCTCAGTTTGCTATCAGCTATTTTCTACGACAACCTACTTGCTAGCCAGTAATGCTAGCCATAGGAAAATCCAAGCTCTATCCCAAGAAGACCTTCACCATTAAAAGTGAAAAAGAGCACCCTTACAAATAAGACCTTTGCTGGTGGCAGAGCCTGGAAGCAGCTGTCCTATCCCCACCGTGTGGTCACTGTGCATCAGCCCAGCCAGGACCTGTTTCAGCTCCTTCCTCCATCCCCAGCATCCTGTGTTCATTCTTTGCCCCTCACTGACACATGAGTTATGCTGGGAGTTGAACAGGGATATCAAAATCCATTTTAAAGTGTGCCCATATCCCCTCACACACACATATCCCGTCTGGACAGCTATTCTGCAGCGATGGAGCCAGCTACACAAGGTGCAGACAGACAACCAAGATCTTTCAAAATCTGTTCCTGGGCTGGTCCTGCTCAGACACAGCAAGGCTGATTCAGTGGCAGCTGTCATAAGTGACCTGCATTGTAATCACTGTGAGGGAAAAGTAACAATAAAAAACAACAGTAGCCCGGTTGTTCTCTGGACTTAGAGGTGTCCAGAAAAGGGGGAAAAATATGTCTCTCATTTTCATTTCACTGTGATGAATGAGAGAAGAGTGAGTATTTTAGTTTTATATAAGGAACTCAGTCTTTCTGAGTCACAGTATTAAAACAGAGCTCATGTCAGAAGATGTTCCTAGATGGTGAAAGCTGACATGAGTCAGAAGAGGGACTTTTAACCATCCGTTTTAAGACTCCCTATTAAATGTTTGGTTAACAACACTGAGGGAGACTTAACATTGGGGAGAAATTATGTTTTAATTAAAGATTCTACCTACTTTCTATGTAAGTATTGGAAGAATTATAAACTGCTAAAAACTACTCTAAGGAAGTCAGACTCCTGCTGTTTCCAAAAGAAAAACAGAATACATTTTTAAAAAATAAAAGCTAGTATTTGTTGATTTAAAAAAATAATCTGCAGCTCATGCTACATGGAGAAAATAATCTCGGTGCTATGAGCAAAGCAGAGAATTTGAAATGCTACCAGTGGGACACAATGAGAGTTCTGGAGATTCAAGGTTTGCTGTTTTGCAGATACTCAGACCTACCAGAGCCCTCTCCCTTCCTGCTGGTTTCTTTCCTTTGATGAAGAGCACAGCTAAAAGGGAACTCATAGGGCAGCTAGTCTTTGCCATCCTCTAAAATTAACACCATGTCTGGCAGCTCCTACACAAGACTAAGTTTTCTCAACATTCACCTGCCAAGTTACTGTAGGAGGTAAACACCACATGTTTTCTTGTATAGAGGGAGAGATGGACTTAACCATCACTGGGGCTGTGCTCACCTGGCAGGTTTCAAGTTATGTGCTAAGGACAGTCCTGAGGAAGACTCTTCACAGTCATCTTCTCCAGCTGGCATTTTAATCACTTTTGAACCAGGTTAATGTTCCTGAACATGGCTATGAGATTCAGGCATTGACATCTTGGTGAGGTGAGCAGGGTTGTTTGCTTTCACGGTGTTTAAACTCTGGCAGCTTCAGCCTTGCTTGTCAAAAGTCATTTTGGACATTTGTGGGATGGAGGTTTGGCCACACTGTGGCTTCCAGACTCCCTTCTATGGAGAGCTGCTGGCCAGGGCAATGGTCAGCACCCCAGCCCTGCTCCTTCCTGAGGAGAGCTGCTGACTGGGGTGACAGCCAGCATCCTGTGTGCCCCTGGCCCCAACCACAAGGCTCTGCACATCTGAGTCTTTACTGCAGACTCCTGCCTCAGCTCTGCTGCTCAAGGCTTGAGACAAGAGCAGGGATCACTAGGCAGCCCAGGTGAGAAGCCAGAAATATCTAGTATAGACGCAGCAATAGAGCTCAAGTTTAAACTGGGCTTTTCCTGCTCTTGTTTACATCTCTCCAGACAGACCTTTCCCTCATTCCAGGGAGGACTGCCCAGCTGAGCCTTCAGCAGAAGTAGATTGTTGGTGGTATTCACTAACACCACTTAGCAAAGATGCAGCTTCAGCCATTGTCCCCAGCAAACTGATCCAATTCGTCTGCATCTGATGATTGCTGCCTAAGGTCATGACCTTTCATAAATGAGGTGATGCAATGCCAGGGCCACGGCACAGAGCAATGATGAGCAGAGCCATTTCACGGGCAGCACATGCCATAAACTTCAGTTCAGGCTTTCTTTAGAAATGCATGGTCTAATATAAGACTGTTTCCACCATCCTGGGAAGTCCTCCCCACAGATTCATGACCCCAGATTCAAGGCTCTGAGCCAGTGAAAAGCTCTTCTAGTGTACCTTTTGTCAGAGGTTCTCAAAGTCTTTTTATCAAGTTTGGGAAAAAGAGAGGCACAAACAAAACCAGTGGGGTTTATCAAAAGACACAATCTGTGAGCAAAGCCTATATGAGAAAGAACAATAGCATCCCTCTCCTGGGATGCACTGACCAGCATGGGTTTGCTATCTCAGTGCCAGGATGCAGAAAAAAAGCATCAAGGCTAAGCTAAGGATGTTTCACCAAAATATTTTCCTTCCTACTCTCCCCTCACATGCACACAAAAAAGAAAAAATATTGCTTTTCCCTTTAGCAGTAAGTTTTATGAGGACATTTCGTCCGGTGTCGATATCTTGGAAATTTTAATGAATCTCCTCAGTTACGCCCTCCAAATATGTTGAAAAAGCCACAGACAAAAAAGCTTGCTATAAGGGCTTTGCAAGGTTTGTTCCATGTTGTTTGTTTATCTTTAATAGCATTCCATCTCCCTCTCTTTCTTTTTCTTGTATTTCACAACTAGAAGTTAAAACAAAAGAGGAAGAAGAGACTCAAAGATGGAGTAAGCTGAAAACTGTGGAAAAATCTGTCCACTACCCCTTTCCCTCTGCCAAAAAAACCCCCAAAGTTTGCAAAATTCTCCTAGGATTATTTTCTGCATCTCTTGCACTGTTTTTCTGAAGAAGTATGAAGCAATTCCAGCTTTAGAGCTTTTTCTAGGGATAGGAGAACATGTTATAGACCTGTCATCCAAGGAAAAGTGCAGGAGTTATTTTCTGTCATTTCACCAATTCTTTCTTTCTTCTCCTTCCCCTCTCAAAGAATCTTGCCTTCAAAGGCATCGAGATCTCAGTGTAGAGCAGATGAACATCAGTGTGGTTCACCACTGCTGCCAGCAGTTTCAGAGGTTAATTGTCCTCCTGCTCTTTACAGTGTTGACTTCTGGTCTCAGTTAAGTGCTGCAGAGAAATGAGGTGGTGGCCCATGGCTATAGAATGAACTGGGATAAGACCTGCCTCAAGCTGCCATTCAGAGTTAATGCCTATTTGAAAGGTAAGGTAATGGCAGCTGCAGGTCTTTAGGGATTGTCAGTTGCAGGAGTTCAGATGCCAATGAACCAGATATCAGCTAGTGGGGTCAGCACCCTTCTTTAATGTTGCTTTTTCCTCCATACTTTCTTTTGGAATCTGATGACCTTGTATTGTATTTTACATACACGCTTCCTTGGCCAGGAGAGGTTATAAATGGTTTTCCTTTTTGAAATGGAAAGCTAAGACTCTTGTGTGGTTACTTGGTTCCAGAAACTGTGACTTGAGGAGTCTGGTATCATGGCATTACAAGTGAGATTTATGTTCACAAAAACTGGCATCATCTTGCTCGTTTGCTTGCTTTCTATCATGTTTCCTCCTTCCTTAAAACATATGCTTCTCCAGAATGTCCATGATTTTACCCATCCTTAAAGGATGGCTAAATTCAGCATGGGTTACCTTCTTCAGTTAACAGTTGCTGCGAAAAGCTTCCAGAAGAGCAGCAGTGGCCAAACCCCCCGATGCCTTCCCACAAATTCCTGGGAAAGGGCCAGGGTTGAAAGAAGAGGCTGGTGTTCACTTTGCCACCCTACTGCTGCTCAGTGGGAAATGTGGGATTAAAGGGAGGTGATAAGGTAGCAGAAATCACTGTTACTCATTGCCAAGGTCAGAAGGTAAAGCAGATGTACCTGGCTTGACTGGCATGCCTCCAGGCTTTGACCAAGATGGCTAAATTCCCTGCCATTTGTGTAACATTATCAGCACAGAGAATTAGGCTGATAACAAGCTGATGACTGGCATAGGGTGCTTATCTCTGCACCTTGCCCCATCCCTTAGTGCCTGACCTAGTGCCTGAACCCTTGCCTATCCTCCTCCCTGCCTGTTACCCCAAACAGGCTTTGCTCCCAGTCCTTGGGCTGCCAGCAGCAAGAACCCAGCCGGTATTGTCTAAACAGGGCTATACAATGGGCAGCATTGTTGACAGTGGATTTTTGCCCTCATTAAAGATGACCTCACAGCCCACCCCTTGGCCACTTCAGCCAGCCCCTCAGGACTGTGAGCCTGTCTTTTGAACTCGGGTAAATAAATTGGGAGAAGAGGGGGAGAAAGGGATGGGGAGCAGAGGAACACAGTGGTCTTTGTGTTGCCACCCTTTCTTCAGCACTGGAGCTTTCTGGTGTCTTTCTACCCACATCGGACATGGCAGGCCACATGCCAAGGAATCTGCATGCTGAGCTCCCTTCCCCATCCTCCCCAGCCTGTGTTCACTGAGCAGGGGCACCTTCTGCGGTTCTGCAGCCCCACCTCCCGCAGCCCCCCTTATTCGAGATGCAGTTTGCTGACTGCATCTCAGCTGTCCTTTTTCCTCCTCCAGGCTTTCTATACCCTCTTTCCCATACCTGCAGCCCACACCTCCCGCCCCTTCTCTTCAGGCTGAGACCATCCTCTCAAGCATCCTCTGCTGTCAGCACGGTGGAAGTTGCAATCAGGGATCTAAGAAAATGTCACCTCCTAGTGGCAGATATTCTGTCCCAGATTGCGTGGCGAGGGCAGTGCCACACTATTTTCTGCTCCGCGGTGTCAGCCAGGTTTAGATGCAGCTAACACATCTAAGATGCCAGCTGCATTTAAGGATAGATCTCTATCTGTGTGGGAAGAGAGGTGATGCTGTGGGTGTGTAAGCATGAGCCCTGAGGATGGATTGCTACATAGTCAGCACGGGCAAATTGCAGCACCAGGAGAGGATGAAGGCACATCCAAGGTTGGTTTGCTGCTGCTCCTGTTTGGCAGAGTGTGGTGCCCCATGCCACTGTGTATCGTCTTCGTGTACGTGCTCTGCTTCACTGCTTTCTAACCTGTTTTCTTGCTGCAAGTGCAGCCTAGGCATTTGCAGGCTGCCCAACACTTAAGAGAACAAAAATGGTTTCCCAAAGATAAAAAAAATCTGGGGTCTAGAGATCAAGGAGACATCTACCTTCTGAGCTGCTGGCTGAATCCCAGCTATTTCTTCCTCTTCTGGATGGGTTTCTGATAGATTCCTGTTAGGGGAAGCAGGCATAACATGTTGGAGACGAACTGGTGGGCCTGACCTGAGAATGCACACCTTCTGCTGGTATAAAATGCAGGAAGAACAAAGGGGAAACTTACTGGAACCTCATCGCAATCTTCCCTACCTTACAGATGGCGTGTGCTTCTCCCTGTCTGCCATTCCCAACTTTGCCTACATCCATATCTCAGTCTCCTTTAAAGTGAAGGCTTTCTCTACTCTTGGGCAATGGGACTAGAGCAAAAACTTGTCTTTGTATTTCTCCAGCAGTCCGCCTTGCTTTTCCTCCTTTCCCTTTTCCCAGTACAGAGTTGTAACTTGTGAGCAGCATTTTTTTGTCTATCAAACAGGAGTGGTTCTTGTATCCTTTGTATAAGTCCATTCACAACTGAAAATTCTTCAGGATACTCACCTGAGCAGAGTGCGTCTCCACCATGATGTGTAATGGACTGTGGCTGTGTGCACGACCGGCCAAGGAAAGAACATTCAGAGTCTTGCAGGAGAGAAGTGCTACAAGCTGTTACATTTCTGGCCAGGAACATTTTTAGGTCTCCTTGCTGAGAATTAAGCTCTTACCTGCCTGCCTGGTTTTGTTGCCTTTCCAAGTCTTTGAAGAACCTGTCTACCCTGTCTCCTTTAAAGAATGGAACTGGAAACACACTCTTCCCTTTCCACATTTACTTCTCCATTTAAAGAAAAGGGCTGCAGACCACTGGGTTCACTTGGTTTTGATGGGTAAAAAGCCCTGTGCTTAATTAGTGTTTGTGTATGGAGTGTTAATAGGGGGAGAGACCTGTTGCAAGTGTAAAAGAAATCCTGAGCAAGTAACACTGAAGAGACCCTACGACCCAATATTTAATCTCAACTATTTCTGATTACCTTTTTTTTGTCTCTGAAGTCTTGTGACAGTGCTAACATATAAGCCTCATCCAAAATGTCAATCTATGAAGGCCTTACAAAGTCTGGTCCCCATGGCACTGGAGAGCTGCAGCAGATGATGGTCTACCAGATGCATTCACACAGCAGGCATTTGGTGTATTCTGGAAGGTATGCATTATTCTTCATCCAAGCTGTATTTGAAGAGGTCATATTTGCAAAGAATTCAGGTATAAAATTCAAGAACAACCCACACTGGCACATGAATTACTTCAGCCTTCTCTGCTTGATAATGCTAGGCAATTTTATCCTTTGGTCTTTGAGGAAAGGAAGTAAGGTAAAGACAAAGTAGCAAAAGTGTATGGCTTATGGTATAGAGCTCCATGACATTATCACAACTGTTCTTACCCTCCTTATTTTACCTTGATGAGGATGGTTGTGTAGGTTTGGAGAAACTGGGCTAAGAGCACCCACTTTCAGTCTAAGGTTTGGTGGAATGGCTCTGGGATGCATACAGCAGTACAGCTGAATTTCCTTGCTGATATATGAGGTGGAAGACAGATCAAGCTTTCTAGTTCTGCAGACAGTGAAAAATGTGTTGGAGGTAACTTTGCTTAGATTTCCAGATCAAATGGGATACCCAGGCTGAAGTAAATAGGACTCAATTCACTGTATGAGTACAAAGTTCTAGTCTGAGGGGAAGAATTAACTGTTCAAAGCTACGCTGGAAGAGTAACTTTGTGAGATAGTTATGCAGAAAAGGGTTTGGGGGCATCAGTGGAGCATGTGCTTGCAATGTCATACTACTGCAAGCAAAGCAAACTGTAGATGTAGAAACACTAGCATAGGAAAGATGCATGGAGTTACTGTCTGGTTCTTCTTGGCACTGGGAACGTTTTAACTTCAAGGTTTTGCTTTGTTTACCCATTGTGCCCTTCTGCTTTTTAAATAGTCTGCTGGCTCTGCCTTGTGCCTTGGGGATAATAAATCTCCAAAAGGAGTTGTGCACAAAGATTTGCAACACTAAAACTTGAAGGGCCTTCTTCAAGGCACAAGAACAGTTTATGCAACAGCAAAGCTTCATTTGCCTGTGTGACACAGGGTTGTGCAGCTCTGGGGGGTGGGTGCCTGTCAGCATGGCACCTCTCAAACCACTAGCAAGGGACTATATGCAATGTTGTCCCACTGAGGACATCCCCACCCGACCACAGCTTCTGTAACATGCTGAGAGCACCCCACAGGTACCTCAGGATCCCAGCAAATATGTCTGAAAGCTGGGGTAGGATGTGTCCAGAGAGCACTGGAACACAGATAACAGCTAGGTGGTGTGCAAACATGCAACATTGCCAGTGACTGGTAGGGCCCCTGGTTTTCCTTAACCTCCTCTTTCTCAGTCAAGTTTACCCTTAAAGAGCTGGCTCAACCAGGTGATTAACTTCATCCCTGAGTATCAAGCACGTTTGGTATCTAATCTGAAAACTGATGCTATCATAGGATTTCCTACCTATAAAATGGGACCTTAATGGATTATTTGGAATGACATGGTCAGGAATGAGTAGAGGAAAACAAATACTGTGTGGCATAGTACTGTGCAGGTTGAGTTCATATAATTGCACTGTGGACAAATGATCTTTGTCTGAATAGTGGTTTGTTTAGAGAAAACCAGAGGACAAAAGTAGAAAAATGGTGAATTGTTTGCAGCTCCTGAGGAATCTGCCCCTCTGCTCTCAAGGACTTGGTCAGCACCATCCTGCCAAAAATCAGTGAACTAAGCTCAGGATATGCTGGAGTATGACTGGGCAGCTCCTTGGTGACCAAAGGGTTTCTGCTGTGGTTTCCAAAGATTCCAGGATACCTTGTTCTGTATTTCCTCCCTGGGGCTCATGACTGGATCTCAGGAGGTGCCAAGTCCTCAGTTGTGAAGACCCAGCTCTTCCTTCGTTAATGCTGGATCTGTCACAGACATTTATTTCACCCTTGGGGACAGGTTCTCTCCTCTTCAGCATGTGGGTGCTAATGTGAGTCTCAGCCAGGGACTAAGGGAAAAAAAGCACCGAAGTGTCAGCACTTGACAACTGAGGGAGAGGCATACTCCTGCAACAAGTGTCAGAGATGTTTGAGGTTTTTCTGTGGAGGTCCCTGATCTTATTGTGTCTCATATCTAAAGTTTACTCCAGGCATGACAGGAACAGGCAGGGTGAGTTCCCCTTAGCCAGGGGTCTGAGTTACATGACAGTTAACCAGTGCTGAGGATGTAAATTTGAACTGCTAATCCAGTTTCATCCCCTCAGCCCCACCCCTTGGACTTTCCTAAATTATCTGCATGGGATGTCTGAATTGTCTTCCCCTGCCAGAAGGCCCTGAAAGGAGGGTGTGTTTTCAGAGTCTTTTGCCCAGTCCCTCACAACATGCAATGATTTGAGTTCAAAGAGCCTAGCAAGTCTCAGCAAATGGCTGCTGGTGGGGTCTGTGGTATGTCCTCCATAGCATGTGTCTATCCTTCATGCCACGGTGATGATATGCAGGGAGCAGCAACCTGTGAGGAAAAGCTTTCCCAGGTGGAATATGTTGCAATCCCTTCATCCCAAACACCTGTATTGCTCCTCAGACAGTATTAATAGCTGAGTGTTCTGTTGAAGAAGATTTAATTTATCTAGTAGAGGGCTCTCTTGTCCTGTCTTGGCAGTGACAGGACCGACTTTGCTGGGATTGTGCTGGCTCTGCCTTTATTATTTTTATTAACTAGGGTGACAGCTTAGGCTGTAACTGACTTGAGTTTGGCAGAAGATAACACCAATCTGGTATGGGAGGTGACTGCTGGTGGGAGTGGGGTTTCCAGTGCTTGTGGCTGCTGGTGGGGTATGGTCTCAGGCAATAGGAGCCAGCTGAGGAGGGGCCATGTGGGCAGGACTAACTGAACAAAGGGGACAAGGTAGTGAGTGCCCAGGCAGCTGTCCTGTCTTGCCTTGCCCAGGAGGTCTTGTGGAGGCATAGATGAATGCAAGTTAACAGTGTCAGAGAATTGCTAAATAAAGTAACACAGCTTTGGGCTGTGGCAGCAGCAGTATGTGAAGTCATCCTGACACTGTCAGAGCACTGACTGGTGAAATGCACTCTGCAGTAGGCACCATGCCCTCAGAGAGGGAGCAAATTTGGGCACAATTGAGAAAGGAGAGAAGGAAATGGGAAGGAATGCAAGGTGTGTGCTCAGCTTGAAGGAGCTGATTGGTGGTGGCCACAGGAGAAACGAAGAGAGGTAAATATGAGGCTGGAAGACAATAATCTAATTCCTTTCTGCACTGAACAAGAGGGAATGGGATTATGTTACACTAAGTGAGATTTAGATCAGGCCTAATTCTGTTTCAAAAATCATGCTTAAGCTGCTAGAATAGTGGTCCAGCCAGTGCCTGTCCCTCTGCTGTCCTCTGGCCTGACACAGGCAGGTTTCTGGGGAAGTCAGTGAATGAGATGGTTTGCCATCACCCAGAAGTGCCATCTACCCTCTGCCCACAACATGCCTAGGACACTTGTAGAAAAGGCAGCAGCCCCAAAGCCATGTCACTGGGTGTTTCTGGGAACCATAGTAGAGGTTTGTCCTTATACCTAGGCTTTGTTGCGTGTGCGTCGGAGGTGTGGGCCACCTCTGCTCCTATGGAATGTACATCAGAGGTGTGGGCCACCTCCTCTCCTATAGAAGGAGCACCCAAATAACCGGTTGCAGCCGGAGAATGGCGTTACCTGGCCAGGAAGAAGAGCGCACGGCAGACCCTTGACCCACAGCTGACAGGCAGGTTCTACTTGTCGGCACTACCTGCCGAGCAGGCTACTTGGGTGTGGGGCTGGGGGCTCTGCCACCCGCCATGGGTGGTGGCGGCCTCGGACGGAGCTCTGCTGCCACCCGGTGGCCGGGGCCGGGCGGCACCTCGGAGGTGTCGGGACAGAGAGTCACGGGAAATTGGGAACACATCCCATGCCTTCAGGGAGCGACCACCGGCTCCCCAGGCGGCCACAGGCAGGGGAGAGGGCAAGGTCGCATGGCGAGTCTTGTGGGGGCTCTGCTGGTGGTCTGTCCTTGTCTTTCCCATCAAGATGCCTCTTTCCTGTTCAGTGTGATCCTGTGCTGCCCGACAGCCCACAGCCACACGTTTGTAGACAACTTTAAATTTTGGCTGTTCATGGGTTGTGAAGGAGAGAAACTAAGGGACATGTCTGGTCCATTGGCTCCTGCACGGTTGCCAGAATTAAAATGGGAAGTATAGGACCAGAGCCCTTAAGGAATCCTGCAAAGATCTCAGCTGCGGGATTGCATCCAGAAGGTCAGAAAAGGTCAATGAGGTTCCCAGTGAGCTTTCCCAAACAGGGCAACCCTGTGCTGCTTTGTAACCACGAGCCCTGTGCTGTAAAATTCCTAGGAGATGCCCAGCAAACCTAGGTGGTCTCAATTGGAAGTTTAAGAACTTTACTAAGCTCATAAGCATGCAATTGGTGAGTAGATTAAAAACACTGAAGTATAATAGCTCATGTCATCACACTATTTCAGTGCGAGGTTTGCTGTGAATAAATTGGAAAGAGTCACTGGTGCAGGAGAGCTCAAGGCCCCAAGCAGCCAGTGGGAGCCATGGGGCATAGAGTGTCCTATCCTAGACCGTATTTGCTTCAGCAAACTGAGACCATGATCCTGAATGTCCTGGGTAAAACCAGGGTGAAAGATGCCCACAAGGCTTCAGGTGTAAAGAGGGAATGGTGACTGGAAGTGCAGGCTTTAACGCTTGTTAGCTGATGTGAAACTCTCCAGAAAATTCTGTAGTAGATGCGTGCATGTACATGAACGCATCCACACACACAGATGCACATCTGCCTGTACTGCAATGGAGATGTAAGGAAACAACACCCTGCAGAACCATATTAAAGGCTGTTCATCATCGAAGTGAGACTAACAGATCAAGAATATTTAGTTGTTTTATATTTTGAAAAAGGAAAAATTACTGTTGTCTTGTAAAAACCCCTTGTAATGTTGTCCTACACCTGCTTCTTTTTGCTCAGCCAGAGTTGCCCATGCTGCTGCTCCTTGTGAGTTTGCAGCCAGCCAGGGAAATCCTCACTGTGGCCACAGCATTGGTACATGAATGCAAGAAAGCTGTCCATCCTGTAGTGAAATAGATACACGTTAGTAAATACACTACTACACATACAAATGTTTATAGAAACTTACTGCTAAGTTGTGCAACACAGTAACAAGTTTCTTCTAACACTAAGTTTCAATCTGAGCTTGTCTAAGAGGCACTTCACTCCCTCTCCAGCACCTTCTCCTGCTCTTCACACAGATTTATCTTGATGGATTGAAGACATGTAGGAGTGCTTACTGATGCAGTTTCTACGTCTTGGTCTGCAGATAGCAACTTTACCTTTTGTGTTGGTTTATCAGTGAGTCTCTCATGAGATGGTTGGATATCTTAGCTTCTGCACATTCTTAAGTATAGTATCAAGCAATTCAAATGCAGAGAAAATCCACTTATTTGATACAAAACTGGAGATAGCCAGAGAAGACTTAGTTTAAATGAAAATTAATGAAAACACATCTTTGTTAATATACAGTGCTGGGAAAAATTTCAAAATGTAGCATAAACATCTTACTCAGTACCAAGGTACTCTGCTTGGGAGTCTAGTTGTTTTTTCTGATGTTTAACAGTTGATTAGTACTGTCACCACCACTTTCCCATCTTCTCTGCCTGATGCAGTCTCCAGGGATAACTTCTTGCTCAGCTCACATTGCATGGAAGTGGAAAGCAAATGCTTCTGTATGAATTGCATGGAAAGCTGTTGAAAATGGATTATTACCAAGAGAATGGACACAGAACCATAAATAAGGAAAAGGGAACTTGGGTGTAGAATTATTTCACTGTGGCTGTGTCTGTTTTGTTTTAGTTGCAGCAAAGTGTGGCTATAGTATATTGTGCAGTGTTTTGTTGTACAAGGTTTCTCAAGAATGAGACATCTGGGAAGCCTTAAACATCTGTAATGATTATTAAGATCCTGGAAAAAAACCCCTAAGAGCACTGTTGAAAATCCAAACAGAAGGTGGTTATGTTATAGAGCTGAATGCTTCAGTCCTGGTCCTTCAGCAATGAACTCCTGGAAAGGCTGTCCTTTTGGGTCTCACAAGCAGATTTACCTTCAGTGTCGCAGCAAGTGTCTGCTCTTTATTAACAAATTGAACTTTTTTCTAACCATGAAATATAAATGCTTTTTAGTTTTAATTTGGTATTTGATACTGGTGTTTGGGGAATCTGTGAGCTCTTGCGTGCTCTCCTTACACCAAGGATTTAAGAATGAGACATTGTGTAAAGGTATGTGTGCTTGGCACAGCAACCACTGGGTGGGCTTTTTTAATGATTTATGGTACGTCTTCCCTATTGTAATTACTTCAGCATGTCTGACCATCTTGTTCTTTAGCGTACATTAATCAGTAGTGGGGAAGCAAACACTTTGTATGCAAGAATCAGGTGTGTTTCTGTTGCTTTTCTCATCTGGTGTCTGGGTGTGTGATGCTGAGAGTGCTGAAGCTGGGAAGGACAAGGGGGAGGCTGAGTTCCACATGGGGGATTGGAGGCATACAGAACATCAGAATAAAGTGGAGACAAATGGGCTGATCCACATGTGCAGTCTTTTGTGTTTTGGCTGTGGTGAGGACAGTGCGTATCTGTTAGCAGTTAGTATAGGGTGGACTCTCTGGGAAAGCATGAGTCTTCATACAGGTGTTTGATGCTGGAGTATGATTGCAGGAAGAGAGGCTTACTTTGTGTAGGCTTGTCTATGGCAGGTTTTGGACAGTTTGTATGTTCTTGTTAGGTACAACATGCTGGAGAGCTAACCAGAAGTTATTTTTTGCAAGTGTTACTGCTATGAAATTACAGAATAGAATGGCTCAGGTTGGAAGGGACCTTAAGGATCATCTAGTTCCAAACTCCCTTGCCAAAAAACCCCGAAAACCAACAAAAACAAATCCCTCAAACACCTGGAAGAAAAAGAAAAACAAAATCAACAAACAAGAAAAACAAAACAACAAAAAACCCCCCAAAACACCCAACAACAAAAAAGCAAAGAACAAGCAAAACCCACAAAACCTAAACAAGAACCAAACAATAAAACAAAAAAAAAAACCAAAACCCCACAGGAAAGCAAAACACAAAAAGCCCAAACAAAACCAAACAAGCAAAAGCAAAACAAACAAAGGATAAAAAAAAAAAAAAGAGAACCCAAAAAAACCCCAAACCACAAAAACCCCTAATGTTTGAGCTTAACCAGCAGGAAGGATGCAGTCCTCTAAACTGGGAGGTGGAAATGACACAAAATCTGCCATCACATCCTCCGTCCCTGGAGGCATTCAAGGTGAGGCTAGAGAAGGTTTTGAGCAACCTGATTTAGTTGGGGATGTCCCTGCTCAGTATAGGGGGGTTGTACTAGATGACCTCTGAGGTCCCTTCCAACCCACATGATTCTATGATTCTATGTTGCCCTGTGACCTCTTCCCTCCCACAGTGACGCAGATGGTGGAGCGTTAAAGCTTCGGCTGTTCCTGGACTGCCTCTGCCAGAGCGGGAAGCAGCGTAAGGCCGTCCTGACCTGCCGCTGTCCAGTCGCGGGGAGGAGAGACGCGCCCGGGCGAGACCGCGGCGCTCGGAAACCGCCGGCGCGTGGCGCGGCTCCGCGCGGTTCCGCGGCGCGAGGTGGGAGGTAGGACCCAGTGCTGGGTTGGAAAGAGATCGGTTGGAACGCGGGGTGAGACGCGGCGTGGGCTCAGTCGCGTGTGCTGCAGGTGCGGCGGCAGCGCGCAGCAGCAGGTGCGAAGGGTGGTGAGGCAGAAGATAAGCACCCAGTGACTTTACAGCTGAGGGGGGAGGTTGGGGTGTGTTGAGATGCTTCGTCAGCTGCATCGTCACGATCACGGCCGAGGTAGGGACCGGGGCGAGGTGGGTAACGCGAGAGAGGCTTTGAGGAGAAGAGAGCCTCGGACTGACCGCTGGGCAGGACTCAGGGTAAAGCCCGGAATGATGCTAGGAAAGAGAAAGGAAACCGAGTGTGAGGACAGCGCCAGGTTGGGGAGGTAAACGCTGAAATGGCGCAGGGCGAGAACAGCGCTGCCGTTGGAGACGTTAGAGCCCGTGAGGGGTAGAAGCTGCTGTACCTGGGGGAGGGGCAGTGGCCGGAAGACTACACCAGGGGAGGCTGCGGTTCCTAAGGTAGGGAATGATGCAAGGAGGAGGCGGCGGGGGCAAGGGGGCGGAGGGTGCGAACGGATTTCAGCGAGAAGCGATGAAATACCTCGGGGGAGGCGGGGGGGACACGACGACACACCAGCTAGATTCTAGTAGGAAGCTATGAGGTACTTCAGCAAGGAAACGGAAACTGGGGAGGCTTCCAAGGAAATCGATTCCCCTAATCTAGGGAATATGGTCAGGGGACAGTGTGACACCCTCCTCCCCCCCCCCAAAGTTCAGAAGGAGATGGTCAGTGACCTGCTGCATCACCTGGATGAGCATAAATCCATGGGGCCAGATGGGCTGCACCCAAGAGTGCTGAAAGAGCTGGTAGGGGTGCTCACCAAGCCACTTTCCACCATTTTTCAAAAGTCCTGGCTGACTGGGGAGGTACCAGCAGACTGGAACTCAGCTAATGTTACCCCCATATATAAGAAGGGACGGAAGGATGATCTGGGAAATTACAGGCCTGTTAGTCTGACTTCTGTACCAGGGAAGATAATGGAGCAGATCGTCCTGAGTACAGTTCTGCGGCACATGCAGAACAACCAGGGGATTGGATCCAGTCAGCATGGTTTTACAAAAGGCAGGTCCTGTTTGACTAACCTGATCTCGTTCTGTGACGGGGTGACTCGCTTATTGGATGACGGAAGGGCTGTGGATGTTGTCTGCCTTGACTTTAGCAAGGCATTTGACACAGTTTCTCACAGCATTCTACTTAAGAAACTGGCTGCTCGTGGCTTGGATGTGCACATGCTTTGCTGGATCAAAAATTGGTTGGATGGCTGAGTCCAGAGAGTTGTGCTCAATGGAGTCAAATCCAGTTGGCGGCTGGTCAGGAGCAGTGTCCCTCAGGGGTCAGTGTTAGGGCCACTCCTGTTCAACATCTTTATTGATGACTTGGATGAGGGGATAGAGTGCACCCTTAGTAAGGTTGCAGACGACACT